>SJYW01025998.1:8901-24657 GCA_006410735.1 Raphicerus campestris
GACTGATCTCCTTTAGGATGGACTGGTTGGATCTCCTTGCAGTCCAAGGGACTCTCAAGAGTCTTCTCCAACACCACAGTTCAAAAGCATCAATTCTTTGGTGCTCAGCTTTCTTCACAGTCCAATTCTCACATCCATACAGGACCACTGGAAAAACCATAGCCTTGACTAAATGGACCTTTGTTGGCAAAGTAATATCTCTGCTTTTGAATATGCTATCTAGGTTGGTCATAACTTTCCTTTCAAGGAGTAAGCGTCTTTTAATTTCATGGCTGCAGTCACCATCTGCAGTGATTTTGGAGCCCCCCAAATAAAGTCTGACAGTTTCCTCTGTTACCCCATCTATTTCCCATGAAGTGATGGGACCAGATGCCATGATCTTCGTTTTCTGAATGTTGAGCTTTAAGCCAATTTTTTCACTCTCCTCTTTCACTTTCTTCAACAGGCTTTTTAGCTCCTCTTCACTTTCTGCCATAAGGGTGGTGTCATCTGCATATCTGAGGTGATTGATATTTCTCCCAGCAATCTTGATTCCAGCTTGTGCTTCTTCCAGCCCAGCATTTCTCATGATGTACTCTGCATATAAGTTAAATAAGCAGGGTGACAGTATACAGTTCTCACATAATCCCAAATCCACTTTCCTCGATTTGCCATTAAGAAGAACTCAAGAGATTGGGAAAGTTGAAGAGCAGAAACCATGATTTCCTCAGGGCAGTTGCAGTAGATGTCCTCTGGAAGATGAAATTTGTAAGAGTCTTCCTACAAATTCTTGAGAACCACCTGCTTCTGTGCATCACAACAAAGATGTCAGCAGTGGCTTCTTGTGACTTTCAGTGGAAGCTGCTCTGTCCTTCACTTCGCAGCTCGTCCAGTGGTTGTAAAACCTCCTAATTCCAATACCTGGAATCCATAGAGTAGCTCCTGGTTTACTGAATGAAGCTTGGTTTTTACAGTATATTTTTCAGAAAGGTATAACACTTCATGAGCCATCAACCTTCCAGTGTCTTCTTTCAATCACTTTGAACAGAATCATAGCTTGTCAACCCTCGAAGAGACCTTTGAGATCATGTGGGTTGAGTTTCTCCAAATCTGATTTCATTAACAAAATTTTTAAAGTTTGTGGAGCTGATATGGAAGTTGAATTTTCATTTTGCTAAAAGTATGTTGATGTTTTTCAAGTTATCGACCACAGTCGTCCTTAAAAGAAGGGTGTGTTTATCACCCTTTCCAACAAAGCACAGTATAACATCGGTGATAGGGACAAAATTTCTACATAAATAACCGTAGCTTTAGGAAAAGTGTGTTACAACTTTCCTTCACTCTGTGGCAGGCAATTATAAGCTGATATCTTCATTTTAGAGGGAAGGAAACAGAAGCCAGATAGGTTAAGTGCTTCTTTATCAGAGAACATATTCACAGCACAGTTAAGACCAGGATCCAGAGCTCCTCATTTAGGATCTAGGGTTTCACACCCTAAGTGCTATTGACATTTTGTGCTGAATAATTGCTTGCTCTTATGGAAGACTCTTGAGAGTCCCTTGGACAGCACGGAAATCCAACCAGCCCATCCTAAAGGAAATCAGTCTTGAATATTCATTGGAAGGACTTATGCTCAAGCTGAAACTTCAATACTTTGGCCACCTTATGTGAAGAACTGACTCATTTGAAAAGACCCTGATGCTGGGAAAGATTGAAGGCAGGAGGAATAGGGGATGACAGAGGATGAGATAGTTGGATGGCATCACTGACTCAATGGACACGAGTTTGAGTAAACTCTGGGAGCTGGTGAAGAACAGGGAAGCCTGGCGTGCTGCAGTTCATGGGGTCACAAAGTGTGGAACATAACAGAGTGACTGAACTGAGCAGTGAATTGCTTGCTGTGTGTAGGGAGGGGGTGAGGCTGTCCTATGCATTGTAAGCTGCTTAGCAGGATCTTTGTCATCAACCCTCTAGATACCATAGTGTCCCTCAGTGGTGACAACTAGCATCTCCAGGTATTGTCAAATGTCCCCTGATTGAGAACTACTGCTCCAAATGCAAGATGCTTATGCCACCCTGTCTTGTTCTTTCTCTTTGCCAGTCCCTTCCTATCTGCAGAGCATGAGGGGTCTCACTTCTGTAGCTTTCGAGAAAATGGTTCCACGGAAACACTGAACAGATGAAGGAACTGTAGCTCAGAGTAGCAAAAAGACTTGCTGAGGCTCATACTGGCAATTAAGTGGGATCTTCCAGTCCTTCCTTCTCCCACTGAGTCCTTGGCCTGGTAGCCAATCTACACGGTGTGTGTGGGGACTGGTTGATGGCAGGCACCCAGCAAGGCTCATTTGGTTGGTTTGGTGTCTGCACACGTATAAAACCATATTATAAATATTGTTATCCCCTTATTCAAATGAGAGCAGGTCTTCATTCAGTGTTGAGAGGGGACTGGGAGAGATACAAAATGTTTCTCCAAGACAGAGTTGTTGATTTCAGTACTGAAAAGCAGATGGTGCAAAATAGCTCCAAAGCTGTTGAAAATATGTGTCCGGTCAAAGGGCTCACTAAAGGCTCAGCACACAGCTGCAAGAGAAGGCGGAGGGAAGCAAGAGGAGGCCCACAACCTCCCCTTCCCCCTCAGAAGATGAATCCCATTTTTCTAGGGATGTGGAGGGAGGCTGAGGGGGTCAGAAGAGCCCTCTCCTTTAGGTTTGTTCAGGGCTTCTAGACAGCAGCTGAAAACAGGCACATTGGAAAGGAATTTAGGAGGGGCAGGATTCTTGTGAAAAAAGAAAAAAAAAAAGCTGAGTACTCCTGAGGACTCTGGGAATGCCTCTCATGAAGGATGCTGCTGACAGCGGCGTGTGGCCTTGAGTGGCCACGGCAGTTTCAATATCACCAACCAGATGCATGAAGAAATCACCACCCCGTCAGCATGTGGTTCCTATTCTCCCCTCTCAGAGGGCCCATCCAGCCAAGGCTGTAGGTTTGGGGTTGAATAAGATATTTGAAAGTAGTAGATTCCTGTAGAAGAAGATCTCAAGAAAAGAAGGCCTTTCTTTCACAGACTGATGAGATGTCAGAGTTGGGAAGGACTTCAGAGATCATGGAGTTCCAGCTCTGCTCACAGATTGAACCTGGAGTGATGGTGCTGGATGACTTCCGAGAGCATGGCCTTGAAGGTGCTCTTGGGCATAGAGGGAAGTTTTGCTGTGATGGATTAGGAATGTCTGCCCAAGGATCAGAGTAGGAAATGGTGCTGTGATGGATTAGCAACGTCTGGCCAGGAGAAGGAAATGATGGTGTGGATCAGGTAGACTATTTGTCCTCCCTAATGGTTCAACCAACCCATTTTACAAGTGAGTGAACTGAGACCCAAGAAGAGAAGTGACATTTCCAAGAAGCTGATTCGAGGAACAGTGACAGAACAGGTCTTAACATTTTGATTAGTTAGCTTNGTGAAGAACAGGGAAGCCTGGCGTGCTGCAGTTCATGGGGTCACAAAGTGTGGAACATAACAGAGTGACTGAACTGAGCAGTGAATTGCTTGCTGTGTGTAGGGAGGGGGTGAGGCTGTCCTATGCATTGTAAGCTGCTTAGCAGGATCTTTGTCATCAACCCTCTAGATACCATAGTGTCCCTCAATGGTGACAACTAGCATCTCCAGGTATTGTCAAATGTCCCCTGATTGAGAACTACTGCTCCAAATGCAAGATGCTTATGCCACCCTGTCTTGTTCTTTCTCTTTGCCAGTCCCTTCCTATCTGCAGAGCATGAGGGGTCTCACTTCTGTAGCTTTCGAGAAAATGGTTCCACGGAAACACTGAACAGATGAAGGAACTGTAGCTCAGAGTAGCAAAAAGACTTGCTGAGGCTCATACTGGCAATTAAGTGGGATCTTCCAGTCCTTCCTTCTCCCACTGAGTCCTTGGCCTGGTAGCCAATCTACACGGTGTGTGTGGGGACTGGTTGATGGCAGGCACCCAGCAAGGCTCATTTGGTTGGTTTGGTGTCTGCACACGTATAAAACCATATTATAAATATTGTTATCCCCTTATTCAAATGAGAGCAGGTCTTCATTCAGTGTTGAGAGGGGACTGGGAGAGATACAAAATGTTTCTCCAAGACAGAGTTGTTGATTTCAGTACTGAAAAGCAGATGGTGCAAAATAGCTCCAAAGCTGTTGAAAATATGTGTCCGGTCAAAGGGCTCACTAAAGGCTCAGCACACAGCTGCAAGAGAAGGAGGAGGGAAGCAAGAGGAGGCCCACAACCTCCCCTTCCCCCTCAGAAGATGAATCCCATTTTTCTAGGGATGTGGAGGGAGGCTGAGGGGGTCAGAAGAGTCTTCTCCTTTAGGTTTGTTCAGGGCTTCTAGACAGCAGCTGAAAACAGGCACATTGGAAAGGAATTTAGGAGGGGCAGGATTCTTGTGAAAAAAGAAAAAAAAAAAGCTGAGTACTCCTGAGGACTCTGGGAATGCCTCTCATGAAGGATGCTGCTGACAGCGGCGTGTGGCCTTGAGTGGCCACGGCAGTTTCAATATCACCAACCAGATGCATGAAGAAATCACCACCCCGTCAGCATGTGGTTCCTATTCTCCCCTCTCAGAGGGCCCATCCAGCCAAGGCTGTAGGTTTGGGGTTGAATAAGATATTTGAAAGTAGTAGATTCCTGCAGAAGAAGATCTCAAGAAAAGGCCTTTCTTTCACAGACTGATGAGATGTCAGAGTTGGGAAGGACTTCAGAGATCACGGAGTTCCAGCTCTGCTCACAGATTGAACCTGGAGTGATGGTGCTGGATGACTTCCGAGAGCATGGCCTTGAAGGTGCTCTTGGGCATAGAGGGAAGTTGTGCTGTGATGGATTAGGAATGTCTGCCCAAGGATCAGAGTAGGAAATGGTGCTGTGATGGATTAGCAACGTCTGGCCAGGAGAAGGAAATGATGGTGTGGATCAGGTAGACTATTTGTCCTCCCTAATGGTTCAACCAACCCATTTTACAAGTGAGTGAACTGAGACCCAAGAAGAGAAGTGACATTTCCAAGAAGCTGATTCGAGGAACAGTGACAGAACAGGTCTTAACATTTTGATTAGTTAGCTTTNTTCATATTTGCACAACTTGATCTGAAAAGAACACAGTAAAGAGGTGTGTGAATTCTGTCCTACCTGTACTGCTTCGAGCGTTATTTGAGTTTTAAACTTCTGGAAAATTTTATCTTCCAATGATTCACATTTTGCCATGGAATCCAATTCTTCCCTGGATATTTCGACTGAAAAATCACCAATGGAACTATTAGAGCAACAGGAATAATCACTACAATCTGACCATTCACATAGGCAGAGGGAACCCAGTTTGAGATAAGTCAAATTAGGGTTAAATCAGAGAGTGAAGACCAGATGTTTCTATATGCTCTCCCTATTCATTCATTCATGGAAATCAATGCTTTAAGAC
Organism: Raphicerus campestris; assembly: GCA_006410735.1. Classification (NCBI taxonomy): domain Eukaryota; kingdom Metazoa; phylum Chordata; class Mammalia; order Artiodactyla; family Bovidae; genus Raphicerus; species Raphicerus campestris. The sequence goes on from SJYW01025998.1 coordinate 14,332, forward strand.
CATCTGAGTTTCCAGGTGCTCCACAAAGCATTATTTACTATGCTGGTGCCCATTGAACACTTCTTAAGCTTAAAATTGAAAGAACAGATTCAAATTAAGACCCCAGGATTGCACCCAGCACATCACAGGATATCCAACAAATGTGAGCCTCTCTGAGCATACTGTCCTCATCACTCCTGCCAGATACACCCTAATGGTCATCTCTAAGATGGGGAAACAGTGGAAACAGTGGCTAACTATTTTTCTGGGCTCCAAAATTACTGCAGATGGTGATTGCAGCCATGAAATTAAAAGATGCTTACTCCTTGAAAGGAAGGTTATGACCAATCTAGACAGCATATTAAAAAGCAGAGACATTACTTCATCAACAATCCATCTAGTCAAGGCTATGGTTTTTCCAGTGGTCATGTATGGATGTGAGAGTTAGACTGTGAAGAAAGCTGAGTGCGGAAGAATTGATGAGTTTGAACTGCGGTGTTGGAGAAGACTCTTGAGAGTCCCTTGGACTGCAAGGAGATCCAATCAGTCCATTCTGAAGGAGATCAGCCCTGGTTGTTCATTGGTAGGACTGATGTTGAAGCTGAAACTCCAGTACTTTGACCACTTCATGCAAAGAGCTGACTCATTGGAAAAGACTCTGATGCTGGGAAAGATTGAAGGTAGGNATCATATTTGCACAACTTGATCTGAAAAGAACACAGTAAAGAGGTGTGTGAATTCTGTCCTACCTGTACTGGTTCGAGCGTTATTTGAGTTTTAAACTTCTGGAAAATTTTATCCAATGATTCACATTTTGCCATGGAATCCAATTCTTCCCTGGATGTTTCGACTGAAAAATCACCAACGGAACTATTAGAGCAACAGGAATAATCACTGCAATCTGACCATTCACATAGGCAGAGGGAACCCAGTTTGAGATAAGTCAAGTCAGGGTTAAATCAGAGAGCGAAGACCAGATGTTTCTATATGCTCTCCTTATTCATTCATTCATGGAAATCAATGCTTTAAGACCATCTGAGTTTCCAGGTGCTCCACAAAGCATTATTTACTATGCTGGTGCCCATTGAACACTTCTTAAGCTTAAAATTGAAAGAACAGATTCAAATTAAGACCCCAGGATTGCACCCAGCACATCACAGGATATCCAACAAATGTGAGCCTCTCTGAGCATACTGTCCTCATCACTCCTGCCAGATACACCCTAATGGTCATCTCTAAGATGGGGAAACAGTGGAAACAGTGGCTAACTATTTTTCTGGGCTCCAAAATTACTGCAGATGGTGATTGCAGCCATGAAATTAAAAGATGCTTACTCCTTGAAAGGAAGGTTATGACCAATCTAGACAGCATATTAAAAAGCAGAGACATTACTTCATCAACAATCCATCTAGTCAAGGCTATGGTTTTTCCAGTGGTCATGTATGGATGTGAGAGTTAGACTGTGAAGAAAGCTGAGTGCGGAAGAATTGATGAGTTTGAACTGCGGTGTTGGAGAAGACTCTTGAGAGTCCCTTGGACTGCAAGGAGATCCAATCAGTCCATTCTGAAGGAGATCAGCCCTGGTTGTTCATTGGTAGGACTGATGTTGAAGCTGAAACTCCAGTACTTTGACCACTTCATGCAAAGAGCTGACTCATTGGAAAAGACTCTGATGCTGGGAAAGATTGAAGGTAGGAGGAGAAGGGGACGACAGGATGAGATGGTTGGATGGTACCACTGACTCAATGGACATGTGTTTTTGTGGACTCCAGGAGCCGGTGACAGTCAGGGAGACCTGGTGTGCTGTGGTTCAAGGGGTCACAAAGAGTCGGACATAACTGAATGACTGAACTGAGCTGAACAGTCTGAGCATCTTCTACCTCACTGAACTCTGATTTCAAGTCTTTCCATGTCACGTGCATTTCTTTTCCCATCTTTACACTTATTTACTCAGTCATCAAATACTCATCAAATGCTCACCATAGACCTCCCAGCCCATTCCTTCTCCACATGCAGCTCCCAGAATTCCCGTGTCACAATCCAGCCCCCCTGGCCCTCTGTGGCCCCCAATAGACTGGTGTCTCTCAAGAAAACCTTCTGTCTTTGTAACATGTATCAAGATATAATGTTGATACACTCTGAATCGGGCTTCCCTGGTGGCTCAACTGGTAAAGAATCCGCCTGCAATCCAGGAAACCCCAGTTTAATCCCTGGGTTGGGAATATCCTCTGNGCTGTCCTCATCACTTCTGCCAGATACACCCTAATGGTCATCTCTAAGATGGGGAAACAGTGGAAACAGTGGCTAACTTTATTTTTCTGGGCTCCAAAATTACTGCAGATGGTGATTGCAGCCATGAAATTAAGATACTTACTCCTTGGAAGGAAGGTTATGACCAATCTAGACAGCATATTAAAAAGCAGAGACATTACTTTGTCAACAATCCATCTAGTCAAGGCTATGGTTTTTCCAGTGGTCATGTATGGATGTGAGAGTTAGACTGTGAAGAAAGCTGAGTGCGGAAGAATTGATGCATTTGAACTGCGGTGTTGGAGAAGACTCTTGAGAGTCCCTTGGACTGCAAGGAGATCCAATCAGTCCATTCTGAAGGAGATCAGCCCTGGTTGTTCATTGGTAGGACTGATGTTGAAGCTGAAACTCCAGTACTTTGACCACTTCATGCAAAGAGCTGACTCATTGGAAAAGACTCTGATGCTGGGAAAGATTGAAGGTAGGAGGAGAAGGGGACGACAGGATGAGATGGTTGGATGGTACCACTGACTCAATGGACATGTGTTTTTGTGGACTCCAGGAGCTGGTGACAGTCAGGGAGACCTGGTGTGCTGCGGTTCAAGAGGTCACAAAGAGTCGGACATGACTGAATGACTGAACTGAGCTGAACAGTCTGAGCATCTTCTACCTCACTGAACTCTGATTTCAAGTCTTTCCATGTCACATGCATTTCTTTTCCCATCTTTACACTTATTCACTCAGTCATCAAATAGTCATCAAATGCTCACCATAGACCTCCCAGCCCATTCCTTCTCCACATGCAGCTCCCAGAATTCCCGTGTTACAATCCAGCCCCCCTGGCCCTCTGTGGCCCCCAATAGACTGGTGTCTCTCAAGAAAACCTTCTGTCTTTGTAACATGTATCAAGATATAATGTTGATACACTCTGAATCGGGCTTCCCTGGTGGCTCAACTGGTAAAGAATCCGCCTGCAATCCAGGAAACCCCAGTTTAATCCCTGGGTTGGGAATATCCTCTGGAGAAGGGATAGGCTACTCACTCTGGTGTTCTTGGGCTTCCCTGGTAGCTTAGTCGGTAAAATAATCTGCCTGAAATGTGGGTTTAATCCCTGGGTTGGGACGATCCCCTGGAGGAGGGCACAGCAACCCACTCTAGTATTCTTGCATGGAGAATCCTCATGGACAGAGGAGCCTGGCGGGCTGCAACCCGTGGGGTCTCAAAGGGTTGGACACAACTGAGCAACTACTCACGACACAGCACCCTCTGAATCAGATAAATGAAGATAATCAAGCTGATGAATTTGAGACGGCATGAACGCTGCACACCGTCACAGCTGGGTCTGACAAGGGAGCCATAAACGCCCTTCAGAGCAGGGCTCCATCAAGCCTATGAACACACACAAAGTTTCAGTGTGACCTTTAGGGCTTTGTAAATGCTGTTCACTCAGGCCACAGGGCATCCTCCAACCTGTTGACCCAGGAGACCTCAAACTCAAGTTTCAGCTAAGAACCCAGCTACCTCGAGGAAGCTTTCTTTTTGAAGATTTTGAACATATATAAAAGGAGAACGAATACTAACGAACCCCATCTACCCACCAACCAAGTCCAACACTGTCATCTCATGTCCAGTGTTGCTTGCTCTGTGGACCTAGGAGGGGGGAGCCAAGTTGGGTGGAGCTGGGATTTTGCCCAAAGGATCAGCGGGGAGCACTAGATGGGTTACAGACACAGAAATGACATGGTTGTATCTGCTTTCCAGGGAAGACTACTTTGACCTTTAAAGATGGATGAGAAAGGGGCAAGACTGTACTTGGGGATATTGAGGAAGAAGGTGTTGTTGGGAAATAGGTGGAAACTTAAAGCGCAGTGGGGGATGGGGTCTCTGCACAAGCAGATGGAGTGAGCTACAGTTGATCTGTGCGAGGCAAGCTTCAACATCAGCAGGGCGTGGGGACGAAAGGTTCCAGCCCAGGGAGTTTGAGAAGCCTCCTTGTAGAATGGTATGGTGTGAGCGTGTTCTTGAAGCCAAGTAAAGACGAGAAGCTATAACTGTGCCTCCGTGCAAAGAGAGATTACCCAGCAAAGAACATTGTTTATGGTGCATTGGTAATTAAACTTGACCCTCTCTTCGCTACACTCCACCAACCTTTAGTTAAAAGGACCCCAGCATCTGTGTGTTGTTACTGTAATGAACAGCGTTTCCACCACCGCCCCTCATCCGAATCCCCGGCAAGTCTACACGGTTCTCTCAGAGTCATTACCGTGGGCGCTCACACTTCCATCATAAAACCTCACATGAATGTTTCTCACAACCACTTTGCTTTCTCATTGAGGCTGTTCAAATGTCAGTGGTTTTAGCACTGAACTTAACCTTTATGTATTTTCACCAGAGTCTCAGAAACACAGCCTGTGCTGGATATTCTTTACGGTGGTGGGTGGGAATGTTTTATACACATAGTGATAAGCCAAGAATTCTGGCAGCACCATTGAATTGCCTTCGAGACATTATACATGTTTGAGCAGTTTCAATAAGGCAATGGGGCTCCATTGCATTCACTGCCAAGTACATAAGAATCATTCATTTATCATTCATTCAGCAAAAAAAGATGTTGTTCATTCGCTTAGTCATGGCTGACTCTTTGCGACCCCATGGGCTGCAGCACACCAGGCTTCCCTGTCCACCATTAACTTCCTAAGTTTACTCAAACTCAGTTCCATTGAGTTAGTAATGTCATCCAACCATCTCATCCTCCATCATCCCCTTCTCCTCCTGCCTTCAATCTTTTCCAGCATCTTTTTCAATGAGTTGGCCCATCACATCAGGTGGCCAAAGTATTGGAACTTCAGCTTCAGCATCAGTCCTTCTAATGATTATTCAGGACTGATTTCCTTCAGAATGGACTGTTTTTATCTCCTTGCAGTCCAAGTGAGTCTAGAGTCTTCTCTAGCATCACAAGTCTTCTCTAACACCACAGTTAAAAAGCATCAATTCTTTGACATTCAGCCTTCTTTATGGTCCAACTCTTACATCCATACATGACTGCTGGAAAAACCATAGCTTTGACTAGATGGGCCTTTGTCAGCAAAGTCATGTCTCTGCTTTTGAATATGCTGTCTAGAGGTGTCATAGCTTTTCTTCCTAGAAGCAAGTGTTTTTTAATTTCATGACTACAGTCACCATCTGAAATGATATTTGGAGCCCAAGAAAATGAAGTCTGTCAATGTTTCCATTGTTTCCCCACCTATTTACCATGAAGTGATGGGACTGGATGCCATGATCTTAGTTATTTGAATGCTGAGTTTTAAGCCAGGTTTTTCACTCTCCTCTTTCATCTTCATCAAGAGGTTCTATAGTTCTTCTTACCATAAGGGTGGAGTCATCTGTGTATTTGAGGTTATTGATATTTCTCCCGGCAGTCTTGATTCCAACTTATACTTCATCCAGCCCAAAATTTCTAATGATGTACTCTGCATATAAGTTAAATAAGCAGGGGGAAGAATACAACCTTGACATACTTCTTTCCCAATTTGAAACCAGTCCATTTTCCATGTCCAGTTCTAATTGTTGCTTCTTGCCCTTCAAACAGGTTTTTCAGGAGGCAGGTAAGGTGGTCTGGTATTTCCATCTCTTTCAGAATTTTTCACAGTTGTAATCCACACAGTCAAAGGATTTATCATAGTCAAGGAAATTACTGAGGGCCTATTCTGGGACAAGCACTCTTAGAAGCCATGGGAATATGAGACTGAACAAAATAAAGTGCCTGTCCTCAGAGAGATTAGATTCTAGTGCAAGAGATATATCATTGTACAGATAATGGATCAGGAGGTGATAACTGCTATATCAAATTTGAATTGTGTTAAGAATTGGATAGAAGCCATTATTCCAGTGGCTTCCACCCAATGGAGAGGCTGTATTTGGTGTAAGTGGTTACGAAGGAGTGTCAGTTATCTTTTTCACTTCAGAAATTCTGAAAGATAATTAACCTAAATGTGTCTGAGAATTCGCTTACTTTCTAAAATGTACCTGTAACTTCAAAATCAACACTGGTGGCACTTTCCCAGTCATTCGTGGATTTGTGCAATGTGGAAAATTTGAATCACCTGGTGTGTACATTTCCAGCTGAGGTCCAAGGAGGCAAGGCTGTTTTCCTGACTTAGTTTCCATATCATAAACAAATGTCCTTTTGAAGGCCCATTTAGTGCAATGTTTTCCGCATTTTTGTGCTCATTCTTGATGATTTGTTGTTTAAATGGCCCCTGGAGCATAGTGTTGAAGTGAGATGTAGTATTTTTAAGTTCAGGAAGGTGCAGTATGCCTTATGGAGGAAATATATGTTAGAATGAGCCTCGTTCATTTGCTGTGGTCTGAATCTAGTGGTAAAGAATCAACACATACATTAAATAAGGTGTCTTTAAACAAAAGTACAGATAAAACAAAGCCATATAGTGATTAGCTGACTAAACAATGCAGACTGAGCCTCCCAGGAAGCTAGCTATGCTTCCTCCGGGAGCAACGGTTCAGTACTCACCAATGGGGGTTAATGGCAACTTCATAGAACACGACTTCAGCAAAGAATAAGCACTGGCTGTATCTCTCCTCTGCTTTTCTTTCTACTCCCACCTACTAAGAGGCAACTAATATTGTTGAATATGGATTTTAAATCCAGGTCTACTAGTTACATGTGTGATATGGGGGGAGACTGGTAACCTCACTGGGCTTCAATGTATCATCTATAAAACAGAAATAATACAGGGTTATAAGCAGGGTTGTTCCGAGGATTAAATAAAATAATAAATGAATGCCAATTATTTGGCAATAGCTACGTAAAAATATCATCTAAATTTTCTGCATTGAAGATATCTTGCTAGAGAAAATTTTATAATAGGTGATAATTACTTGAATTTTTTAAAAAAAATAAACCTCTTTGTAGTTGAAAAAGAATATGGAATCATACACTCAGAACTGAAACATACAGAGGGGCATGCATGGATAATGACCTCTGTCTTACCCCCGGTCTCCCAGTTCTTCTCAGAGGCAACCGTTGCTAACCATTGTATATATTTCTAGAAAATTTAGATGCAAACACAGGTCTTTATGTATATAAAAGATTTCAGAAAAAAATAGCTTTATTTTAAAATGTAAGAGTCCTTACAGTTCTTCAGATTTAATAATTGATGGTTATAAGAACACTGGGTTTTTGTGCTATGATTTACCCCCTGTTGCTCTCCAGAAGGGATTTGCCCCATCTGGACAAATGCCCCGTTAGAAGCTGTTGGAGACTGAGCCACTTCACTGGCAAAGGATGTCCATCTAGTTCTGGCTGCTTAGGTCCCGCTCCCTCACCTCTGCCATGCTGTCTCCAAACCTCCATCAACACAGTGAATTATCTGTCTACTTGCATCCACTATCTCATTCTTCCTTGCTCTGAGAACTCTCATCACTTCAGATATGAGTTGGCAATCTGTTCCTAGGGATGACTTATGATTGATCTTAAACAACCAGTGTACTCTCTCTCCCAAAAAAATAGTTTCAAAGTTACTGTGTGATCCAGGTCCCCAGGGCAACACAAAGAGAACATTCTCCTCCTTCCTGTTGTTGGAGATTTGGGTGTGTGAATTCGCTACAGCCATTTTGCATGTCTTCATAAGAGGAGACGTTGCTGACACCCTGGGGTTGGCCCGCTGGAAAGGTGAAGAACAGCCTGGAGCGTGGTGGCATTGCTGAGTGCAGTGCTGAGGACAGTGACCTTTCCCACAACAACCCTGTTTAGGTATTAAGTATATGCTTAGGAAGGGGTGAGCAGAAAAGAGGGGTGTTAGATGGTCAACCCTGCATCTTACACAAATGTCTTTGGCTGAATATGGAGAGTGCTGGAGAGGATCAAAGCAGAGAGTGAAGGCTCTTGGGAAGTCTACTGCAAGTGTCCAGTGAGAGGGGGTGCTGACTTGGCCTAGAGAGGAAGCAATGCAGTGAAGCCTGGTGGGGGTGGGGGTTTCAAGAAAGAGGGAACAAATATGGGTGAGCACTCAGATCCCCAGAGTGAGTTGTCAGAGTGTCTTGTAAGCGTGGGGGCATGGCACTTCTCGAGGCAGTACCATCCCCTGAGACAAGGGAGAACCAGAAAGGACAGGGAAGGGTAAAAATCAGGAGTCTGATTATGATAATGCTGAAAATAAAGTGGTTTGAGACATATCAGCTGAGGCTGAATAAATGACTGCATGTATGGATACAAAAGAGGAACGTCCATTAGCTCTATAGACCCAAACAAATATATTTAAATGTTCAGGTTCTTGACTCTTCTGTATCATTCTTAGCCCTTGTACGTGATAGTGATGGTAATGGTGATGACGGTGTTGGTGATGGTGATAGGCAACACTCACTGATAATTACTCTGTTCCAAGCACTTTGGTGGGCTTCCCTGGTGGCTCAGTGGTAAAGAACCCACCTACAGAAGCAGAANATTATAGTGATGGTAATGGTGATGACGGTGCTGATGATGGTGTTGGTGATGGTGATAGGCAACACTCACTGATAATTACTCTGTTCCAAGCCCTTTGGTGGGCTTCCCTGGTGGCTCAGTGGTAAAGAACCCACCTACAGAAGCAGAAGATGTGGGTTTAATTGCTGGTCCAGGAAGATCCCCTGAAGAAAAAAGTGACAACCCATTCCAGGATTCTTGCCTGGAAAATCTCATGACAGAGAAGCTTGATGGGCTACAGTCCATGTGGTTGCAAAGAGTTGGACACAACTTAGCAACTAAAGATCAAAAACAAGCACTTTGGTACAGTATTTGACTTTTTTGTTACTAATCCACTTTAGGCCCAAGATCACATAGCCAACCAGTGGCAGAAACTTGATCCAAACCCAGACAATGTGTTTCATAATGTGGGATGTTAATAATATTTCATTGATAGGTTGTGGTGAAGATTACATTTAAAAATGATACCAATTTATGTTTATGAAGCACTTATTATATGCCAGACACTCTTTTAAGTGCTTTGTATGGATTAACTCATTAAATTCTTATAACATTAGGAGCTAAATACCAGTACTGTTATCCTCATTTTACAGATGAGAAAATGGATAATAATTTGCTTATATCAGACAGAGGATGAGATGGCTGGATGGCATCACTGACTCGATGGATGTGGGTCTGAGTGAACTCCAGGAGTTGGTGACGAACAGGGAGGCCTGGCTTGCTGCAATTCATGGGGTCACAAAGAGTTGGACACGACTGAGCGACTGAACTGAACTGAACTGAAGTAAGTCAAGGATAAGGCAATGGAAACCCACTCCAGTACTCTTGCCTGGAAAATCCCATGGATGGAGGAACCTGGTAGGCTGAAGTCCATGGGGTTGGTAAGAGTTGGACACGACTGAGCGACTTCACTTTCACTTTTCACTTTCATGCATTGGAGAAGGAAATGCCAACCCACTCCAGTGTTCTTGCCTAGAGAATCCCAGGGACGGGGGAGCCTGGTGGGCTGCCGTCTATGGGGTCACACAGAGTCGGACACGGCTGAAGCAACTTAGCAACAGCAGCAAGTAAATCAAAGGCGAGATTAGGACCCAGAAAGATTTTCTTCAGAGTCCATGATGTCCATGATGTTTTCTTCAGAGTCCATATGTTATTTCAGACTCACAAAGTGTCTAAGACAATTCTTGCTACTCGGCAAGCACAGGATGCCATTTTCCAGGATATTAAAACAAATTTGTCTTGGGACTTAACCAAAGACATTGATGCCTTGCAAAAGATGAGTAACTAAGACCGTAGCTCCATTAGAAAGGCTAAGTGCTAAGTTATAAGAGCATCTGTCACAAAGTAGACGCCCAACAAATGTCTGTTAAATGAATAAATAAATGAATGAGCTCAGGATGAGAAAGCTAACTAATCAAAATGTTAAGACCTGTTCTGTCACTGTTCCTCGAATCAGCTTCTTGGAAATGTCACTTCTCTTCTTGGGTCTCAGTTCACTCACTTGTAAAATGGGTTGGTTGAACCATTAGGGAGGACAAATAGTCTACCTGATCCACACCATCATTTCCTTCTCCTGGCCAGACGTTGCTAATCCATCACAGCACCATTTCCTACTC
>SJYW01025999.1:7190-21001 GCA_006410735.1 Raphicerus campestris
ACTTCACTTCACTTCACTTCACTTCACTTCACTTCACTTCACTTCTCTTCTGCTTTATTGACTATGTCAAAGCCTTTGATGTGTGGATCACAATCAACTGTGGAAAATTCTGAAACAGATGGGAATACCAGACCACCTGACCTGCCTCTTGAGAAATCTGTATGCAGGTCAGGAAGCAACAGTTAGAACAGGACATAGAACAACAGACTGGTTCCAAATAGGAAAAGGAGTACGTCAAGGCTGTATATTGTCACTCTGCTTATTGAACTTTTATGCAGAGTACATCACGAGAAATGCTAGACTGGAAGAAATGCAAGCTGGAATCAAGATTGCCGGGAGAAATATCAGTAACCTCAGACATGCAGATGACACCACCCTTATGGCAGAAAGTGAAGAGGAACTAAAAAGCCTCTTTATCAAAGTGAAAGTGGAGAGTGAAAAAACTGGCTTAAAGCTCAACATTCAGAAAACGAAGATCATAGCATCCAGTCCCATCACTTCATGGGAAATAGATGGGTAAACAGTGAAAACAGTGTCAGACTTTATTTTTTGGGCTCCAAAATCACTGCAGATGGTGACTGTGACCATGAAATTAAAAGACGCTTACTCCTTGGAAGGAAAGTTATGACCAACCTAGATAGTATATTCAAAAGCAGAGACATTACTTTGCCGACTAAGGCCCGTCTAGTCAAGGCTATGGTTTTTCCTGTGGTCATGTATGGATGTGAGAGTTGGACTGTGAAGAAGGCTGAGCGCCAAAGAATTGATGCTTTTGAACTGTGGGTTGGAGAAAACTCTGAGAGTCCCTTGGACTGCAAGGAGATCCAACCAGTCCATTCTGAAGGAGATCAGCCCTGGGATTTCTTTGGAAGGAATGATGCTAAAGCTGAAACTCCAGTACTTTGGCCACCTCATGCAAAGAGCTGACTCACTGGAAAAGACTCTGCTGGGAGAGATTGGGGGCAGGAGGAGAAGGGGAAGACAGAGTATGAGATGGCTGGATGGCATCACTGACTTGATGGACGTGAATCTGAGTGAACTCTGGGAGTTAGTGATGGACTGGGAGGCCTGGCATGCTTCGATTCATGGGGTTGCAAAGAGTCGGACACGACTGAGCGACTGAACTGAACTGAACTGATGCAGATTATAACGAAATGGAAGAACATGTGAGCATTCAGGCTCAAGAATTCTAGGTTAAATTCTTCAAAAACATAGTTAACTACAACAGTAGAAGAAAATCGTAAGTATTTTGAAATTTTCTGAAGTTTGTATTTTTCCAATCCCTGTTTCCAGAATTCAGTTAAAGTGACAATTAATGTCTAAAAGAGATATAGCTTGGTTTTGCATAATGCTACTTCTTGGAATGTCCTCCAAATTTAATTATTATAAAATATATACACATGGGTAACTAAATAAAGTGCTTCAATATTAAATTATATGTAGAATTTTAAAAAGCAAGAAGGTTCTTCCAAAAACGTTTTTAGTTTTAGTAGAGTCAATTAGAACCAAGGAATACATATATATTTTAATCAACGAAGGTCCAAACAGTTGAGAATAATAAAGTAAATAATCAGTTTCATTCTGAATGCATTTTTCAGTCATGCTAATATTTTGTATCCATGAAAAAAAATGAAGTGAAGAGTAAATATTTTTCTACATTAACTACAAAATTATTATATAGTCCTTTATACCACTAACTTTATTCTCTGGAAAAAGAAACTTTGGCATATATGTTTTCTTCAGGGTATAGGTGACTTCTCCAAAAGTTACTTTTTAAATGTGTGATATACAGTAGTTTTCTAGCTTTAGAAAATGATGAAAGCCATTACTGCTGGGTTAAGCACTTCAGAATCCATACTATTCCTATATTATAGTTCCTTTCTTTAGACTTAGCTCCTTAAATCCTACAGCTTTATACCAAATATATACATATGCTAAAGGACTGATTTACAATACTGCTTTAATTCCTTCTCTCTCACAAAAAAGTCAACTTGACTTGCTGCAAATGGATAACTCAACCCTGCACTTCCCTGGTGGCTCAGATGGTAATGCACAAGGACCAGGGTTGGATCCCTGAGTTGGGAAGATCCCCTGGAGAAGGGAATGGCAACCCACTCCAGTATTCTTGCCATAAGAATCTCATGGACAGAGGAGCCTGGAGGGCTACAGTCCATCGGGTCACATTTTCATAATAGGAAAACATTCAACATAATACTCCCTGCGTTTTTATGCATGATATTCCTTACATATCTTATTGCCTAAATATTGAGTAGAGGACTTGCAAGTTCCCATAGCAATTTAACATGACAAACTTTGACAAATGACAAGGGATTTCAAATACTTTTTAATTTATCAATGAGTTAACTTTAAAAGCTCCAACCCAAACCTATTTTCCAAAATGGAAGTTATGAAATTTTCATTCTTGTTATTAATATTTCATTTTTTCATATAATCAATATAATTATAACAGGTATACCTTCAACATAATTTTGATGAGGAATACTTAAAATTTTATTTTCTCTAAATCAGAAATTTTCTCAGAAGGATGAAATTTTAGTTTCTGTTTAGGAAATAACTTCTGCTGGCTTTCATTACCCAAACTTAGAATTTTAAGAGAAATAAGAAATTAACACAACCTCGATAAGAATAAAACTCAAAGGCTTTACAGAGTTCTTGAAGGTATTCAATATAAAAATGATATTCTCTTTACATTTTCAAACTCAAAAAAGTAAATTAGAAACAACATTGTCTAAAAGACTTTATATTAATCACTATTGAAAAATTTTGAATGATTAAAATATGAGCTGAGTTTAAACACAAGTTTTTGGCATTTTAATTTCAGATATCATTTAAAGACTCACCAGTGTTTACAAACAACTGAGAAAATAAATAGTTGCAAAGGAAACATAATGAAATTTCAGACATAAAATTCAGCTGGAAAAACACGAAAGTAGATATAAATAAACTGAAAGATGTTCCTTGTTTTTCATTAGGCTATCTCAAGATCATCATGTTGGCAGTTAATTTCAAAGATAATGGTTAATTTGATCTAAGAAAAATTCTAATGAGCTTTAAAGGAGCTAGAAAAGTTGATCTTAATGTTCACATGCAGGAATAAACATACAAGAATAGCTAGAAGCAACAATGAAAGGAAGAGGTTTGAGGGGACCTAGACGAAAAAGACATTAAAATATACTCAACATGTAGATAATTAAAACAATATGGTATTTGTACATCAATAGAAAGATAAATGGTACAGAACAGAAATTCCAGAAACAGGTACAGCTACTATTAAAATTCTAGTGTATGATAAAAGCAGTGTTTTAAAGGACTGGGGTAAAAAGATAGTCATCCTCTTACACTGTACTTGAGACAACTGGATAGCCATTTGGAAAAATGTAAGATTAGATTCAATCCTCACACCAAGCACACACACAAAACACTCAACATAATTACAGAAGTGCTGTCCATCATCTTTGCTAAATTTTCTGGTTTAGAAGTAAGTCACATGCTCTGCCCATACTCCAGGAAAGGGGATTATACAATAATATGTGAAGAACAGCAGGCAGAAATTATCCGTAGTCACCTAAGGATTTGTCCACAATAATAGTTTTGTTATACACAAAGTTTTTATGATAAGATGTTTTGATACAATTATTTGAGATATGAGTATGTACAATTTAATTTGCATGATAAATAATTTGAGAAGCTAAAAGTATTTGAGGTCAAACTCAGATTATAAGGGGTAAAGAGAATATGAATGGAAAAGTATAAACATAAATAATTCTTCAAACCAATTAGTATGGTACTATATAGATTACATTAATAATAATTCTGTTATGTAAGCTAAGTAATGTTTTTAAAATTCAGAATCTTTCTGTATAAAGATTAGAAACAAACATTAAAAGCCTTCAGAAGTCTTCTGCCTGGCTTAATTAAAAACATAACTTCAAAGTATTTCTGGGTCTAAGCAAAGAGATAATAGTCCTCTATTCCCACTAAGCAAACAGCCAGACCTTTTTATAAAACAGCCTTAGGTTAAAATATTCATTAGGGACTTTGAAAGGGTAAATATTATCATTACATGGCACCTAAATAATGGTTACCAGTTATTTATGTGATCATATTAAATTATAAACATCATTTTGAAAGAACAAAATAAAATAATCTCCCGTTTCTAAGTGTTAAAACAGCACCTTTCATTTTGTTCCTACTGATGTAAATACTTATATATCTTACTATAAGATACAATTTTTCTACTCAGAAGCTAAAGAAGGGTTAAATCTAATTGCTATAATTTGAAATATCAAAACATAATATTTAAAACAACTGAGAATCTGATAAATAAATTTATGTTTTTAAAAAAATAATGAAAGTTATATACAAGGACACACTTTTGTTTTGCTTTTCCTCTAAAGGGACTCATAAAAATCATATAAACAAAAAGATTATATGAAGTAATATCACAGTATCAATATTGATGTCATACTTTTAAGACAATGTATCATAAACAAACAGTAAAAATTCAGACATGAATGTATGGTAAATCCTGAAATAGTAGAAGAGGTACAGGTTCTAAAACTGTAATGCTATTTACGGACTTGAGAATCCAGTAATAATAAATAGAACTAGCCAGGTAATTAAAAACTGCTAAAAAGAGTAGGTTTTTTTTTTAATACTTAATAATATTGGAGAGCAAAGGGGTGAAAAATTACCAGGCCAAGATGCAGAGAAGGATAGAATCCCAGGATGCTGACCCATTTCAGGGGTCCCTTTGTCTCCAATTATGAATGGGAACAGCATATCACAGAAAAGGATTGGAGTCCAGGCATACCAAAGACTGGTAAACTTAAATCAAAGTGTAATTTTAGGATTAACGGCATTAAAAGGCCTTCCAGAGACTGCAAATCTACTTTGCATGCTAAATCACTTCAGTCGTTTCCAACTCTTTGTGACCCTATGGACGGTAGTCTGCCAGGCTCCTTTTTCCATGGGATTCTCCAGGCAAGAATACTGGACTGGGTTGCCATTACCTCCTCCAGGGGATGTTCCTGACACAAGGTTCAAATTTGTGTCTATTATGTCTCATGTATTGACAGGAGAATTCTTTACCACCAGTGCCACCTATGAAGCCCAAATCTACTTTGACCTATCCTTATCCCAGAAAATCATGAAGATACTACTATTCTCAGGCACATAGCAGAATTAAATTCTCTTATGATTTAAGCAGTGGTCTCAAATTTTCTAAAAACATATTTTGCCAATATGGCATCAATAAAAAATAACCAGGCAGAGACAGAAAAAGACAAGAAAACAAGAAGAGGAACCAGCAGAAACTAAGGAAAATGGAAAAAGAGCTATGGGAATTTAGAAAAAGCCACTGGCTTTAAAATAATTATTAAATTGGAGAAGACAACAGGCAAGAATAAAAATCTGTCTAAATTTTGGAAACTATAAAAGGCAACTAGAAACTATAATAGATGAAGAATTAGAATTCAGTCTGAAAAACTAGAAAATAAAAACAAGAAAATGAAAATACGATAACCAAAATTAAGAACTGGATGGATGAGATTAACAGCAAACTATACACAGTGGGGGNTTTTAAGACAATGTATCATAAACAAACAGTAAAAATTCAGACATGAATGTATGGTAAATCCCAAAATAGTAGAAGAGGTACAGGTTCTAAAACTGTAATGCTATTTACGGACTTGAGAGTCCAGTAATAATAAATAGAACTAGCCAGGTAATTAAAAACTGCTAAAAAGAGTAGTTTTTTTTTTTTAATACTTAATAATATTGGAGAGCAAAGGGGTGAAAAATTACCAGGCCAAGATGCAGAGAAGGATAGAATCCCAGGATGCTGACCCATTTCAGGGGTCCCTTTGTCTCCAATTATGAATGGGAACAGCATATCACAGAAAAGGATTGGAGTCCAGGCATACCAAAGACTGGTAAACTTAAATCAAAGTGTAATTTTAGGATTAACGGCATTAAAAGGCCTTCCAGAGACTGCAAATCTACTTTGCATGCTAAATCACTTCAGTCGTTTCCAACTCTTTGTGACCCTATGGACGGCAGTCTGCCAGGCTCTTTTTTCCATGGGATTCTCCAGGCAAGAATACTGGACTGGGTTGCCATTACCTCCTCCAGGGGATGTTCCTGACACAAGGTTCAAATTTGTGTCTATTATGTCTCATGTATTGACAGGAGAATTCTTTACCACCAGTGCCACCTATGAAGCCCAAATCTACTTTGACCTATCCTTATCCCAGAAAATCATGAAGATACTACTATTCTCAGGCACATAGCAGAATTAAATTCTCTTATGATTTAAGCAGTGGTCTCAAATTTTCTAAAAACATATTTTGCCAATATGGCATCAATAAAAAATAACCAGGCAGAGACAGAAAAAGACAAGAAAACAAGAAGAGGAACCAGCAGAAACTAAGGAAAATGGAAAAAGAGCTATGGGAATCTAGAAAAAGCCACTGGCTTTAAAATAATTATTAAATTGGAGAAGACAACAGGCAAGAATAAAAATCTGTCTAAATTATGGAAACTATAAAAGGCAACTAGAAACTATAATAGATGAAGAATTAGAATTCAGTCTGAAAAACTAGAAAATAAAATCAAGAAAATGAAAATACGATAACCAAAATTAAGAACTGGATGGATGAGATTAACAGCAAACTATACACAGTGGGGGGAAAAACCAGGAAACTGAAAAGAGGTCAGGAGAGAGTGGAAAAATAAGAAAAAGAAGTAACATCTACAGTGCTGCTGGTTCCGAAAGCAGAAGACAGAGGATGGAGAAGAAGCCACATTTGAAGAGTACTAGAAATTTCTGGGATGCCCAACATGATAAATGAAAAATAATAACTTCAGCAATCACTGTAAAATTGGGAAAATAAAGAAAATACTATAAAGAAAATACTTAAAGTCAAAGAGTAAAAGAGACCTAGGAAGAAATTAAAAATCTGAATAGCTTATTATTAGTCTTAAATAAATTCAACAGTTTATATCTTGTTTTAAAGATGTAATTAAAACCTTTTGACAAAGAAAAATCTAAAAATCTAAACCTTGTTAATATTACCTAATACAGAGAAAGACAAGGAAATTGCAAACAGAACCCCACAAAAGCACTAACCATATGGAAAAGAATGATGTATTGGATTATATTAAAATTAAGAACTTCCATCAATGGCATACAAAACAGTGTGAAAACCTAAACCATACAGCGACATTTACGACACATATCATCAATAGAAGATACGCATCCGGGAAATACAAAACATTACTACAAAAAATTAAGAAAAAAGAGAACAGAATAGGAAAAAAAAATCACAAGAAATTTGAAAGAGCACTATTTCAGAAAAGAGAACTTCAATTGATGATTAAACACATAAAATTTTTTTAATATTAAACATAATATAAATTCAAATTGCAACCTATCAATTATACATTCATCAGAATCCTTAAATTTAAAATGTCTTATTGTCCTTAAATTTAAAATACTTATTATCCTTAAATTTAAAATACTTACCAAGTATTGTCAAGAGTGTAGAGCATTAAGTAAATTCATACAGCCCTGGAAAGCATATAATTTCAGATAGCAATTTTATAAGAGCTAATTCTCTAAAATTGAAAAAATGGGTGCCCAACAAAGGCTATCAAAAATGTCTGCACATGTGACTCAAGAGTCACATGAAAATCCTCTAAGCACGCCAATTTTAATGGTTTAAAAAAAAAACTAGAATTATCAATAGAAAAATAGAAGAATGATTAGACAAAGTGTGGTACAATCATATCAATATAAGCAAATACTCTATGGCATTGAAAATATCAAATGATAGTTACATGGATACAGTTATTTATTCTTTCAGGCTCCACAGTTTTCATGGTTCTTTCTATAACACAATGGCATGTTCCAAGGTGAAATCCTTCCAGACTTTCAGGATGTTCGCCTTATCAGAGTTCCCTTCCATAGCACTGACAATCCTTTTCATTGAGTCCTGTGCATAATGAGCCTTGAAGGTTCTTATGAGGCCCTGATCTAGAGGCTGACTTAGAGACATGGTGGGAGAGGGCAAGGAGAGCTTTGGATGCCTTCAGATGTGGGTGTCGAGATGTGGGATGTAAGCTTTGGATGTCGAGATGTGGGTGGCCAGGGGGCATTGCCCAATATCAGTAAGAACTTTAAAAGGCAGTTCCTTTTTTAAAAAACTTTATTTATTTTTACTTTACAATACTGTATTGGTTTTGCCATACAGTGACATGAATCCACCACAGGCATACATGAGTTCCCAACCCTGAAGCCCTCTCTCACCACCCTCCCAATATCAACTCTCTGGGTCATCCCACTGCACCAGCCCCAAGCATTCTGTATCCTGTATCGAACCTAGACTAGTGATTCGTTTCTTAAATGATAGTATACATGTTTCAATGCCATTCTCCCAAATCATCCTACCCTCTCCCTCTCCCATAGAGACCAAAAGTCTGTTCTTTATATCTGTGTCTCTTTTGCTGTCTCGCATACAGGGTTATCATTACCATCTTTCTAAATTCCATATATATACATTAGTATACTGTATTGGTGTTTTTCTTTCTGGCTTACTTCATTCTGTATAATCAGCTCCAGTTTCATCCACCTCATTAGAACTGATTCAAATATATTCCTAATGGGCAACATACTTCCTGACTTTAGGAACAAAGCATCAGTGAGACCAATTAAAAAATATACTTTTTTTTTTTCCTTGTCCAGGCCTTCTTGTACAACTAAGACAATCTTCTCCTTTCTTGGTTCCTTGATTAGCAGCTTTATAGATAATAGCAGTCATGATCATAAACCTGATTTCATTTACACAAAACAGTAGAGTTAGCCTATCCCTTCCTGATTTAATCCTGGTGTGTGCTCCTCTTCCTTACTCATAGAAGTCCTTCATGGCGTGTTTTTTTAATAGAGCATTTTCATCTGCATTAAAAATCTGATCAAGTAGATATCCTTGCTCATCAATGAGTTTCTTAATGGCATCTGGGAAGTCATTTGCTCTCTCAGTCAGCAGAAGCTGCTTCTCCTGTCCTCTTGACATCTTTAAGCCAAACCTCTTTTTAAAATGATCAAACCATTCTTTGCAGGCATTAAATTCTCCAGCTGTAGACCCTTCACCTTCCTTTTGCAGTAAGTTGACATATAATGACTTCACTTATCCTTGAATAAGAGGCTTCTATGGGTGTACACTTCTTAAAGAAATAAAAAAAAAAACTAGATAAACTTCATTTTCAATATTAGATTAAACCTATTATGCAGTGAGTACAAGGGTTGAGCACCTGCTGGGGTAGCAGCTTCACAAATTTCCTATGCTTTTATTTTCTGCAGTGGTTCTTATGCTGGATTCATTTATGTTGAAACGGCAGGTAACCACAGCTACAGACCTCAATCTATAGGACATAGCAAGCAATTAAACGTTTTCCTATAATGTCATGACTTTGCATCTCAGGAGCACTTCCAGTATCACAGGTGGGACTTCACGTGGGTCCCCTAGTTTCAAGGTTTACAACATTGCACTAAACACAATGAAAAATACACAAGAACCATCCACGAAAGATCACTTTTTACTGCGATGTGTAATTTACTGGACAGAAGAACTGCTCGTGAAGATATGATTAGCATCACAAGGCACTTTAAGTGGATACTCATAGCACTTGAGCTCACTGCAATAGCAACACANTCCTCTATTCCCACTAAGCAAACAGCCAGACCTTTTTATAAAACAGCCTTAGGTTAAAATATTCATTAGGGACTTTGAAAGGGTAAATATTATCATTACATGGCACCTAAATAATGGTTACCAGTTATTTATGTGATCATATTAAATTATAAACATCATTTTGAAAGAACAAAATAAAATAATCTCCCGTTTCTAAGTGTTAAAACAGCACCTTTCATTTTGTTCCTACTGATGTAAATACTTATATATCTTACTATAAGATACAATTTTTCTACTCAGAAGCTAAAGAAGGGTTAAATCTAATTGCTATAATTTGAAATATCAAAACATAATATTTAAAACAACTGAGAATCTGATAAATAAATTTATGTTTTTAAAAAAATAATGAAAGTTATATACAAGGACACACTTTTGTTTTGCTTTTCCTCTAAAGGGACTCATAAAAATCATATAAACAAAAAGATTATATGAAGTAATATCACAGTATCAATATTGATGTCATACTTTTAAGACAATGTATCATAAACAAACAGTAAAAATTCAGACATGAATGTATGGTAAATCCTGAAATAGTAGAAGAGGTACAGGTTCTAAAACTGTAATGCTATTTACGGACTTGAGAATCCAGTAATAATAAATAGAACTAGCCAGGTAATTAAAAACTGCTAAAAAGAGTAGGTTTTTTTTTTAATACTTAATAATATTGGAGAGCAAAGGGGTGAAAAATTACCAGGCCAAGATGCAGAGAAGGATAGAATCCCAGGATGCTGACCCATTTCAGGGGTCCCTTTGTCTCCAATTATGAATGGGAACAGCATATCACAGAAAAGGATTGGAGTCCAGGCATACCAAAGACTGGTAAACTTAAATCAAAGTGTAATTTTAGGATTAACGGCATTAAAAGGCCTTCCAGAGACTGCAAATCTACTTTGCATGCTAAATCACTTCAGTCGTTTCCAACTCTTTGTGACCCTATGGACGGCAGTCTGCCAGGCTCTTTTTTCCATGGGATTCTCCAGGCAAGAATACTGGACTGGGTTGCCATTACCTCCTCCAGGGGATGTTCCTGACACAAGGTTCAAATTTGTGTCTATTATGTCTCATGTATTGACAGGAGAATTCTTTACCACCAGTGCCACCTATGAAGCCCAAATCTACTTTGACCTATCCTTATCCCAGAAAATCATGAAGATACTACTATTCTCAGGCACATAGCAGAATTAAATTCTCTTATGATTTAAGCAGTGGTCTCAAATTTTCTAAAAACATATTTTGCCAATATGGCATCAATAAAAAATAACCAGGCAGAGACAGAAATAGACAAGAAAACAAGAAGAGGAACCAGCAGAAACTAAGGAAAATGGAAAAAGAGCTATGGGAATTTAGAAAAAGCCACTGGCTTTAAAATAATTATTAAATTGGAGAAGACAACAGGCAAGAATAAAAATCTGTCTAAATTTTGGAAACTATAAAAGGCAACTAGAAACTATAATAGATGAAGAATTAGAATTCAGTCTGAAAAACTAGAAAATAAAAACAAGAAAATGAAAATACGATAACCAAAATTAAGAACTGGATGGATGAGATTAACAGCAAACTATACACAGTGGGGGAAAAACCAGGAAACTGAAAAGAGGTCAGGAGAGAGTGGAAAAATAAGAAAAAGAAGTAACATCTACGGTGCTGCTGGTTCTGAAAGCAGAAGACAGAAAATGGAGAAGAAGCCACATTTGAAGAGTACTAGAAATTTCTGGGATGCCCAACATGATAAATGAAAAATAATAACTTCAGCAATCACTGTAAAATTGGGAAAATAAAGAAAATACTTAAAGTCAAAGAGTACAAGAGACCTAGGAAGAAATTAAAAATCTGAATAGCTTATTATTAGTCTTAAATAAATTCAATAGTTTATATGTTATTTTAAAGATGTAATTAAAACCTTTTGACAAAGAAAACTCTAAAAATCTAAACCTTGTTAATATTACCTAATACAGAGAAAGACAAGGAAATTGCAAACAGAACTCCACAAAACCACTAACCATATGGAAAAGAATGATATATTGGATTATATTAAAATTAAGAACTTCCATCAATGGCATACAAAACAGTGTGAAAACCTAAACCATACAGTGACATTTACCACACATATCATCAATAGAAGATACGCATCCGGGATATATAAAACATTACTACAAAAAATTAAGAAAAAAGAGAACAGAATAGGAAAAAAATCACAAGAAATTTGAAAGAGCACTATTTCAGAAAAGAGAACTTCAATTGATGATTAAACATAAAATTTTTTAAATATTAAGCATAATATAAATTCAAATTGCAACCTATCAATTATACATTCATCAGAATCCTTAAATTTAAAATGTCTTATAACACCAAGTATTGTCAAGAGTGTAGAGCATTAAGTAAATTCATACAGCCCTGGAAAGCATATAATTTCAGATAGCAATTTTATAAGAGCTAATTCTCTAAAATTGAAAAAATGGGTGCCCAACAAAGACTATCAAAAATGTCTGCACTTGTGACTCAAGAGACACACGAAAATCCTCTAAGCACGCCAATTTTAATGGTTTAAAAAAAAAACTAGAATTATCAATAGAAAAATAGAAGAATGATTAGACGAAGTGTGGTACAATCATATCAATATAAGCAAATACTCTATGGCATTGAAAATATCAAATGATAGTTACATGGATACAGTTATTTATTCTTTCAGGCTCCACAGTTTTCACGGTTCTTTCTATAACAAAATGGCATGTTCCAAGGTGAAATCCTTCCTGACTTTCAGGATGTTCGCCTTATCAGAGTTCCCTTCCATAGCACTGACAATCCTTTTCATTGAGTCCTGTGCATAATGAGCCTTGAAGGTTCTTATGAGGCCCTGATCTACAGGCTGACTTAGAGACATGGTGGGAGAGGGCAAGGAGAGCTTTGGATGCCTTCAGTACTGAAGTCGAGATGTGGGTGGCCAGGGGGCATTGCCCAATATCAGTAAGAACTTTAAAAGGCAGTTCCTTTTTCAAAAAACTTTATTTATTTTTACTTTACAATACTGTATTGGTTTTGCCATACAGTGACATGAATCCACCACAGGCGTACATGAGTTCTCAACCCTGAAGCCCTCTCTCACCACCCTCCCCATATCAACTCTCTGGGTCATCCCACTGCACCAGCCCCAAGCATTCTGTATCCTGTATCGAACCTAGACTAGCGATTCGTTTCTTACATGATAGTATACATGTTTCAATGCCATTCTCCCAAATCATCCCACCCTCTCCCTCTCCCATAGAGACCAAAAGTCTGTTCTTTATATCTGTGTCTCTTTTGCTGTCTCGCATACAGGGTTATCATTACCATCTTTCTGAATTCCATATATATGCGTTAGTATACTGTATTGGTGTTTTTCTTTCTGGCTTACTTCACTCTGTATAATCAGCTCCAGCTTCATCCACCTCATTAGAACTGATTCAAATATATTCCTTATGGGCAACATACTTCCTGACTTTAGGAACAAAGCATCAGTGAGACCAATTAAAAATATATATATATATATTTTTTTTTCCTTGTCCAGGTCTTCTTGTACAACTAAGACAATCTTCTCTTNATATTCCTTATGGGCAACATACTTCCTGACTTTAGGAACAAAGCATCAGTGAGACCAATTAAAAATATATATATATATATTTTTTTTTCCTTGTCCAGGTCTTCTTGTACAACTAAGACAATCTTCTCTTTTCTTGGTTCCTTGATTAGCAGCTTTATAGATAATAGCAGTCCTGATCATAAACCTGATTTCATTTACACAAAACAGTAGAGTTAGCCTATCCCTTCCTGATTTAATCCTGGTGTGTGCTTCTCTTCCTTACTCATAGAAGTCCTTCATGGCATGTTTTTTTAATAGAGCATTTTCATCTGCATTAAAAATCTGATCAAGTAGATATCCTTTCTCATCAATGAGTTTCTTAATGGCATCTGGGAAGTCATTTGCTCTCTCTCAGTCAGCAGAAGCTGCTTCTCCTGTCCTCTTGACATCTTTAAGCCAAACCTCTTTTTAAAATGATCAAACCA
>SJYW01026002.1:0-27404 GCA_006410735.1 Raphicerus campestris
GGACCAGAAAACATCTGATGCTAACACAGGACCTGTGGGCTCCTGGATTCCAGTGAATATCTCTCAGGTCCTTTCATTTGGCTTCTGCTGTAGAGCTGACACTCTGTGAGATTAATGGACTGACCTAATCGAGGCCACTAATGAGCTATTCTTCTCTCATGAAAGAACATTCTGTCCAATTTCTACATATACAGAGTACACCATCAGAGAGGTTCATTTTTCTAGCTTCTTTGCTTTATGATAGCATGGAGTGTCTTGAGAATTATTAAAAACATCATCATAGATACACAGACATGTCATCTACCTGGCCTCTATGAGCATTTGAATTTGAGACTACTTAAAAGACAGTAATGAAAAAGAGATGGGGAATACTAACCTGTACTTTTTCACCTATTAATCATAGTAGATATGGAACCGAATCCTAGCTAACAGCAGATTTTTCCTCTTTTAGGAAGAGTTTGGGTAGAAGTGATTGATTTAATGGATGCAAAACCTGCGAGGTATGAGAACATATATTTTACTCAATAAATCAATAAAGAAACTGCACAGTACCCATTACACTAATGGTTAGGAGAGATACAAAGTAGATAGTAGATATAAAGTAGAAACAAATTAATTTTAATAGTGTATAACCTATGAGGAGAAAAAAAGATATCGAGAGGTGAAAAGTTCAGCAGAAAATGAGACAAAGTAAAATAGATGGTAATGAAAGAAAACGTATGTCATAAGGATTAGCAGACAGGGATCACCTACCAACTGGCAAGGTTTAAGGGTTTCAGTGTTCAGAGAGAGAGGCCTTCAGGCAGGGGGTGATCAGAGAAACTATCTTATCCAAGCATGGCAGCTGGTTGTAGGTCAATGTTGAGAATGTTTGTGTCCCAGGGGAGAAGACATTAGAAGGGAGAGAAACTACAGTAATTGTCTTCACACAGTCTTTTACCTGGATATCTAGAATTAAATAGGAACCTAAGTACATTTGAGAGCTATTGCCAATTTTAGCTCAGAAAGAAAGAAATTATATGAAAGCTATTATTTAGGTAATCCAGAAAAATATTAGAATGCCCTTCCAAACACATAAATGGGAACACGTCCACATAGAAAGAATAGTTTTAGAACTTCCCCGGTAGTCTAGTGGTTAAGCATCCACCTGACAATGCAGGGGACGTGGGTTTGATCTCTGGTCCAGGAAGATCCCACATACCATGGGGCAACTAAGCCTGAGCAGCACAAGTACTGAGCCTGCGTGCCATGCCTGCTGAAGCCCATGCGGCTCGAGCCCGTCCTCTACACAGAGAAGCCAGAGCAATGAGAAGCCCACGCCCCACCTAAAGAGTAGCCCCTGCCCTCATCCTGGATTTACCTTTGGGGGGAAAAAGGATTATTTATTTTTTCATTTTACTTATTTCGCATGTATATACTTATTCGACATACACATAAGTACCTGCTCTGTGTCAGACACTGGGCAAAACATTCATAATAGAGAGATGAAAAGCCAGATTCCCTACTTTGAAGATATTCTTTAGTGAAGAAGACACATGAGTTAACAGAAATTATAATAAAGATATAATACAGATGGGGCTTCCCTGATGGCTCAGATGGTAAAGAATCTGCCTGCAACGCAGGAGGTTTGATCCCTGGGTCAGGAAGATTCCCTGGAGAAGGGAATGGCTATCCACTCCAGTATTCTTGCCTAGAGAATTCCACACACAGAGGACCCTGGAGGGTTATAGTCCATGGGGTCTCAAAGAGTCAGACACAACTGAGCGACTAACACTTACCAAGTATATGCAGATATCATAGGTGAAGAGAGTTGCCAGGAGGCTCCAGCCTCCAGTTATCTGCGACCACAGAAATTCTTTCTCTGCCTTTCCTTAAGGCTGGAGCTGGTTGCTATGACACCAATTGTCCAACTTGGAGACACAGTGTGCTCTCAGTTTGAAGTAAAATTCTATCTATTAAAGAAAAAACCATAATTTAAAGGCAGTAGAAAAGGTAATTTTTAAAGACATTCATTAGTTTTGTCAATCTAACATTCCTTCTCCATTTATTTATTTATTTATTTTTGGCATCAGAATCCCTCTTTCTTGAGGGCATTTTGAACAGTCAGGGTGGTCTGACTGCATCCTCTGCCAATGGCTGGGTGCATGACTCAACTGAAACAAAACAGAATCTTGTTTTCCATCTGAACTGCTCAAGCAGAAGCTCCTTCTTCTGTGAAGATCAGTTCAGTTCACCCGCTCAGTCGTGCCCTACTCTTTACAATCCCATGGACTGTAGCACACCAGGCCTCCCTGTCCATCACCAACACCTGGAGCTTACTCAAACTCATATCCCTTGAGTCAGTGATGCCATCCAACCATCTCATCCTCTGTCTCCCCTTCTTCTCCCACCTTGAATCTTTCAGCATCAGGGTCTTTTCAAATGAGTCAGATCTTTGCATCAGCTGGCCAAATTATTGGACTTTCAGCTTTAGCATCAGTCCTTCCAATGAATATTCCGGACTGATTTCCTTTAGGATGGACTGGTTGGATCTCCTTGCAGTCCAACAGACTCTCAAGAATCTTTTCCAACACCACACTTCAAAAGCATCAATTCTTCAGCACTCAGCTTTCTTTACAGTCCAAATCTCATGTCCATACATGACTACTGGAAAAACCACAGCTTTGACTAGATGGACTTCTGTTGACAAAGTAATGTCTTTGCTTTTTAATATGCTCATTAGGTTAGTCATAGCTTTTCTTCCAAGCAGCAAGCATCTTTTCATTTCATGGCTGCAGTCACCATCTGCATTGATTTTGGAGCCCAAAATAATAAAGTCTCTCACTGTTTCCATAATTTTTCCACCTATTTGCCATGAAGTGATGGGACCAGATGCCATGATCTTAGTTTTCTGAATGTTGAGTTTTAATCCAACTTCTTCACTCTCCTCTTTCACTTTCATCAAGAGGCTCTTTAATTCTTATTCACTTTCTGCCACAAGGGTGGTGTCATCTGCATATCTGAGGTTATTGATATTTCTCCCAGAAATCTTGATTCCAGCTTGTGCTTCATCCAGTGTGGCATTTCACATGATGTACTCTGCATATAAGTTAAATAAGCAGGGTGACAATATACAGCCTTGACATACTCCTTTCCTGATTTGGAACCAGTCTGTTGTTCCATGTCCAGTTCTAACTATTGCTTCTTGACCTGCATACAAATTTCTCAGATGGCAGGTAAGGTGGTCTGGTATTCCCATCTCTTGAAGAATTTTCCACAGTTTTTTTTTTACCCACACAATCAAAGGCTTTGGCATAGTCAATAAAGCAGAAGTAGATGTTTTTCTGGAATTCCAGTTGAGCTATTACAAACCTTAAAAGATGATGTGGTGAAAGTGCTGCATTCAATGTGCCAACAAATTTGGAAAACTCATTAGTGGTCACAGGACTGCTAAAGGTCAGTTTTCATTCCAATTCCAAAGAAAGGCAATGCCAAAGAATGTTCAAACTACTGCACAATTGTATTCATCTCACATGCTAGCAAAGTAATGCTCGAAATTCTGTGAAGTTACTGAATGGTTAATATATGAGCTTGGAGCTATGAGGGTCTCCTCTGCTACCAGGAGGGATGCCTGTCAGAGGCTAACAACCACACAGATAAAACAAAGCTTAAAGATGAAGACATACAGACTTGAAGATACTGTTTGAACCATAAGATCCAGCCACACCTGAACTGGTATATCTCTTTGGGTTTCTACTTATATGAGTTAATATAATTCTTTTGTTACTTAATCTGATTTAAATTAGGTTTTGATCATGTGTGGGCTTCCCTGATGGCTCATATGGTGAAGACTCTTCCTGCAATACAGGAGACCTGGGTTCAGTCCCTGGATTGGGAAGATCCCCTGGAGAAGGAAACAGCTACCCACTCCAGTATTTTTGCCTGGAGAATTCCATGGACAGAGGATCCTGGCAGGCTACGATCCATGGGGTCGCAAAGAGTCAGACATGACTGAGTGGCTTTCACTTTGATCTCTTGTAAATGAGAGCTATTGGTATAATCTGAAAAGTAGCTGTGAAGCTTCCATTATTTTCTCCTTCCAGGAAGTTGGACTACAGAGAAAGCTGAAACAGTGCTGTTCTGCAGTGTGTCAGTGATAAATCGGAAAGTTAGCAATCCAATGTAGAAGACCTTACCAGTTTTATATTATGTCTTTCTTAATACAGTCACTTTCTTCTCCTTCATTTTCTCTATCTACTATATGTACGTATCTACTATATGTCCCTTATAGCAAATTGAGCTCATTATTGATTCTGTAAGAACAAGGCAGAAAATCCTGTTCTGCTCAATGTTGACACAACTGACTTTGTCTCCAGCATACAGACCACCTGTTCAGCTTAATGATTTACTTCCCATCTTTGACTTAGCTGATTAGAGAAGGAGAGGAGAATTCATGATTTTATACTGTTGCACACACAGACACAGATTTAGAAAACTGAAGATAGAAATGGAGAGAATTCAGTTTCCATGGAGTTAAGCAGAATTATTCTGTTGTAAATAGCTTGGCTTCCTTAGTGTCAAAAGTACATTATACTGATGGATACTTTGAAATGCAAATATTTTCTATGCTGGGGGAAAGCAAACGTAATGAAACAAATATTTTGATGTGTTTTCCGGGTGAAATGTGAAAAAGGAAATCTTGTGTGTCTCTAGAAATGGTCCTGAAAGGAGGTTTGAGTGGGAGTGATGGCTGAGTGGTTAAAGGTGTTGGACTTGAAAGGAGGCTGATAGTCCTGCCCTGAGTGCTCAATTAAGTGTTAGTTATAGTTTGAGTAAACTCTGGGAGTTGGCGATGGACAGGGAGGCCTGGCATGCTGCAGTCCATGGGATCCCAATAAGTTGGACATGACTGGGCGACTGAACTGAACTGAACTGAATTGAACTGATAGAATAGAAGCTTGTTAAACTTTGAATACAATGAATTAAGCTATCAATATATAAAATTATTATCCAAGGCTATAAGCCAAAGTTAACTCTTAAATTGACAGAGAAAAAAGTTTCTGAGTACAGTGACAAATAAAGAAAGATCAAAAGGATCAAAAGGAAAAAATCATTCTTGTCACTGTCCTACTATCCAGAGATTTTGAAAAGTGGACTAAAGTGAAATAAAAATAAATTTTTGGTTTGGACAGAATCATCCTTGCCATTTGGATATCAGTTCACTTCAGTTGCTCAGTCGTGTCGTACTCTTTGCAACCTCATGGACTGTAGCTCACCAGGATCCCCTGTCCATCACCAACTTCTGGAGCTTACTCAAACTCATATCCATCAAGTCAGTGATGCCATCCAACCAACTCATCCTCTGTCGTCCGCTTCTCCTCCTGCCCCCAATCCCTCCAAGCATCACAGTCTTTTGCAATGAGTCAGTTCTTTGCATCAGGTTGTCAAATTATTGGAGTTTCAGCTTCAACATCAATCCTTCCTGAATATTCAGGACTGATTTCCTTTAGGATGGACTGGTTGGATCTCCTTGCAGTCCAACAGACTCTCAAGAGTCTTCTGCAACACCACAGCTTAAAAGCACTAATTCTTCGACACTCTGCTTTTTTTATAGTCCAACTCTCACATCCATACATGACTAGTGGAAAAAACACAGCTTTGACTAGATGGACCTTTGTCGGCAAAGTAATGTCTTGGCTTTTTAATATGTTGTCTAGGTTGGTCGTAGCTTTTCTTCCAAGCAGCAAGCGTCTTTTCATTTCATGGCTTCAGTCACCATCTGCAGTGATTTTGGAGCCCTAATTAATAAAGTATCTTACTGTTTCCATTATTTCTCCATCTATTTATCATGAAGTGATGGGACCAGATGTCATGATCTTAGTCTTCTGAATGTTGAGTTTTAAGCCACCTTTTTCACTCTCCTCTTTCATTTTCATCAAGAGGCCCTTTAGTTCTTCTTTACTTTCTGCCATAAGGGTGGTATCATCTGCATATCTGAGGTTATTGATATTTCTCCCAGAAATCTTGATTCCAGTTTGTGCTTCATCCAGCCTGGCATTTCACATGATGTACTCTGCATATAAGTTAAATAAGGAAGTGAAAATATACAGCCTTAATGTACTCCTTTCCTGATTTGGAACAGTCTGTTGTTCCATGTCCAGTTCTAACTATTGCTTCTTGACCTGCATACACATTTCACAGGAAGCAGGTCAGGTGGTCTGGTATTCCCATCTCTTGAAGAATTTTCCACAGTTTGCTGTGATCCACACAGTCAAAGTCTTTCGCATAGTCAATAAAGCAGAAATAGATGATTTTATGGAACTCTGTTGCTTTTTTGATGATCCAATGGATGTTGGCAATCTGATCTCTGGTTCCTCTGCCTTTTCTAAATCCAGCTTGAACAACTGGAAGTTCACAGTTCATGTACTGTTAGAACCTGGCTTGGAGAATTTTGAATATTACTTCGCTAGCATGTGAGATGAGTGCAATTGTGTTGTATTTTGAACATTCTTTGGCATTGCCTTTCTTTGGGATTGATATGAAAACTGACATTTTCTAGTCCTGTGGCCACTGCTAAGTTTTCCAAATTTGCTGGCATACTGAATGCAGCACTTTCACAGCATCATCTTTTAGGATTTAAAATAGCTCAACTGGAATTCCATCACTTCCCCTAGCTTTGTTCATAGTGATGCTTCCTAAAGCCCACTTGATTTCACATTCCAGGATGTATGGCTCTAGGTAAGTGATCACATCATCATGATTATCTGGGTCCTGAAGATCTTTTTTGTATATTTCTTCTATGTATTCTTGTCACTTGTTTGTAATATCTTCTGCTTCTGTCAGATCCATACCATTTCTGTCCTTTATTGTGCCCATCTTTGCACAAAATTTTCCCTTGGTATAATAATGTCTGGATACTTTGCCAACTAAGGTCTGTCTAGTCTAGGCTATGGTTTCTCCAGTGGTCATGTGTGGATGTGAGAGTTGGACTGTGAAGAAAGCTGAGCACCGAAGAACTGATGCTTTTGAACTGTGGTGTTGGAGAAGACTCTTGAGAGTCCCTTAGGCTGCAAGGAGATACAACCAGTTCATTCTGAAGGAGATCAGCCCTGGGATTTCTTTGGAAAGAATGATGCTAAAGCTGAAACTCCAGTACTTTGGCCACCTCATGTGAACAGTTGACTCATTGGAAAAGACTCTGATGCTGGGAGGGATTGGGGGCAGGAGGAGAAGGGGACAGAGGATGAGATGGCTGGATGGCATCACTGACTCGATGGATGCTAGTCTGAATGAACTCTGGGAGTTGGTGATGGACAGGGAGGCCTGGTGTGCTGCGAATAATGGGGTCACAAAGAGTCGGACACGACTGAGCGACTGAACTGAACTGAACTGATACACTATTATAATTTTCTTCATGATAAGTAAACATGATGAATGAGACAGAAAGTTTTAGGAGTCATGCATAAAATCCTAGGCAGATCTGGAAATATCTATTTCAACTCTGTTCCCAGTGGGAGACAGGAGTCAATGCCACCAGGCATGCAAGTGCATAGTTGAAAAACTGCGTTTGCATGTATTTTAAATTCAACAAAAATGTAAGCAAATAAGCATCAGTGACCTGTGAAATGAAGACTTGAATACACAGCTTCATAGAAAAAGCTGAAGTGAATTGCTTATTAAGTTCCAAGATGCTGAAGTGTTAACTGACGGGAAATGGTGAAAATCTAGATGAATAAAGAGATAGACATCTAATGAAATATCATGAAAGGGCTCATAGTGCTCTTTGGAATCTTAAGAAAGTATGAAAAAAAAAAAAACACTGTAAGGGTTATTGATCAACCTTTGGCACTATTTCAACTACGTGCTATTCACTTCACAACTCCATTTTTACTTTCTTTACATCATGTGTGCATTCTAAGACACTTCAGTCATGTCCAGCTCTGCGATTCCGTGTACTGTAGCCCACCAGGCTCCTCTGTCCATGTGATTCTCCCGGCAAGAGTACTGGAATGGGTTGCCATACCCTTCTCCAGGGGACCTTCCTGACCCAGGACCAAACTCACATCTCATGTCTTCTGCATTGGCAGGCAGGTTCTTTATCACTAACATCACCTTGGAATTCTTTTCATCATATAAATTAAACCGTCCTTGTTGACTACGCATCTATTTCTTCCAGGAAAGCTGTGTTATGTTAACCATCCCCATATTTCTCTGAAGGTCAAGGTCAAGCCTGCTTAGATAGTGATCATTAAAATGATAGAAACACCTTGGACTGGGGCTGTTAGGAGCCACTTAACTGGGCTCTCTTGGTTTGAACCCTCATGATACCCAGTGCCATTAGCAAGCCAGCATCTGAGAATCCTCTCACACAATCAATACAGGCCTGAATAGCCACCACTCCTCATGCTGATGCTTCTCTTACCAGCACAGTGTGGATGGCCTTGGTAAATGGATGTCCTCCAGGACTTCCTTATGGAATGTAAGACCTGAGCATATCCTTTGTCCTCACATCCACTTTAGCATGCTCACTCTCTTGACCCTTTTATTCTACTACTTTCTTCTACAACAATGTAAATATTACAACATTGCTCTGCATAAGCCCTCATTTTCTCTTGGCTTCCAGCAGCCACTCTAGCAACAAGTTGAAGCTATCTACTGGGGTGTTTGCTAAGTGTTCAATACTATATCCTTAGAAAGTACTCTCAAGCCCATAAACGCTCCCTTTTTCAGACTTATAGTCCAGCTCCCCTTCGTGAATCACCAAAAATGTCCAGTCCCACAGTTATTAGCTTGTATTAGTGGATGCTGGCTAACATTTGCAGCTCATTGTATTAAGGCTCCTTTCTTCCTTTATCAGGCCCTTCTAGGTAGGGACATATCCCAAAGGGTCCTCCTGACACTTTGCAAAGGAAAAGNCCACAGTTATTAGCTTGTATTAGTGGATGCTGGCTAACATTTGCAGCTCATTGTATTAAGGCTCCTTTCTTCCTTTATCAGGCCCTTCTAGGTAGGGACATATCCCAAAGGGTCCTCCTGACACTTTGCAAAGGAAAAGCCATACAAAGGAAATGCTCTCTTAAAAGTCGACCACATCAGTAGGCCCTGGCAGTAAAATCTTATAGAAAATTGCCAATATAAAGAAAGAGGAGTGAATGTCACTTCAGATCATGCAACTATTTAAAGGATAGTAAAGAAATATTATAAACAATTTGATGCCAATACATTTAATACTAGAAGAAATGGACAAAGTCCTTAATCAATACAAGTTACAAAAAAGAAGAAACCAAAAGTTTAAATGACTCCTTACTTTCAGGAAGCTGAATTCATAATCAAAACTTTCACATGAAAAGAACTCGAAACTCAGATAGTGTCACTGGTAAATTCTATCAAACAATTTAAAAAGATGTAATACGAATTCCGCACAAATATTCCTTCACTATAATCTAATAAAACAATAAATGAGGTCCGTATAATCTAATAGAACAGTAAATGTTGTGAATATAACAGTGTCCTCAATCAAACATTAGTGAATTAAATCCAGAAATATATGGAATGGAAAATAAATCAGGACCAAGTGGGGTCGCTGAAATGCAATGTTAGTTTAAATTCCTCCCCCACAAATCAACGTACTTCATGATGATTTTATTTTTGAAAGAAGAAACATGATCATCTCAAAAAATGTGAAAAAGGCCACTGAAACAATCCAACCTAATCTTGAAAAATATTCTTGGCAAACTATGAATAAGAAGAACATCTTCCTGCTGATAAGAATCATCTACAAAAACCTATATAGCCAGCATCATACTTAGTGGTGAATTAATGAATGTTTTCCCTCTCATATAGGGTACAGGCAAGATTATTCCCTCTGTTCATCTCTGTGCAATATTTTACTATCCAATGAAAGATGGTATAAAAAAATAAAGAACAAAAAGCATAACATTCCGAAAAGAAAGAGTAGAACAGTCACTATTTGCAGATGTCATGGTTGAAAAAACAAAAATCTTAGGAAGTCTGCAAAAACCAAAAGTGATTTAACAAAGTTTGTAGGATAGAAGACTAATATACAAAAAGTGATTTTTTCACTGGCAAGCAAAAATATAAAGTACCTAAGAACAAATATAAAGAAATATGAAAGAATACTACACTGAAAACCATAAAACATTGCTGCAAGAAATTACAGATCTGTTAAATGGAGAACTATAATATGTTCATACATAAGAAGATCTGATTTTAAGATAACAAGTTGCAGTGTCTTCCCAAAGAACATCCCAGCAGATTTTTTGGTAGAAGTTGAAAAGCTGATTATAAAATTTGTATTCAAATTAACATGATCTAGAAGAGCCAAAATAATCTTTAAAGGGGAAAACAAAGTGGAAATACTTATGTTATTAGTAACTTTCACCAATTAGTGAGGCTACAGAGCAAAGGGATCTCATATCATTTGTAAAAGTGAAAATGACAAACCCCTTTGAAAATTATTTGGCAATCTTATAAAATTAAATATATATATATATCCTCAAA
Organism: Raphicerus campestris; assembly: GCA_006410735.1. Lineage (NCBI taxonomy): Eukaryota > Metazoa > Chordata > Mammalia > Artiodactyla > Bovidae > Raphicerus > Raphicerus campestris. Next base: position 10,501 of record SJYW01026002.1, read on the forward strand.
ATAAATTATGTGAGGATATTAATAGCCACTTATTGAGAGTCTAACTGAACTACTTTATAATATTGTTCCCTCCATGTGTATTTTGTGTGGCTAGGCAGCCTGCAGGGACCTTGAACTGACACCAGCCCCTCCTGAAGGGGCATGCCCTACATAACAGCCTGCAGGGTCACAAGTAAGTTCCTGATATGATTCCCTTAATGACCTTGAGATAAGCACAAGCCTTCCCTTTGTATTTAGATAAGACATTCTCCCTCCATCCCTGTCCCACTACCCCAGGAAATGTTAGTCGCTCAGTCATTTTGGACTCTTTGTGACCCCATAGACTATAGCCTGCCAGGCTCCTTTGTCCATGGGGATTTTCCAGGCAAGAATACTGGAGTGGGTTGCCATTTCCTTCTCCAGGGGATCTTCCCAACAGGGACAGGATCCAACCGGGGCCTCCCACATTGCAGGCAAATTCTTTACCGTCTGAGCCACCAGGGAAGCCCAATATTCTTTGGGGCTTGACCAGCCTTAGCTTGGGAATCGCAAGGCACTCCACCCGAATAAAGGCACACGTATGTGTGCCCCACGTCCTGCCACATTGTCTACCTGCACCCAAACTTGATGTCCCCACGGGGCCACTCAGGGCAACTGTGAGTAACAAGCATCTCTCTCTCACGTTCCCTCTCAGTTTCTTGTTGAACTTTGGCTCACCACCTGCTATGCTGGGCCTCTATGTAACAAATGTTAATTTAACAGTCACAACACCACCACATCCACAATAGCTAAAGACTGAAACAACCTAAATGTCCAACAGCTGGAAAATAAGTAAACAAATTGTGTTATATTCACATGCACCACATATATTGCTGGAATACTTCTCGGCAATAAAAAGGAATGAATTACTGAACTGCACAGCGTGGATGAATCTCTAAATACTATGTTGAGCAAAAGAAGTCAGACCCTCCCCAAAATATGTGTGATACATGATTTTATCTATATGACGTTTGAGAATAGACAAAATTGATCTGTGGTGATAGATACCAGAAAAATGACTCCTGAGGGCAGGAAGAGGAGGAGATTGCTTGAGAAAACAGCGCAAGGAATGTTCTATGGTGGCAGAAATGTTTTATACACTGATTGTTGTTGTTTGAAATGGATGTATACATTTACCAAAATCCAGGAAATGTATATTTTGTGTGTTTCAGGGTATAAAAATTAAATGTCAATAAAACTAAAAAATATATATTCTTTTTTTCTATCCTGAATCTGGTTCAGAATTTCTAATCTCATTGTGTTTATCTACAATATAAGTCTGAAGCATGACAGAAAGAGTGAATATATAATTTCAACCATAGTTCTTGTGTATACATATAGTTTTAGCAATAGTCATAGGGTCTTTAAAATGTTGTAATCTTTAATCATCTATTTAAAAAAAAAAAAACTCACAAGAGTTATCTGGAGTCACTTTGGTTTTGGAGTCACTCGGGATCCCAATAAGCATGAAATACAATAAAGCTTCTGTTTCGTAACAGTCTTCTTCCCAACACACTGATTTTTCTTTAGTATTTGACATTTGTGTTTTTTAATTACAAATTTAATAATAATTGCTGCACGGAACCCACTCCCTGCTTAACAAATCTCTTTTTCACACATTCATAGCAAGCAAATATGTCTTCCTTGTTACATCACTATTTGCTAAATTAATAGGCAATTTAACTTTTTAATTAAAATGAAAATGTTAACTTTTTGCCAAGGATGTAGGCTCTGTTCCCCAAATAAAAAAGACAATTTCCTCTGGTGACTCAAAAACATTTCTGTTATGAAATATAAACTGTGATGGGCTGAAGCCAGTTGCATTGTCAAACCCTCACATCAAACAGTACAAAGCCCTACATTGCTCTGGCCAATTCTTCTGGAATCATTCTTGCTGCCTTGCTCTGCCTAGCCATATCTATTTTGCCCATCACCATATCTGTTTTGTATTTTGCAAGGTCTGTGCTTTCTCCTTTCCATTGGGAGGTACTTGCAAGCAGTGGATACAATTACTAATTCCATTTGGACTTCTTTTTTTTAATGCACTGGCTCTAGGGACCTGCAATTGGTCATTCAAAATGCATCATATGTACATATATAAAAATCTGCATCAAACGTTCCTCAGATTTGTTGTTTCCTTCACAATATATTTATGTTTAAAAATATAGAGTTTTAAAAAATAAATTTTACACAACAAAGAACAGGATTTCACTTAATTTCCAGTTGAAGGTTGAGTCCTGAAATCATTGGAGAACATTGTTAAGGGATGTCATTGTTAAGGGATGTCATGCATACCACTGAACTTTTAAATGTAAGTTTAAAGGAAACCAGACTTTTACATTTTGTTAGAGCTTATGAGAGTGATTTGTCAACAGGCGTCTATGTCAGTCAGCTTAAGAGGGATGCGTAGGGCAAAAGGTATTATCCTCCATGGATGAATTGATACTCTGCCACTCTGAATTTTTCTGAAAGTAGTGTTTTTCAGGATTTATTTTTAAATGACTCATTCTCTATAGGTTTGTGGGGCTGAATTTATTATTTATGAACTTGACAGAATTCAAATCAAGTGTCTCTGAGATTTCCTGTGGTAAGGGGAGCTTCCCAAAGGCCTTTGGTGATAGTTTGCTCACTGTTGACATTCATTTGGTTAAATCCTAACAGCATAGCCAGCAAAACAAACCAACCAAGAAGCATGTTTGGGATTTAATATCCGGGAAAAGTAACAGAGACATAGGAAGTAATACTTTGTTAATAATCAATTCTTTTAAATTACAGATGCATATTTTCTAACTTGCTTTTATTTTATATGAGAAAAAGAGTAATTACATACCACTGCAATAATTTTTAAGACAAAATAGTAATTAGTACTTTGGCATAAACCTCTTCTTTCAAGGATTATCTGTTCAAATACTATATTAAATCTCTCTAAACAAATCTTGTCTTCAGAGTGATTTAGTCGTTTAGGTGTGTACTAATTTATATGAAACACCTCAGAAGACACTGCCAAATAAGCTAACATTCTACAGAAATTCTCCTAATGAGTTTGTTAGTACAAAGGTATTTTTGTCATAGAATTTTTTAGCTCTACTTAATTGTGAAATATATCTAGGAGAGATAGATGAAAGATGAAATAACAATCATTAATGGAATTGCTTGCTGTTACCACCCATATTAAGAGATAGAAAAACACTAGTACTGTAAACATCACCCCCACTTCCCATCTCTCCTAGATCACATACCATTTTCTGTCTTGTCGTAGTAATTGCTATACTGACTTCTATTATAATAAATTCCTCACTTTTCATCATAGTTTATTGTTGAATTTTGTCTGATTTTAAAACTTGGTTACACAAATTTTGACTACATGTTTTGTTCTGTACTTTTAGCTAACATTCTGTTTCTGAGATTAATTTACATTAACATGCAACTCAAGTTTTATTTCTGCTGTCATGTTATTCTGGTGCACAAATGCACCATAAACTATTTACCTGGTGTACAATCAATAGATAAATGGGTCATTTTCAATCTGCAACTATTATAAACATTATTTTCTTNTTCTGAGATTAACTTACATTAACATGCAACTCAAGTTTTATTTCTGCTGTCATGTTATTCTGGTGCACAAATGCACCATAAACTATTTACCTGGTGTACAATCAATAGATAAATGGGTCATTTTCAATCTGCAACTATTATAAACATTATTTTCTTTTCCTTGGTGCACATGTACAAAACCCTTTCTAGGACTGAAATTGCTAAATCGTATTATATGGATATTTTCAACTTATCTAGAGAAGGTAAACTTTTTTGCACTGTGGTTGTACCTAGTACACTTGAACCAGCACTGCGAAAGGGCCCTTTGTGCACATCTTCACATCAATGATGCTATCAGACTCTTAAATATCTGTATTTAAGGGAAATTTTCATTTTCATTTCAGTAATCATTAATCAAGTTGAACAACGTGTTCGTATGTTTATTAGCCATTTGGGTTTCCTCTTTTGTGAAAAATTTGCTCAAGTCTTTTCCTATTTTTTATTGTCAGTTAGTATTGATTTTATTCTGTATATTATTGCCCTGGTGCATCTATACTTATGTTTATTCTGAATAACATTTTAAATGTTATCTTTTTAAAATGTATTTAATTTTTAAATTAATAATCTGATGCTAGCTGTAGAAATATGTAATGTACAACAACTTTTCATAAATGGATTTGTACCCAGCCAATCTGCAAAATTCTCTTACTGATCTCCGTATTCTACCTTCAGATTCTCTCAGACTTTTTTTACATACAAACTCATGCTATCTTGGACTTATGATAGTTTTATAACTTCCTCTTTAATATTTATACTATTTCTTTTTTCTAACTTTAATATATGACTGACAGTACCCACCATAGATACTAGATGAATAGGAATGGAGGTAAAGTAGAGGCATCAGATTTCCTTGTCCTGTTCTGATCTCAAAGGGAAAGCTTTCAAAGTTTCACCACAAATTTTGCTTTGCCTTTTTTTTTTTTTTTTGGTAGATTATCTTCATCATATTACTGAATTTCCTTTCTATTTCCAGTTTCCAAAGAGTTTTCATCATGGATGTATGTTAGTTTTATTAAATGCTTTTTGCATCTAGTAAAATGATAATGTTGTTACTCCACTTATCTCTTCTTATGAAAATTGCATTGTTTATACAATATTAAATCCACTTTGCCTGCCTGGAATTAGCAGTCCACAGGGTCCCCAAAGAGGCAGCCATGACTTAATGACTAAATAACAACAACAGGATGGCATGTGATCATATTTTTTTAATTCAGTGCTGGGTCCAGTTCTTCATAGTTTATTTAGGGCCTTTGTATCCTTATTCTTAAATGATATTATATTTCAGCATTTCTTCCTCAGTCTCATTTGTCAAGTTTTGATGTCATGATCTTGCAGCTTAATGAATAAGTTAGAGAGTATTTTTTTTTAATTCTCTGGAAGAGATCATATAAGAATAAAATAATTTCCCTCTTGAATGTTTTGTATCATTCTTGGCCCTCACTGGGGGTAGGGAAAAATTATTATAAGTATGAGAGATTTATTTAGCATCCAAGAGATTTCCTGAAAGCTCATCAATTCATTTAAAATAGCAGTTTGAAAATAATTTCCATTGAGCATTTTTTATTGTTGTATAGTAGGAACTCTTCATAATATTTAGTGTACCATATTGCCAACAGAAACAATATCTAAATTTAGTTTAAAATATGTTTCAAATTCTTATTAGATCTCTGACTGGAACATAAGTAGGCAGCTGGATGCTACTGGATAACATAGAATATGATCTTGTGACCTTGTAACATAGAATACGACCTAAGTCTTTCTTGTGAAGGAATTTCTTGAACTCATAGAGTAACCAAGTTTTTCTTGTATGCACATTCAAAGAAGAGAAGATGATGATTAACTTTCTTCACAGATGTGGAATTAGTTGAGAATCTAGTGAAGACCTTGGAGAAGGATTGATAAGAGCTGGTCAAAGACAGCCATAGCAATGACACATGACATTATGTTCACTCTGTGTCGAAAGGAAATAATAGTATTCACATAGACTTATATAGGGTTGATTACTATGTAGGATATGTTTTAAATGCTTTACATATGTAATGTCATTTGCTGCTCATAACCCTATAAGATAGGGTTAGTAAAGCAAGAAAAATAGACTAACAAAATAGCCACACTGGGATTTGCAACTGGCAAGTCTGACTAGATGTCAAGCCATTAAGCCTATTCTACACAGCCTCTAAATGCTTTAGTGAACAAACTTTTATAAGAATTACATTTTGAAGTCTATAACTGACTCCCTTCCTGAATGAACTTTTAATTTTGTGTCAGCATGATTTTATGTCAACATGTTGTTTTTATAAAAGAACTCTCATCAACAGGGTACAATATGAAGCTGACACACTTGGAGTAAATTTGTTTCATCCCTAATGAAAGTCAAAAATAAGCCTACACTGGACTAAAACCATGGTTCCCCTAGGCCTTCTACCTTCATCAGTGAAAGAGGAGAGGAGGCCTGTACACTTGAAGTTTAAACTCCATCAGCAGAAACTAATTCAGAACCAGGAGTTTGGGGGCAAGCTTAACTGTTCCCACTAAGTATATACAACTACTTTTTTGTCATTTTTTGGAAAAAGAAACAGCAACCCACTCCAGTATTCTGGCCTGGAGAATTCCATGGACAGAAGAGCCTGGAAGGCTGTGTTCCATGAGGTCCCAAAGAGTTGGATATGACTGAGTGACTTTCATTCACTTTCACTTTTTTGTCCTACTTTCAAAACATGTTTTAAATGAGATCATTTCTCGTTAGTTTTATGCTGCCATGTTGTGAGCAGCCATCATCATGTCGCTGGATTCCTGCAATTGCCTTCTTACTTGTCCCCCTGATTCTACTCTTGTCTCTTCATTCAGTCTATTAAAAACACAACCAAAAGACTGATATGAGCCTTTGAAAATGTAAGTCAGATGCCTGTTCAAAATTTTCCAAAGACTATAATTTACTCAAAACACAAGACAAAGTCTTTACAGTGATCTTGAAAGCCTCCTGCTCCTCTATTACTCATCTGATTCTTTCTCTGGCCACCCTCTTCCTTACTCACCAGCCCCAATGTTCCTCTTTGCTCCAACAAACCAGACACACCTTATTTTAGGGCCTTTGCAAAGATTGCTCTCCCCACTGGAAATGTTCCTCTCCTGAGATGGCCTCACAACTAACTCTCCAACCTCTTGTTTGTTCACATGCTCAATGAGCTCGTCCTTGTTTTTTCAGATGCTCAGTGAGCTCTTCCTTGAGCATCTATTTAAGTTTGCAATTAACTCCCTTCACTCTGCCCCTCAGCATTCTTGGTCACACTTTCCTGCTTTGTTCCATCTTTTTTCTATAATCATTAACATACTACATAACATATACATTTATTCTGTTGGTTGTTAATTGCCTGTCCCCTTCTATTATGTGGGGGGATTCTTGTGCACCCATGGCTGATTCATGTAGAGGTATGGCTAAAGCCATCACAATATTATAAATCAATTACCCTCCAATTAAAATTAATTAATTAAAAGAAAAAAGAAAGCAGCAATCTCCCCAAGCACAATTTCTCTTTGTCACACATACATAGGTCAATGTTCCACCAACAGAAGACACTCAGTAAATATCTGCTGACAAACCGACCAACTGAATGATTGAATAAAGTAGCTATTATAGAATTTCATTTTCCATCCCATTCATATTCCTTATAGAGATGTCACTTTTCTTTCTGAAGTTTAAAAACAAGGAAACTGTTTTAACTCTTCTTTTGACTTTCACTATTAAAGGGTTTGTAATCATGATCATTTAACTCTGATACAGATAACTGAGTCACATGCTTTCAGAGGGAAACTATTTAAGAAAAAAAAAGGGCTACATTTGAGAAGAACTTTGGAATTTAGAGATTAACTGTGGTGGAATTCAGAAAGTAAGTATTCATAACAGTAAAACATTAACCATGGAGGTATTTCATTCCCTTGATGGAGTAGATAGTTTAATTATTTTGAGACCTATTGAAATGATGCAAGGTTTTAAAACACATTTGTCTAATAAATAATACCTTTCTGTTAATGTGATCTTCATCAGAGTGATCTATTAAAATGAGAGATAATCTGGAAAATAAGAACAAGACAAATAAATATGATTTTTAGCTCTCTTCCATGCAAAAAGAGAGCTTAATAACAACTACTCCACTGTATATTCATATTGATGCCTGGCTTCAAATCTTATTCTGTTATGAAATAAAATAATATCTCAAGGATTTTCCCTGAATTTAAATAGCTCAAACTCTTCAATTTATAGAGACAGAAATGAGTGATTATATGAGCTACCTAGTTATTTGCCTAATTAAAAACATAACTGACTCATTTTAAATATTCTCTGCCATACTATCCTTTGAAAAATAATATTAATTACTCTCTCACCTTTTATTTGATAAATTTTCTTGCATTTTCTTTTAATGCTAAGTTAACTGTAAATTCAGTATTTTTATTTTTCCTTCTTCAAAAAACAAGCTTCTGTTTTTTAGTTTGTTTTATAGAATTACATATTTAATTTACCATGATAGAGACTCACAGATAAAAACAGGTTAATTAATTAGCACACATTTTCCTCCAGGATTCAAAAATACTTTGATGTCTGTGCCATGGGGGTGATTAAGACATCAGTTCAGTTCAGTTCATTTCAGTGGCTCAGTCATGTCCGACTCTGNTAGTTTAATTATTTTGAGACCTATTGAAATGATGCAAGGTTTTAAAACACATTTGTCTAATAAATAATACCTTTCTGTTAATGTGATCTTCATCAGAGTGATCTATTAAAATGAGAGATAATCTGGAAAATAAGAACAAGACAAATAAATATGATTTTTAGCTCTCTTCCATGCAAAAAGAGAGCTTAATAACAACTACTCCACTGTATATTCATATTGATGCCTGGCTTCAAATCTTATTCTGTTATGAAATAAAATAATATCTCAAGGATTTTCCCTGAATTTAAATAGCTCAAACTCTTCAATTTATAGAGACAGAAATGAGTGATTATATGAGCTACCTAGTTATTTGCCTAATTAAAAACATAACTGACTCATTTTAAATATTCTCTGCCATACTATCCTTTGAAAAATAATATTAATTACTCTCTCACCTTTTATTTGATAAATTTTCTTGCATTTTCTTTTAATGCTAAGTTAACTATGAATTCAGTATTTTTATTTTTCCTTCTTCAAAAAACAAGCTTCTGTTTTTTAGTTTGTTTTATAGAATTACATATTTAATTTACCATGATAGAGACTCACAGATAAAAACAGGTTAATTAATTAGCACACATTTTCCTCCAGGATTCAAAAATACTTTGATGTCTGTGCCATGGGGGTGATTAAGACATCAGTTCAGTTCAGTTCATTTCAGTCGCTCAGTCATGTCCGACTCTGTGACCCCATGAATCGCAGTATGCCGGGCCTCCCTGTCTATCACCATCTCCTGGAGTTCACTTAAACTCATGTCCATCAAGTCGGTGATGCCATCCACCATCTCATCCTCTGTTGTCCCTTTTTCCTCCTGCCCCCAATTCCTTCCAGCATCAGTCTTTTCCAATAAGTCAACTCTTCGCATGAGATGGCCAAAGTACTGGAGTTTCAGCTTTAGCATCATTCCTTCCAAAGAACACCCAGGGCTGATCTCCTTTAGAATGGACTGGTTGGATCTCCTTATGGATGCTGGTAATTCAAAGAAGTGCACTGTCAGATAAGAACCTGACTTGTGCTAAGCTCTTGTTTCCTTAAACTTTTTTTCTCTTGGGTTTGATTGACTTCTTTTTAAGGACCAAGTTTAATAGAATGAATATGTTAATAGCAAAAAAAAATTATTATATTTTGGTCCTTGGTTTAAATTTTTCATAAATTATAAAATAGAATGAAGATTCATATCCTTTAATTTCTTCCTTGTCTTTTTAGTCTCTTCCCCTTACCCTTATCTTAATGTCAGAATTTATTTCTGATGAACCTATTTTCAAAGACTAGAGATCCATGGAATCTGATGCCTTCATTCTAAAATCTATTTTTCAATGCCCTACAAGTAGATGATACTTTATACATTTTTTGGATATTATATACTCCATAATGTTTGGAACAAATAAACTCAAGAAAGAGATTGATAGCTAACCCATAAACACATCAGAGATGTCCAAGGAGAGTGTGGGATAAGTGATGAAGATTACTGTGGTTTAGGGGGACATGCCTGGTAGTTCCCTGCCTTGGAAGTTCAAACTTCCAAGGCAGGGAACACAGGTTTGATCCCTGGTCAGGGGACAGATCCCACATGCCACATGGTGTGGTCAAAAAAGATTGGTGAGGGTATGGGCTTATGAAACAGATAAAAGAGGCTCCTGTTGATTTAATAAAAATAAATTGATGAAAAAAAGTAAAAGGTAAATCAATTGAAAATAAACATGGAGAAAAGTTGTACAATCTAGTAATCATTAAAAGTTTCAGTTGCACAGAGTCAAGAGGTCAGTTGCAAATATTAGAAAAGCTCGATGGTACTTTCACGTGCTATCTTCTTGCTATTTGCTGATAGTACCCATTCACCTATCAAAACAGGTCAGATAGGGAAGAGTCCAATTAAAGACTTTTGGAATTGTTATAATTTTCAACGTGTGAGACCAGAAGTATAACTTGGCAAACTGAGAACACAAAATGCTTCTTGCTCTATTCATTGGTCTAAAATATCCATAAGCCTTTGCCCAGTCTTCAGAATAAATTCCATCCCCAATATGGGAAGACAACAGAAACTTGCTCCTCAACTTCCAATAAAGAAGGATTCAAAGGGAGAGATTTTNAACTCGGCAAACTGAGAACACAAAATGCTTCTTGCTCTATTCATTGGTCTAAAATATCCATAAGCCTTTGCCCAGTCTTCAGAATAAATTCCATCCCCAATATGGGAAGACAACAGAAACTTGCTCCTCAACTTCCAATAAAGAAGGATTCAAAGGGAGAGATTTTTTTTCCCCTTAGAGATATGGCCCTTGTGATATTTTCCAGCAACTGGTATGATTGGAGCTATTTGTCAAAGAATTGGTCAACCCTTTATAAAATGAGATATGAGAATAAGGGCCATTTTAAGAAATCTATGGACAATTTGTTAACATGTTCAGTATAAAACCGGGACTTCTGGTTGCATGGATTTTTAAATAATANGGAGATACTTGTCAAAGAGTTGGTCAAGAGAAACCCTTTATAAAATGAGATATGAGAATAAGGGCTATTTTAAGAAATCTATGGACAATTTTTTAACATGTTCAGTATAAAACCAGGACCTCTGGTTGCATGGATTTTTAAATAATAGCAGTGTATTCATGCTTTAAACAAACAGCTGATATAGCAAAGGCAGAAAAAAAAAGACATGTCAAAAAAGGAAACTTTTTTTACATCAGCAGTTGGTTTCTGAGTCAGTTCACGTAGTTTATTTAACAAGATACAGGCTGTAGAAAGTTTGAGGATATTTACACTGAACACACAATTATTTTCTTCCTATAGCATGTGTGCCCCTAGGGAGATGCTGCCAGGCTTGCCAATTAATGGACTTCTCCATTAGCCAAGAAAAGCAGAATTCTGATGAATATTTTTTTTTACTTCAGCTAAATTTTACAGCACTTTAGATATAAATAGCTTACCTCTTGGAGATATAACATGACCCTCTGACAAAAAGGAGGTAGTAGGGTTCCTTTTCTATTTCATTTTATTTCTTGATTTTGTGTTTATGGGTCATGAAAAAAGGAATCATGTCTTTTTTTTTTCCTTTTTATTATAAAAATTTTGATTGTTGCTGTTCAGTTGCTAAGTCATGTTCGACTCTTTTCTACCCCATGGACTATAGCATGCCAGGTTCCCCTGTCCCTCACTGTTTCTTGGAGTTTGATCAAATTCATGTCCATTGAGTCAGTGATGCTATCTAACCATCTAATCCTCTTCTGCCCACTTTTTTTGCCTTCACTCTTTCCCAGCATCAAGAAATAAGTCAGCTCTTTATATCAGGTGGCTAAATTATTGGAGCTTCAGTTTTGGCATCAGTCTTTCCAATGAATATTCAGGACTGATTTACTTTAAGATTGACTAGCTTGGTCTCCTTGCAGTCCAAGGGACTCTCAAGAGTTTTCTCCAACACTACAATTCAAAAGCATCAATTCTTCAGTGTTCAACCTTCTATATAGTCCAGCTCTCACATTCGTATGTGACTACTTGGAAAACCAAAGCTTTGACTATAAAGACTTTGTCAGCAAAGTGACATCTCTGTTTTTTAATATGCTGTCTAGGTTTATGATAGCTTTCCTTCCAAGGAACAAGTGTCTTTTCATTTCATGGTTGCAGTCATGGTCCACAGTGATTTTGGAGCCTAAGGAAAGAAAAATTGTTACTGCTTCCACTTTTTCCCCTTCTATTTGCCATGAAGTGATGGGACCAGATGCTATGATTTTAGTTTTTTGAATATTTGATTTTAATCAGCTTTTTCATTGTCCTCTTTCACCCTCATCTAGAGGCTCTTTAGTTCCTCTTCACTTTCTGCCATTCGAATGGTTACATCTGCATATCTAAGGTTATTGATATTTCTCCCAGCAATCTTGATTCCAGCTTATGCTTCCTCCAGCCTGCATTTCACATGATGTACTCCTGTCTCTTATACACATCTTGATGCTATCTAACCATCTAATCCTCTTCTGCCCACTTTTTTTGCCTTCACTCTTTCCCAGCATCAAGAAATAAGTCAGCTCTTTATATCAGGTGGCTAAATTATTGGAGCTTCAGTTTTGGCATCAGTCTTTCCAATGAATATTCAGGACTGATTTACTTTAAGATTGACTAGTTTGGTCTCCTTGCAGTCCAAGGGACTCTCAAGAGTTTTCTCCAACACTACAATTCAAAAGCATCAATTCTTCAGTGTTCAACCTTCTTTATAGTCCAGCTCTCACATCCGTTATGTGACTACTTGGAAAACCAAAGCTTTGACTATAAAGACTTTGTCAGCAAAGTGACATCTCTGTTTTTTAATATNTCAAATGTCTCTTCAGATAATTAAGTATCACTCAATTTGTGGTTTCATCAAAACTTTGCTTTCCTGTATACCATTAGCATGTTTATCAGAGCATGTGAACACATCCAACAAAGGAATAGAAATTAATTTAAAATCATGATTTAAGGTCAGCTTCCCAAACTTTTTGACCTATTTGTTAAATTCCTTATATCTTTACCTCCTAATAAATTGTTTTTTTAAGCGTTAATGGACTCTATTAATTTCATGAAAATTTTTTCAATAAATAGGCTTATTTACTGAACAAGAAATCAAGATTGTTGATTCTCCATGCACAAGGAGTACTCTGAAAAGCCCCATTTAGGACCAAATCAGATATTTCCAGTTCAAATGTAATGTAATATGCATATGACATATATTGTTACTGTTTAGTCCTTACGTTGTGTCCAACTCTTTGGTGACCCCATGAACTGTAGCCTGCCAGGCTCCTCTGTCCACGGAATTTCCAAGGCAAGAATACTGGAATTGGTTGCCATTTCCTTCTCCAGAGGATCTTCCTGACCCAGGGATTGAATCTGTGTCCCCTGCTTGGTAGGTGGATTCTTTACCACTGAGCCACCTGGGAAGCCCATACATATGGTGTGTACTTAATGGTTTTGTTCATCCCAAAGTATTAGAAATCCAACTCACTCTAGTGTTTAGAGAAAATCAAATTATATACCAAATTTTCTTCCTTCTAAGTTAACTTAAGCCTTTGACTGTGTGGATCACAATAAACTGTGGAAAATTCTGAAAGAGATGGGAATACCAGACTACTTGACTTGCCTCTTGAGAAACCTGTATGCAGGTGAGGAAGCAACAGTTAGAACTGGACATGGAATGATAGACTGGTTCCAAATAGGAAAAGGAGTACATCAAGGCTGTATATTGTCACCCTGCTTATTTAGCTTATACGCAGAGTACATCATGAGAAATGCTGGGCTGGAAGAAGCACAAGCTGGAATCAAGATTGCCGAGAGAAATATCAATAACCTCAGATATGCAGGTGACACCCCCTTATGGCAGAAAGTGAGGAAGAACTAAAAAGCCTCTTGATGAAAGTGAAAGAGGAGAGTGAAAAAGCTGGCTTAAAGCTCAACATTCAGAAAACGAAGATCATGGCATCCAGTCCCATCACTTCATGGGAGATTGATGGGGAAACAGTGGAAACAGTGGCTGACTTTATTTTTGAGGTGCTCCAAAATCACTGCAGATGATGATTGTAGCCATGAAATTAAAAGACGCTTACTCCTTGGAAGGAAAGTTACGACCAACCTAGACAGCATATTGAAAAGCAGAGACATTACTTTGTCAACGAAAGTCCATTTAGTCAAGGCTATGGTTTTTCCAATGGTCATGTATGGATGTAAGAGTTGGACTATAAAGAAAACTGAGCACCGAAGAATTGATGCTTTTGAACTGTGGTGCTGGAGAAGACTCTTAAGAGTCCCTTGGCCTACAAGAAGATCCAACCAGACCATCCTAAAGGAGATCAGTCCTGGGTGTTCATTGGGAAGACTGATGTTGAAGCTGAAACTCCAATACTTTGGCCACCTGATGCGAAGAGCTGACTCATTGGAAAAGACCCTGATGCTGGGAAAGATTGAGGGCAGGAGGAGAAGGGGACAACAGAGGATGAGATGATTGGATGGTATCACCAACTCAATGGACATGGGTTTGGGTGAACTCCAGGATTTGGTAAAGGACAGGGAGGCCTGGAGTGTTCATGGGTCTCAAAGAGCTGGACACAACTGAGCGACTGAACTGAACTGAAGTTAACTTACCAAGTTATACAGAAAAGACACAAGCGTGTAAATAGTGTAGGCAAAGAAACAGAGTTTATCATGCTCATATCCTTCTTTTCTAAGAGCCACAGAAAGGCTGGACCATGGGCAAATCTGTGAATTGGGAATCTGGGCCATCTGCTCCAGGGAAGCTAACCACCTGTACATCACCACCTTTCTGTGCAGTAAGTGGGAACCATCTGCTTACTCATCTCTCTCTTTAGGGCAACTCGACAGCACAGTTTTGTTCAGCTAAGCATCCTCAGCCATTATTTCAGTACCTGAAATGATAGACATCTAACAAATATTCATTAATGTGAAATAAAGTGTAACTGCTAGCATAATTTGTTGTCCAATTTAATAGTAGTTATCAACATAGAAATATATCACATAACTTTCAGATCTTGCTATATAAACAAGGTCCAACTCAAACATATTTATGCGTTTTACAGACATTCATATATGTGTCATTTACATAGTGATGCCAAGGAAGGAAGGACGGGCTTAATGAAGACCCTATGAATTATAAAATCCTTTTATAATCATGATTTCACAATGAAAAGGTCCTGATGTTGACATCATATAAGAGAGGGAGAAGGAGTATATGCAGGAAAGAAAATGGATTCTTTCAGAAGGGGTAATATTGAACTATATTGGTTTTATGTACATAGGATGTGGAGCATTTTCTAAATCACTTTCTCAATATGTACACTTTCTCAGCCCATTCATAAGTGGAGAAAGGACATTATACACTTCCCAGTCTATGAATTTATTATGTGTATTTCATGTCCTTGTCATTAATTGCTCTTAGGTGCTTTGCTGTTTCACAAAATGATGTTCAAGATTACTAACAACTTAGCCCCAGTAACAATGGTATATTGAAGACTGAAAAACTTTCATCCAAAGTGACATAGTTTTTGCCCAGAGGAGTGAGGTGGGGTCAGAAGTATCTGATTTTAATTCCTTATCCCTCTATGCACATCCGTGTGACCTTGGGCTTACTATCTAACTTCTCAAATTCTTAGTTTCCTCATCTAGAAAAATGGGAATTTTAAGATGTCATAAACAAATCTTCCAAGCAGGTGCCAGGTGAAAACTGGGTGTTCAATAACTATTGATGATTTTCCCACCTCCCTGAAAATGATCATCCTATTAATGTGAGGATTCATGACAAATCACATCTATAGCAGTGAAAAACACAACTCATCAAGCTGTAGAAGACTGACACTGGTTTGAACTTGGACACGTTGCTTAACCTCTGAGCCTCTGTTTCCTCTTCAGTAAAATGGGGATATTGAGAGAAGTAAAAGCACCTGCCAGAGTGCCTGGCATAGAGTAGCAGTTAAATGAATGTTAATTTCTTTTTTTATTTAGCATTAGTGTACTTGAAATTTGTAACTGACTTTAGTAGTTTGATAGGACACACGAAAACTAAAAATTAACTTACTATAGTTGGTTTTCCCTGATCTGCCATCACTGAGTGCAAAATAAGAAAAAAGAATATGTTAGAGTGAAAATTCTTGGTTCCCTGAACTCTGATAATGCTTCATGACATTACTAAAAGGATTTCACGCAATGCATTTGTATTTTAAATTCATCAGTAAGTTGTTTCACAGCCCAGGAAATGTTCTCATAGTACAGTAAACTCAGGGTTTAGCATCTACTTTTAAAATGTCACTTGTGCCAGCCCCGTTCTTTTCTCTTTTTTTGTACCAGAAACATGATGGAGAAGAAAGGAAAGGAAATAAGCCCTCCCTAAGGGGTTCTTCAGGGAGAGGACAGACAGTGAGCATTTGAACTGAAACCTGGCCTAATCTGAGAAACAAAACCCTGGCTTATTTTGTCTTTTAGCCACAACCACTAGTTGGTCAGTATGATGCAACATGAAACAAGTGCTGGAGAGAAATGGACATCTCCCTTTTAGGGATCAGGGAATAAACATTGACACAATGACTATGCTTTCAACAAAAAGAAACAATCTCTTTCAGGATAAAAATTGTGACTGAACACAGAGGAGTGGGTGATTCACTTAAACGTTCACTGTAAAAAGAAAAAATAATTACTTCCTTTCTTCATCAGGAACTGTAAAGTTCTGTTCCAATGACCCCTCTAGAAGCAGTAAGCTGGTGAGTGATGGAAGGGTCCAAAAAGCATGCTTTTTGTCTGAAGCGCTTGTGCTCACTCCCTCAAAGGATCCAAGACTGAAAAAATGATCAGTTGTGAGAAAATGATTTTGTCCTTATAAAATCAGCTAAAAACAATCATATAATAATTTAAAATATATAACCCATACAGTTTATTATGTTTACCTTATTAGTTATTAATCATATGTTCAAATCCTAGTTATACCTTCCCTCTTCTTTCCCTCACAAATGATGTGTCAGATGCAGTCTCAGCATGTCCTAAGATTCAAATCAAAACTAGGTGAGCCGATGATTTCCTGCATAGTTCCATTGAAATTGAAATCTGCAGGGTTTTTTTTTT
>SJYW01026002.1:28103-53931 GCA_006410735.1 Raphicerus campestris
CAAAGAGCTGGACACAACTGAGCGACTGAACTGAACTGAAGTTAACTTACCAAGTTATACAGAAAAGACACAAGCGTGTAAATAGTGTAGGCAAAGAAACAGAGTTTATCATACTCGTATCCTTCTTTTCTAAGAGCCACAGAAAGGCTGGACCATGGGCAAATCTGTGAATTGGGAATCTGGGCCATCTGCTCCAGGGAAGCTAACCACCTGTACATCACCACCTTTCTGTGCAGTAAGTGGGAACCATCTGCTTACTCATCTCTCTCTTTAGGGCAACTCGACAGCACAGTTTTGTTCAGCTAAGCATCCTCAGCCATTATTTCAGTACCTGAAATGATAGACATCTAACAAATATTCATTAATGTGAAATAAAGTGTAACTGCTAGCATAATTTGTTGTCCAATTTAATAGTAGTTATCAACATAGAAATATATCACATAACTTTCAGATCTTGCTATATAAACAAGGTCCAACTCAAACATATTTATGCGTTTTACAGACATTCATATATGTGTCATTTACATAGTGATGCCAAGGAAGGAAGGACGGGCTTAATGAAGACCCTATGAATTATAAAATCCTTTTATAATCATGATTTCACAATGAAAAGGTCCTGATGTTGACATCATATAAGAGAGGGAGAAGGAGTATATGCAGGAAAGAAAATGGATTCTTTCAGAAGGGGTAATATTGAACTATATTGGTTTTATGTACATAGGATGTGGAGCATTTTCTAAATCACTTTCTCAATATGTACACTTTCTCAGCCCATTCATAAGTGGAGAAAGGACATTATACACTTCCCAGTCTATGAATTTATTATGTGTATTTCATGTCCTTGTCATTAATTGCTCTTAGGTGCTTTGCTGCTTCACAAAATGATGTTCAAGATTACTAACAACTTAGCCCCAGTAACAATGGTATATTGAAGACTGAAAAACTTTCATCCAAAGTGACATAGTTTTTGCCCAGAGGAGTGAGGTGGGGTCAGAAGTATCTGATTTTAATTCCTTATCCCTCTATGCACATCCGTGTGATCTTGGGCTTACTATCTAACTTCTCAAATTCTTAGTTTCCTCATCTAGAAAAATGGGAATTTTAAGATGTCATAAACAAATCTTCCAAGCAGGTGCCAGGTGAAAACTGGGTGTTCAATAACTATTGATGATTTTCCCACCTCCCTGAAAATGATCATCCTATTAATGTGAGGATTCATGACAAATCACATCTATAGCAGTGAAAAACACAACTCATCAAGCTGTAGAAGACTGACACTGGTTTGAACTTGGACACATTGCTTAACCTCTGAGCCTCTGTTTCCTCTTCAGTAAAATGGGGATATTGAGAGAAGTAAAAGCACCTGCCAGAGTGCCTGGCATAGAGTAGCAGTTAAATGAATGTTAATTTCTTTTTTTATTTAGCATTAGTGTACTTGAAATTTGTAACTGACTTTAGTAGTTTGATAGGACACACGAAAACTAAAAATTAACTTACTATAGTTGGTTTTCCCTGATCTGCCATCACTGAGTGCAAAATAAGAAAAAAGAATATGTTAGAGTGAAAATTCTTGGTTCCCTGAACTCTGATAATGCTTCATGACATTACTAAAAGGATTTCACGCAATGCATTTGTATTTTAAATTCATCAGTAAGTTGTTTCACAGCCCAGGAAATGTTCTCATAGTACAGTAAACTCAGGGTTTAGCATCTACTTTTAAAATGTCACTTGTGCCAGCCCCGTTCTTTTCTCTTTTTTTGTACCAGAAACATGATGGAGAAGAAAGGAAAGGAAATAAGCCCTCCCTAAGGGGTTCTTCAGGGAGAGGACAGACAGTGAGCATTTGAACTGAAACCTGGCCTGATCTGAGAAACAAAACCCTGGCTTATTTTGTCTTTTAGCCACAACCACTAGTTGGTCAGTATGATGCAACATGAAACAAGTGCTGGAGAGAAATGGACATCTCCCTTTTAGGGATCAGGGAATAAACATTGACACAATGACTATGCCTTCAACAAAAAGAAACAATCTCTTTCAGGATAAAAATTGTGATTGAACACAGAGGAGTGGGTGATTCACTTAAAGGTTCACTGTAAAAAGAAAAAATAATTACTTCCTTTCTTCATCAGGAACTGTAAAGTTCTGTTCCAATGACCCCTCTAGAAGCAGTAAGCTGGTGAGTGATGGAAGGGTCCAAAAAGCATGCTTTTTGTCTGAAGCGCTTGTGCTCACTCCCTCAAAGGATCCAAGACTGAAAAAATGATCAGTTGTGAGAAAATGATTTTGTCCTTATAAAATCAGCTAAAAACAATCATATAATAATTTAAAATATATAACCCATACAGTTTATTATGTTTACCTTATTAGTTATTAATCATATGTTCAAATCCTAGTTATACCTTCCCTCTTCTTTCCCTCACAAATGATGTGTCAGATGCAGTCTCAGCATGNTAAGTGGGAACCATCTGCTTACTCATCTCTCTCTTTAGGGCAACTCGACAGCACAGTTTTGTTCAGCTAAGCATCCTCAGCCATTATTTCAGTACCTGAAATGATAGACATCTAACAAATATTCATTAATGTGAAATAAAGTGTAACTGCTAGCATAATTTGTTGTCCAATTTAATAGTAGTTATCAACATAGAAATATATCACATAACTTTCAGATCTTGCTATATAAACAAGGTCCAACTCAAACATATTTATGCGTTTTACAGACATTCATATATGTGTCATTTACATAGTGATGCCAAGGAAGGAAGGACGGGCTTAATGAAGACCCTATGAATTATAAAATCCTTTTATAATCATGATTTCACAATGAAAAGGTCCTGATGTTGACATCATATAAGAGAGGGAGAAGGAGTATATGCAGGAAAGAAAATGGATTCTTTCAGAAGGGGTAATATTGAACTATATTGGTTTTATGTACATAGGATGTGGAGCATTTTCTAAATCACTTTCTCAATATGTACACTTTCTCAGCCCATTCATAAGTGGAGAAAGGACATTATACACTTCCCAGTCTATGAATTTATTATGTGTATTTCATGTCCTTGTCATTAATTGCTCTTAGGTGCTTTGCTGCTTCACAAAATGATGTTCAAGATTACTAACAACTTAGCCCCAGTAACAATGGTATATTGAAGACTGAAAAACTTTCATCCAAAGTGACATAGTTTTTGCCCAGAGGAGTGAGGTGGGGTCAGAAGTATCTGATTTTAATTCCTTATCCCTCTATGCACATCCGTGTGATCTTGGGCTTACTATCTAACTTCTCAAATTCTTAGTTTCCTCATCTAGAAAAATGGGAATTTTAAGATGTCATAAACAAATCTTCCAAGCAGGTGCCAGGTGAAAACTGGGTGTTCAATAACTATTGATGATTTTCCCACCTCCCTGAAAATGATCATCCTATTAATGTGAGGATTCATGACAAATCACATCTATAGCAGTGAAAAACACAACTCATCAAGCTGTAGAAGACTGACACTGGTTTGAACTTGGACACATTGCTTAACCTCTGAGCCTCTGTTTCCTCTTCAGTAAAATGGGGATATTGAGAGAAGTAAAAGCACCTGCCAGAGTGCCTGGCATAGAGTAGCAGTTAAATGAATGTTAATTTCTTTTTTTATTTAGCATTAGTGTACTTGAAATTTGTAACTGACTTTAGTAGTTTGATAGGACACAGGAAAACTAAAAATTAACTTACTATAGTTGGTTTTCCCTGATCTGCCATCACTGAGTGCAAAATAAGAAAAAAGAATATGTTAGAGTGAAAATTCTTGGTTCCCTGAACTCTGATAATGCTTCATGACATTACTAAAAGGATTTCACGCAATGCATTTGTATTTTAAATTCATCAGTAAGTTGTTTCACAGCCCAGGAAATGTTCTCATAGTACAGTAAACTCAGGGTTTAGCATCTACTTTTAAAATGTCACTTGTGCCAGCCCCGTTCTTTTCTCTTTTTTTGTACCAGAAACATGATGGAGAAGAAAGGAAAGGAAATAAGCCCTCCCTAAGGGGTTCTTCAGGGAGAGGACAGACAGTGAGCATTTGAACTGAAACCTGGCCTAATCTGAGAAACAAAACCCTGGCTTATTTTGTCTTTTAGCCACAACCACTAGTTGGTCAGTATGATGCAACATGAAACAAGTGCTGGAGAGAAATGGACATCTCCCTTTTAGGGATCAGGGAATAAACATTGACACAATGACTATGCTTTCAACAAAAAGAAACAATCTCTTTCAGGATAAAAATTGTGACTGAACACAGAGGAGTGGGTGATTCACTTAAAGGTTCACTGTAAAAAGAAAAAATAATTACTTCCTTTCTTCATCAGGAACTGTAAAGTTCTGTTCCAATGACCCCTCTAGAAGCAGTAAGCTGGTGAGTGATGGAAGGGTCCAAAAAGCATGCTTTTTGTCTGAAGCGCTTGTGCTCACTCCCTCAAAGGATCCAAGACTGAAAAAATGATCAGTTGTGAGAAAATGATTTTGTCCTTATAAAATCAGCTAAAAACAATCATATAATAATTTAAAATATATAACCCATACAGTTTATTATGTTTACCTTATTAGTTATTAATCATATGTTCAAATCCTAGTTATACCTTCCCTCTTCTTTCCCTCACAAATGATGTGTCAGATGCAGTCTCAGCATGTCCTAAGATTCAAATCAAAACTAGGTGAGCCGATGATTTCCTGCATAGTTCCATTGAAATTGAAATCTGCAGGGTTTTTTTTTTTTTTAGGAGTGACTAGTCCTTGATTTATCAAAATGTATTAGGGTAAAATTTTATTCATATTCTTAACCAAATTGGATGTGACAAGCCTATACTGTTGCAGGATCATTTGTTGTCAGTCTTCTCAATAGCCATTCCTCTGAATTTCCTGACTGTGAAGCAACTGTCAGTATAATAAATATTATTCTTGACACCAGCACTTCCATTTACTCCTTTTTGCTTCTCACAGAATTCAAATTTTGTTCTAGCATTTAATCTTCCTTCATGTGGTCTTTACTAGTCCCAGAAAAACAAAACCAAAAGGATTTAAACAGAAAAGAGATTTATTTTGAGGAATTGGCTCATGCCACTGTGAAGAATATTGGCAAATTTGAAATGGTGGGGAAAGCTGGAAGGCTGGAAATTCAGCTAAGTTGTGGTCTTGAGTAGAAGTCTGAGATGCATGCCAGCAACTAACCTCGGGTAAGATTTCTGTGTTGCAGTCTTGTTGTAGAATTCCTCCTTTAAGAAACCTCAATCTTTGTTCTTAAGGCCTTTAAATGTTTGGAGGGAGCTGATCCACATTATGGACGGTAATCTGCTGAAGTCAACTAATTGTAAATGTTTAATCACACAAAATCTATCATCACAGCAATATCTAGACTGATGTTTGACCAAAAAACTGAGCACCGTAGCCTAGTCAAGTTGACATAAAATTAATCATTGCACTGCCCATATAACTTAAGGAAACTAATCTCACCCAGATTCATGGCATTTTCACATTCTCAGGATGTTATAAAAAGGGAGATTTTTTTTCTCAATTGCTGCTGATAGACATCTTGAAATCTATCATAGACACAGACATAGGAAATAGGACATAGAACATAGGGCCTAGGAATAGGGCATAGGAAATAGAAATAGGACATAGGACATAGAAATAGACATAGGAAATCAGCCTGATAATAAAGCCAACCCTTGAAGAGCTGTAAAGAGATGGAGCCATATTTTATCTGAACCATGCCTGGATCCTACCTTCTCTCTGACTTTCTATTATTAATACGGGTGTGTGCATGCTCTGCTGCTCCAGTCATGTCTGACGCTTTGCTACCCTGTGGACTGTAGCCTGCCAGGCTCCTCTGTCCATGGAATTCTTCAGGCAAGAATACTGGAGTGGGTTGCCATCACTTCCTCCAGGGCATCTCCCCCATCCAGAAATCAAACCCACATCTTTTATGTCTGCTGCATTGGCAGGCGGATTCTTTACCACTAGCACCACCTGGGAAGCCTCTATTACTAATACATGTGATTTATAAATGTCTTCATTGTTTAAGCTAATTTCACTTGGAATTTTTCTCACATTCAGCCAACCTAACAGTTATAGAGGAGGACTAATATTTCTTTCAGCTTCCCAGGTGGCTCAGTGGTAAAGGATCCTGGATTGGGAAGATCCCCTGAAGAAGGAAATAGCAACCCACTCCAGTATACTTGCCTGGAAAATCCCATGGACATAGAAGCTTGGTAGGTTACAATCCATGGGATCGCAGAAGAGTTGTACATGACTTACTGACTAAACAGCAACAATATATCTTTCAGTTCCTTGGGAGGCCTTCTTGGGTTTAAGTCAATGCTATATCCAAACCCCTACTTCAGTAAGTCAGGATTGAGCATGTAACCAGGTCCAGCCAATCATAATTAAAGAAATTTGAATCTGAATCATGAAATCTCCTTCTATAGCAGCTCCCTATCGATTTAAGAATTCTAAAATGGATGTCTGTGCTTTTTAGCTTCTTTGCTGTTTAGATCAAGGACTCTCAGAAGGTTTATTGAGCTTTCCTTACACTGCATAGATGTCTAGGACACTTATACCCATTCTCCGTCTCTGCTTCTCTCTCTCTCTCTCCCTTTCACTGCACTGAGGTCTGATAGCTCTCCAGACACTCTCAGCTTCCTCCCTATTTCCATTCACATAATCACTTCTCCTAATATTCTTGCACATTTAATCATGTCTCAGAGTCAGCTTCTGAAAAAAGTCTTGGCTCTGTCTCAACAGAACAGGCTCTATCTGTTCAGACAGAACCAATAAATAGAAAAAAGAAGCTGGAACTGGTTATACTGATTAAATCCTGGAGAGTCTCTCCTAAAATCATATCTAGCCTTGGAGTGTTGAGTTACATAAACCAGTAAATTCCACATTTTTTTCTTAAATTAAGTTAGATTGAGTTTTGTGTAACTTGCAAATGAAAGCCTCCTAAATGATACGATTCTACCTCTAAACATTTATTTCCATGTGAGTCTTCATTGTGTGAATGGTCAAAATCCTAGTGGCAACTAGGATTTGAATTAAGTCTTTATAGGTGCTGAAAGATGAGAATCAATCACATTTTTAAAGGAAATCTTTACACAAAAAAGTATAAATAGCTTAACCTAAAATAATGCAAAATAAGTGAACAAGACCTCTCTTCCTTTTAAAGATGTAAGTCAGAGTTCTAGAAGAGTTTGGGGGTCCCTTCTGAGAAATGGAATATTTCCTATCATATCAGTAAATAAGGATGCCACAGTCATCAGCAATTGCAGCACTCCAGTGTGAGCCAGTGAGCCCTGAGGGAACACAGGAAGGAAAAGAAATATCTGCCATCTTGCAGCCATCAGACTGCAGCCACTCTCTACAGTGAGCCCCAAGGAAGCTCAGGATATGAAAATACAGGATACTAGCCGCAGACAGCTGAGGTACATATCAAAGGAATGATTTCAGTAAGCCTAAACTCTTACATCATCCCATACATAGAAAAGTGCTGAATTCCTTAACTTGGGAATTTATCTGGTTTTCTTTAAATAACAATAATCTTTTGATGTTCAGACCACCTGCCCTTTGTTACAAAACTTCTGTATCACCTGGCTCCTCCTCTTGCCTCCTCAGAGCAGTTGTCTCGGGGTTAACTGAGATGCTCTCTCCTGGGCTTGAAGTCCTAAAACTTCCCAGCAAATAAAATATAACTCAACTTTCAAGCTGTGAATATTTGTTAAGTCGATACTTCCTTGCACAGCCCACACTGGCAGAGGAATGGACTGGTCAGAGACAGGTAAAAAGCTCTTCACTGTATTTTTGAAAGTCATGAGTCAAACTTCAGAAGGTAAGAAATTTTCAGCATGTTTTTTCACCTATTATGTGATCAGGCAGCAAGAGTTCATGAACTACATTAGGAAAATGACAAAAGCTCATGTCACTGAAATTTTTAATTTATATTGTCTATGTATCAATGTTTAAATAGGTTTATCAAAAATATGTGTACTGGCTTTTCAAAATAGTCCTATTAGGTTGTTAAATGATGTTTCCAATAAGGTTGCTATTTTTCAGAAGGACTTTTGTGTTTACAAACTAAGGAACATGGAACTTTGTATGACNTTTATCAAAAATATGTGTACTGGCTTTTCAAAATAGTCCTATTAGGTTGTTAAATGATGTTTCCAATAAGGTTGCTATTTTTCAGAAGGACTTTTGTGTTTACAAACTAAAGAACATGGAACTTTGTATGACTAGCCAGGAGTATGTGGAATCTGGAAACTAGTTGGGTATTCTCTCCTTAGTCAAATAAAGAAAATTCTGTGCAATGACAGTCTCAAGACAGAATTTTAATAAAAATCAAATACTTCTGAGTATTTTTTACTACATTTCTAAGGTCAAAAACTTCCTAGATGGCACTGTGTGCTTAGTCTCTCCGTCATGACTTACTCTTCATGATTCTGGACTGTAGCCCACCAGTCTTCTCTTTCCATGGGATTTTTCTGGCACAAATACTGGAGTGGATTGCCATTTCCTTCTCCAAGGGATCTTCCCGACCCAATAATTGAACCTATGTCTGCTGCATTGCAGGCAGATTCTTTCTAGTGGTAAATAACCCATGTCTGTGAATGTAGGAAACATGAGACAAGGGTTCAATCCCTGGGTTGCGACGTCCTCCTGGAGGAGGGCATGGCAACCCACTCCAGTATTCTTGCCTGGAGAATCCCATGGACAGAGGAGCCTGGCAGGCTATAGTCCATTAGGTTGCAAAGAGTCAGACAACACTGAAGCAACTGAGAACACACACAAGGTCGAAACAAATTTGAGGTTTTCACACTTTATAATACAACACAAATTTAATTCCAGGTAATCACTTTCTTTTGTAAAAACTTAAGCAGTAAGCAGAAGCTTCAATTAAATAGAGTTAAAAGACCAGAAGGGGCATCTCTCACACCCCGAGGTGATAGCAGAGCCCAACAGGAAGAAGACTTCTCTTCTTTCCTGGCAGGAACTCAGTCAATGAAGAGAGTCAACATCCATTTATGATAAAAACCTTCCAGAAATCAGGAATAGAAGAAACATACCTCAACATAATAAAAGCTATATATGACAAACCCACAGCAAACATTATCCTCAATGGTGAAAAATTGAAAGCATTTCCCCTAAAGTCAGGAACAAGACAAGGGTGCCCACTCTCACCACTACTATTCAACGTAGTTTTGGAAGTTTTGGTCACAGCAATCAGAGCAGAAAAAGAAATAATAGGAGTCCAGATTGGAAAAGAAAACGTAAAACTCACTGTTTGCAGATGACATGATCCTCTATATAGAAAACCCTGAAGACTCTACCAGAAAATTATTACANGACTTCTTTGGAAGGAATGATGCTAAAGCTCAAACTCCAGTACTTTGGCCACCTCATGTGAACCTGTCTCTTATACACATCTAGATGTGTATAAGAGACAGGATCCTCTATATAGAAAACCCTGAAGACTCTACCAGAAAATTACTAGAGCTAATCAATGAATATAGTAAATTTGTAGGATATAAAATCAACACACAGAAACCCCTTGCATTCCTATACACTAACAATGAGAAAACAGAAAGAGAAATTAAGGAAACAATTCCATTCAACATTGCAAAGAAAAGAATAAAATACTTAGGAATATATCTACCTAAAGAAACAAAAGACCTATATACAGTAAACTATAAAACACTGATGAAAGAAATCAAAGAGGACGCTAATAGATGGAGAAATATATCATGTTCATGGATTGGAAGAATCAATACAGTGAAACTGAGTATACTACCCAAAGCAATCTATAAATTCAATGCAATCCCTATCAAGCTACCAATGGTATTTTTCACAGAACTAGAACAAATAATTTCACAATTTGTATGGAAATACATAAAACCTCGAAGAGCCAAAGCAATCTTGAGAAAGAAGAATGGAACTGGAGGAATCAACCTGCCTGAGTTTAGGCTCTACTACAAAGCTACAGTCATCAAGACAGTATGGTACTGGCATAAAGACAGAAATATAGATCAATGGAACAAAATAGGAAGCCCAGAGATAAATCACGCACCTATGGACACCTTATCTTTGACAAAGGAGGCAAGAATATACAATGGAGAAAAGACAATCTGTTTAACAAGTGGTGCTGGGAAAACTGGTCAATCACTTGTAAAAGAATGAAACTAGATCACTTTCATAACACACCATACATAAAAATAAACTCAAAATGNGTCTCTGATGGGACCTTGATGCTAACTCGGGTTAGTTTCACAGTAAAGTTCATATTTTAACAAATACTGGACACTATATCCCTAAGGAAATAGAGAGTTTGACCCTTGGAAAAGTATAATTTGTTTCTTAAATGAGGGAAATCCAAAAGCATCAAATAAATAAGAGAATACTTAGAAAAAAATTAAATGCACTTGAGAAAAAGAAGTAAAAAAAAAAAAAAAGAAGAAGAAGAAGTAAAACAATCAAGTTTCCTGAGATTGGAGTCAGAAGTCTATGACCAGCTATTTCTAAACAATTATGTAATCATGAGGAAGTTGCTTAATCTTCCAGTTTCATTTTATCTGGTAAGTGACATAGCTTAATTAGATTGAACTCTAAATCTTTCAGTAACTAAAAGTCTAGACTTTTTAAAGAACACTCAGGTATAGAAAGTGAAAATATTTCCTCAATAATTATTATCAATAATCATATATATTCAGCAAAGCTATAAATCAGACTACCTGATTTATATACATAATTCATATTCATAACTCCTATATACATAATCCTATACACATAATCAGAAATTATGTGTATCTTTATGTGATGTCAAAATTTGACATAATTTTCCAACCCATATTTATGATTTTTATAGCTTAGTTCCTTACATTTCCCCTTTGCATCATTGAAATAATCAGTTCTTTATTCTTGCTTGCATTTTAGCTGAAAGACAAACAAAATAAAGCTGCAGTTTAAAACACATAAATATTTGTCTTTTGGTAACATTGACTTTTGAAAATAAGATCATGTCCTTTGGAATTTCTCTGACTTGATAAGTTATTAAATATGTGATTCCCCTCAAAATGCTGACATAGGTGTTGACAACTGAAGATGAAATTATCAAATATATTATCAGAAAGGATAAAAATACCATATCTCTTTCAATGGAATAAATAATCCATATTCTGGAAAGATACATTTTATTCAGATATAGTTAAAGGACTAACATATTTTAAAGTCTGAACTACAATAATGAATGAAGTAATATGCCTATTGTTTCATTTGTTATTGAAATGTTTATAATTATAATAAGTTCAATGTTAGTTTCATAATAAAATGTCAACCTTTTAATCAATAGCATGACTTGAAAATGCACTCTTTAAAGTGGATTACTATTTAAAATTTTAACTGGCGTTCCTTGTTGAAGAACATTTCCCCAATGACAATGGAAATATCAATAATATTTTGAAAATAGTGCTGACTTTATTCTTGAATTTTGAGCATTAGTTTGCTAGCATGTGAAAAGAGTGCAATTGTGTTGTAGTTTTAGCATTCTTTGGCATTGCCTTTCTGTGGAATTGGAATGAAAACTGACTTTTTCCAGTCCTGTGGCCACTGCTGAGTTTCCCAAATTTTCCAGTATATTGACTGCAGCACTTTGACAGTATCATCTTTTAAGATTTGAAATAGCTCAGCTAGAATGAGCATTTCAAAATTCTCCAAGCTAGGCTTCAGCAGTACATGAACTTCCAGATGTTCAAGCTGGATTTAGAAAAGGCAGAGGAACCAGAGATCAAATTGCCAGTATCTGTTGGATCATAGAAAAAGCAAAAGAATTTCAGAAAAATATCTGCTTCACTGACTACAGTAAAGGCTTTGACTGTTTGGGTCACAACAAACTGTGGAAAATTCTTAAAGAGATGGGAATACCAGAGCACCTTTCCTGCCTCTTGCAAAACCTGTATGCAGGTCAAGAAGCAACAGTTAGAACTGAACATGGAATTGACTGGTTCAAAATGGGGAAAGGAGTATGTCAAGGCTGTATATTGTCACCCTGCTTATTTAACTTCTAAATGCAGAAGTACAGATACAGAGTACATCATGTGAAATGTCAGACTGGAAGAAGCACAAGCTGGGATCAAGATTTCTGGGAGAAATATCAATAACTTCAGATATGCAGATGCTACCACCTTAATGGCAGAAAGTGAAGAGGAACTAAAGAGCCTCCTCATGAAGGTGAAAGAAGAGAGTGAAAAAGCTGGCTTAAAACTTGACATTCAAAAAATGAAGATCATGACATCTAGTCCCATCACTTTGTGGCAAATAGATGGGGAAACAATGGGAACAGTGGCAAACTTTATTTTCTTGGTCCAAAATCATTGCAGATGGTGATTGCAGCCATGAAATTAAAAGACGCTTGCTCCTTGGGAGAAAAGCTATGACAAACTTAGACAGCATATTGAAAACCAGAGACATTACTTTGCTGACAAAAGTTCAGCTAGTCAAAGCTATGGTTTTTCCAACAGTCATGTATGGATATGAGAGTTGGACTATAAAGAAAGCTGAGCACCGAAGAACTGATGCTTTTGAACTATGATGTTGGGAAAGACTTTTGAGAGTCCCTTGGACTGCAAGATCAAACCAGTCAACCCTAAAGGAAATCATTCCTGAATATTCACTGGAAGGACTGATGCTTAAGCTGAAGCTCCAATACTTTGGCCACCAGATTCAAAGAGCCAACTCATTAGAAAAGACCCTGATGCTGGGAAAGATTGAAAGCAGGAGGAGTAGGGGATGACAGAGGATGAGATGGTTGGCTGGCATCACCAACTCAATGGACATGAGTTTGAGCAAGCTCCAGGAAATAGTGAAGGACAGAGAAGCCTGGAGTGCTGCAGTCCATGGAGTCACAGAGTCAGACACAACTGAACGACTGAACAACAACAACATTATTTTTGAAATTAATTCTAGATTTATGTAAGTTTTTTAGTTCATTTCAGGAATCAAATATTCCATGACCAGATATTGTCTAAATAATACCATTTGAAAAGGAACTGAATGTACTTGAATTTGGCAGACAGGCATCACACTTCACTAATGTCATAAGGACTGGTTTTTATCAAAGACTTGGATAATGACAGTCTGAGGAATATGCTACATCTTCATTGTTGTGATAACTACACAAATGTATGTTTGTAAAAATTCATCGAACTTATGCCTAAAAAGCATATTTTACTGTCTGTAGGTAATTTCACCTCAGTAATGTGAAACTTTTAAAATGTCATCAAAATTTTAAAATTTAACTCTTTGAAAAGCACAGTTAAGAAAATTAAAGTCCAAGCCACTGAAATAAAATATTTGCAAAAGATACATCTGACAAATGGCTTGTGTCCAGAGTGTATAAAGAACTGTTATAATTTAGTTCAATTGTAGGAGGAAAAACAACTCAGTTAAAAATGGGCAGAAAAATTGAATAGATATGTCATGAAAGTAAATATATGAATGATTAATAAGCATAAGAAAAATTGTTCAATATTATTAATCATTAGGAAAATGCATGTTAAAATAACAATTTGATATATCTACCCATCCACTATAATAATGAAGACCTACTAGATTAAATGAGTAGTGAGCAACAACTGGTAATCATATACTTTGCTTGTTGGAATGCTACTTTAGAAAAACAGGCCCAGAATCCCTGTTTTTACATACTTACCTATGAGACGTGAAAACCTAAACGTATATGATGTATCCACACAAAACTGCATACACAGGTGTTCATAGCAGTATTGTCATAAATGCCCCAAACTGGAAGCAATCCAAATGTCCAGCCACTGGTGAATGGATAAAAAATTATGATATATCTACACAGTGGAATGTTTCAAAACAATATAAAGAGGTGAAATATTAACACAGATGACACTATGAATGAATATCAAAAACAGTATGATAAATGAAACAAAAGTCAAACATAAAACACTACAGAATGAATCTAAATCTATGTGAAATTAAAGCAGAGACAAGCTGTGCCAAAAGAAAGCAGAGCAATAGTTACCTGCAGCCCAATACTGAGCGACAGGATCAGCTACAAAGGGGCAAAAAGAGAGTTTAGGGAGACAGAAATGTTCTACACATTGTATGTTACAGCAAAGAATAGATGAAGAATCCCAGCAGAGAAAAAAATCTATAAAAATTCATTTGCTAGACTGAAAAGTACAATTTTCGAATCAAAATTTTAACTCATTTAAAGGGATAGCAGAAGACTGGAAAAAAGATTCAATGAACTTGAAAAGAAGTCAATAGTAATTACACAAACTAATTTCAAAGAAAAACATGAATGAAAAACATGGAGTGTCAAGATCCTTGAGACAACATCAAGCAGTATAAAAGATGGGCAATTGGAGGCACAGAGGAAAAGAAACCAACAAAAGGACAAAATCAAGGTTTAAAGATATAATAGCCAAGAATTGTCCAAAATTTATGAAAGATGTCAGCTGATGGATACTAGAAAATCAGTAAAACCAAAGCAGAAAATATCTATAGATCTATAGTTTTAATGTATATTCAGTATATATGTATTCAGAATATATATACATATGCATTTAAAAGACTCAAGTTAAAATATATGTAATTATAATATATTGTGAAGTTTATTACATGTGAAAGTAAAATATAAGACAACAAGAACACAAAAGACAGGAAGAAAGGGCAGTGACGTCATGCTGGTATAAAGAAAGTCACGCTGGGCTTCTCTGGTGGTCCAGTGGTTGAGATGATGCTTCCACTGCAAAGGGCATGAGTTCCATCCCTGATCTGGAAACTATGATTCTACATGCTCTGCAGCATACTAAAAATAATAAAAATAAATAAAGTTCTGACATTGTAAAGCACTTTAATATTAGTTGAAAATATGCCTTGATAAATTAAAGATGCACAGTTATTATAACCAATAAAGAAACTGCAAAGTTTAGAATCGATATTTCATAATGTATGCTTTAGAAATATGACAAAACTCAGACAATTAAAATATCAATTAAGATTCTAAATCAGTCTTTGTTCACTGAATTATATCAAAGGATGGGGAAAAATCTAATCATTCATTAAAAATTTGCTATATATCAGGTACTAACTTAATACCTTAAATGTACTATCTCAGTTAACACAATTCCACAAGGAAAAAAAACCTGAGTCCTGAGGCTACACAGCTAATTACTTGGAGAGTCAGAGTTTAGATCTAGATAGTTCAATTTCAGACCATGTACGTTTAACCACATGATGTGCTGCTTCCTACATCTACATAACTTTTTTTTTTTCCCCACAAGGAAAAATTGGGTTAGCACAAATGTATTGCCCAAGTAAAACCATATGGTATTAGACTTTCATTATCTGCCTAATCAGGCACTGGGCAAGGTTTGTTTATTATTTTAAAACTTGCATTTGGATAGATTACACACATATTTATAAAACCTTTCAGCCTGGGGGAAAACAGAACCATAATTAGTCATAATAAACAATGTTTCTTCTTCCTGCTCATTATTTCAAGCCCTCCAGCTCCTCCTTAAGTTATTTTCTGGTTTCTCCAGGGCATGTTTCACATGTATTCACAGGTAGGACATTTGCCTTTTTTTCCTCCCCTGATGGGGAGCTCCTGCTCTCTGGTTTGCTATGTGAGCCATCTCACCATGGTCAATGCTCCTGGGACTCATTTATGTCCAGAACCTAGATGGACATGCCAAGGGTGCTGTCCTCCAACATCTCTAAACCTAGGCTGGTGCCTACTGTTTCTGGTACTGCCTGTCTTTGCTGTAGAACCTGGAAAGCTGGGTGCTTCTGTCACCCTCAGTGTCTGGGACGCTCCTCTGCACAGGCACAGCTGAGCACTGGAGTCGGGCCATGTGACCCCGAGCTCGGAGTGCTCTTTGCCTAGTTGTTCTCCTTCCATGGGCGTCATTCAGAGCAAGTGTTCTCAACTTTTCCTGACATTAGAATTACCCAGAGCACATGGGAAAATATCACTGTTTGGCATGTGCCCTGAGGTTCTAGATTAACATGCACACGTTCCAGGGGAGTCGGGTTTGAAGAATCTCTGAGTTAGAAGGCTTGTGTACAACAGGATTTTGATAAAAGCGATGTATTGAACTCAGATTTCATAAACCTTGAACCTGTCCCTGAGTGGAAGGCACCCACTGAATAAAGTATTTCATTTACAAGGCACTATTTTGCTGCCTATTTGTTAGACAGGATACATCAATCTGAGAACAAATTTGTAAAGGGGAACAAGCATTACAAAAATTTCCTCACTAATCCTCACTAAGAGCCCAGAGAAATCCCCCCTCTCAGGGAGAAGGGGGGCAGAGGAGGCCAGAGGTAGTCAAGATAAGAAAAGTCCCGAGGGTTAAAAATTTACCAGATGTGTAACCACCATGTTTGTTCAATGCTTGAGAAAGAGGACCTAACCCCGCTCCTCCCCTCTGCTAGAAGATAAAAAGCTTCCAAACCGAGAAATCAGGGCACCCCACCTGGGCTTGGCGGGGGCCCAGATCCGAAATTGCCAATAAACCTTTTCTTTCTGAACTCTGTCTGGTGGTCTCTATCGGCAGCTAGTCCCTTACAAAATTCATGCTCAGCAGCCTAACACTAGTGATCCTGCATTCTGTGGGGTCAATACACCATGAATGCAGTAGACTCAACTATCCACAGATATTTCTAGGGAAATATCAACTATCCCTTCATGTTTCTAAGGTGTGTCACTGGCAGATCTCTCTCTCATCAGGTTATAGAACTTTGATGTTGACAGAATCTCCTGAGCCCATGGCTCTGTTGGTGGATAAGCAATGTAAATGGGTGTGTGCTCAGTCATGTGTGACTCTTTGCAACCCCATGGACTGTAACCTGCCAGGCTCCTCTGTCCATGAGGGTTTCTAAGCAAGAATAATGGAATGGAGTGCCATTTCCTTCTCCATTTCCTTCTCCCCGACCCAGAGATCAAATCTGCATCTCCTGCCTCCTGCCTGGCAGGCAGATTCTTTACCACTGAGCCACCTGGGAAGTCCAAACAATGAAAGTATACTCAATGCAAATAAAAAAGAAAATGAATGGAGTCTTTGAGGAAAAGCAATTGTTTCAAGAGGTTCACTTCTCACAGAAGAACCAAAACAGACTTAAATTATTTGCTCTGATCCTGAAAGGAAGAATATTTAGTGATCTCTTTAAATATTCTGTTTGTTAGCAATACGTGAACCATGAACTTCCAAATGTTCAAGCTAGTTTTAGAAAAGGCAGAGGAACCAGAGATCAAATTGCCAACATACACTGTATCATTGAAAAAGCAAGAGAGTTTCAGAAAAACATCTATGCTTATTTAACTTATATGCAGAACACATCATGAGAAACGCTGGGCTGGAGGAAGCACAAGGTGGAATCAAGATTGCCAGGAGAAATATATCAATAACCTCAGATATGCAGATGACACCACCATTATGGCAGAAACTGAAGAACTAAAGAGCCTCTTGATGAAAGTGAAAGAGGAGAGTGAAAAAGGTGGCTTAAAACTCAACATTCAGAAAACTAAGATCATGGCATCGGTTCCACCACTTCGTGGAAAATAGATGGGGAAACAGTGGCTGACTTTACTTTTTGGGGCTCCAAAAAAATCATTGCAGATAGTGACTGCAGCCATGAAATTAAAAGACGCTTACTCCTTGGAAGGAAAGTTATGACCAACATAGACAGCATATTAAAAAGCAGAGACATTACTTTGTAAACAATGGTCTGTCTAGTCAAGGCTATGGTTTTCCAGTAGTCATGTATGGATGTGAGAGTTGAACTATAAAGAAAACTGAGCACCAAAGAATTGAAGTTTTTGAACTGTGGTGTTGGAGAAGACTCTTGAAAGTCCCTTGGACTGCGAGGAGATACAACTAGTCCATCCTAAAGGAGATAAGTCCTGGGTGTTCATCAAAAGGACTGGTGTTGAAGCTGAGCCTACAATATTTTGGCCACCTGATATGAAGAGCTGACTCATTGGAAAAGACCCTGATGCTGGGAAAGATTGAGGGCAGGAGAAGAAGAGAATGACAGAGAACGAGATGATTGGATGGCACCACCAACTCAATGGACACGGGTTTGTGTAAACTCCGGGAGTTGGTAATGGACAGGGAGACCTGGCGTACTGTGGTTCATGGTATCACAAAGAGTCAGACACGACTGAGAGACTGAACTGAACTGAACTGAACTACCTCTGCTGGAATCAAGTTTCATACACTTTATTTTAATATTAATGGAATAGAATTGTCTTTATATTGTTCCTCTTTTAACAACAAAATTATTAATAATCAGTAACCAATTAAGAAAGAGTAGCTTACATTGCATTCTTCCCTCCATTTTAACTATTGGAATATTGAAATGAAGACAGCAGTCCATTGTGATAGAATTCCCATCAATTGTTGTCTTTCCAGCTGCCAGTAGGTCTTGTTAACTACAATGTTGATATAGAATATAAGTAAAAAAATTATTTTGAGTTCTGCTGAACAGTTCCATTTTTATTTAGACTATGACCCTCTGTTCAAGATTGAATATTTTCTAGTAAACATTGAACAATAAGGAAAGTGATTTGGTTCTGTCATCACTAACACAAAAAGGATAGATCAGGAAGTCAGAATTTTACATTGGAGAGAAAAGGAGTATGGGTAAATTGTGCCATTTATTTGGGTAAGACTGAGAGTCCCTTGGACTGCAAGGAGATCCAACCAATCCATTCTAAAGGAGATCAGCCCTGGGTGTTCTTTAGAAGGAATGATGCTAAAGCTGAAACTCCAGTACTTTGGCCACCTCATGCGAAGAGTTGACTCATTGGAAAAGACTCTGATGCTGGGAGGGATTGGGGACGACAGAGGATGAGATGGCTGGATGGCATCCCTGACTTGATGGATGTGAGTTTGAGTGAACTCTGGGAGTTGGTGATGGACAGGGAGGCCTGGTGTGCTGCAATTCATGGGGTTGCAAAGAGTCAGACACGACTGAGCAACTGAACTGAACTGAAGTGAGTGAGTGACTGTGTGTGTATATGTGTGTGTGTGTGTGATTTTTTTCAAAAAAGAAGAGAGGTCTCAAAGCACAGGTTCAAGACAAAACTAATCTGATTTATTCATTTGAANGTGAGTGAGTGACTGTGTGTGTATATGTGTGTGTGTGTGTGATTTTTTTCAAAAAAGAAGAGAGGTCTCAAAGCACAGGTTCAAGACAAAACTAATCTGATTTATTCATTTGAAAATGCCTCAGAAAACATTCATACTTATCTTCCCCATTGTCTTGGTGTGGAAATTGTGTTCTACTAGACAATTTACACTTTAAATAAAGTTTTATATTGTGTTATCTAGGATTTCTCCAGTAATAAGCTAAGGACAGGAATTGTTTTCATGAAATGGGAAAAAAAATATCTACTAATTAAAACTGACAGCTTGGTAGATGAGCTGCTGCCCAACGTCAGCACTCATTACTCCCTCTGCTTTGGCTCCTTTCTCTGTGATCAGGAACTTTCAGTTGCAGAGAATTTGGTGAGGAAATATTAACTTTATCTACAATGAACCAAATCTAGCTCTTTCAAATACTTTGAAAGGTAGTTTTTAAGATTTTATCCATGTGTGATGAAGCCTGAAGATTTCAGAAATTTTTAAATTGTCAGAAACTTTACCTATAATTAGTAGCTACAATCTTTTTAACATTTTATTTGCTTGTGGTGTTTGAGTCTTGCACAGGAAAAAGAAAGAAGAGTTTATAGCTTTGTTTCCATAAGTAAGAAAATTTTATCATATTAATGTTCTGCTATATTATACACTTCCTTATTAGTAGTATTATTCTCTTATTATTTTTATTTCTTTCATTTTTTCAGAAAGTTTCAAAAATAGACTCATCTCACACACTAGTAAAGTAATGCTCAAAATTCTCCAAGCCAGGCTTCAGCAATATGTGAACCATGAATTTCTAGATGTTCAAGCTGGTTTTAGAAAAGGCAGAGGAACCAGAGATCAAATTGCCAACATCTGCTGGATCATCAAAAAAGCAAAAAAGTTCCAGAAAAACATCTATTTCTGCTCTATTGACTATGCCAAAGCCTTTGACTGTGTGGATCACAATAAACTGTGGAAANAAGATGGGCTCAATAAAGGACAGAAATGGTATGGACCTAACAGAAGCAGAAGCTATTAAGAAGGGGTGGCAAGAATACAGAAGAAAAGTGAAAGTGAAGTTGCTCAGTTATGTCCGACTCTTTGTGACCTCATGGACTGTAGCCCACGAGGCCCCTCCACCCATGGGATTCTCTGGGCAAGAATACTGGAGTGGGTTGCTATTTCTTTCTCCAGGGGATCTTCCCAACACTGGGATCGAACCTAGGTCTCCTGCATTGCAGGCAGATGCTTTAACCTCTGAGCTACCAGGGAAGCCTGGACTTAACAGAAGCAGAAGATGTTAAGAAGAGGTGGCAAGAATACACAGAAGAGCTATACAAAAAAGATCTTCACGACCCAGATAATCACGATGCTGTGATCACTTANCTGAGCTACCAGGGAAGCCTGGACTTAACAGAAGCAGAAGATGTTAAGAAGAGGTGGCAAGAATACACAGAAGAGCTATACAAAAAAGATCTTCACGACCCAGATAATCACGATGCTGTGATCACTTAACTAGAGCCAGACATCCTGGAATGTGAAGTCAAGTGGGCCTTAGGAAGCATCACTATGAACAAAGCTAGTGGAGGTGATGGAAGTCCAGCTGAGCTATTTCAAATCCTAAAAGATGATGCTGTGAAAGAGCTGTACTCAATATGCCAGCAAATTTGGAAAATGCAGCAATGGCCACAGGAATGGAAAAGATCAGTTTTCATTCCAATCCCAAAGACAGGCAATGCCAAAGAATGCACATACTACTGCACAGTTGCACTCATTTCACACGCTAGTAAAGTAACGCTCACAATTCTCCAAGCCATACTTCAGCAATACATGAACCATGAACTTCCAGATGTTCAAGCTGGATTTAGAAAAGCCAGAGGAACCAGAGATCAAATTGCCAACATCCTCTGGATCATGGAAAAAGCAAGAGGATTCCAGAGAAACATCTATTTCTGCTTTATTAACCATGCCAAGGCCTTTCACTATGTGGATCACAATAAACTGTGGAAAATTCTTAATGGGAATAGCAGACCACCTGACCTGCCTCTTAAGAAATCTGTATGCAGGTCTAGAAGCAACAGTTAGAACTGGACATGGAACAAAAGACTGGTTCCAAATAGGAAAAGGAGTATGTCAAGGCTGTATATTGTCACTCTGCTTATTTAACTTATATGCGCAGTACATTATGTGAAATGCCAGGCTAGATGAAGCACAAGCTGGAATCAAGATTGCCGGGAGAAATATCAGTAACCTCAGATATGCAAATGACACCACCCTATGGAAGAAAGGGAAGAAGAACTAAAGAGTCTCTTGATGAAAGTGAAAGAGGACAGTGAAAAGTTTGGCTTAAAGCTCAACATTCAAAAAACTAAGATCATGGCATCTGGTCCCATCACTTCATGGCAAATAGGTGGGGAAATAATGTAAACAGTGAGAGACTTTATTTTGGGAGGCTCCAAAATCACTGCAGATGGTGATTGCCGCCATGAAATTAAATGACGTTTGCTCCTTGGAAGAAAAGTTATGACCAACCTAAACAGCATATTAGAAAGCAGAGACATTATTTTACCAACAAAGGTCCATCTAGTCAAGGCTATGGTTTTTCCAATAGTCATGTATGGATGTAAAAGTTGGACTATAAAGAAAGCTGAGTACAAAGAATTGATGCTTTTAAACTCTAATGTTGGAGGAGACTCTTGAGGGTCCCTTGGACTGCAAGGAGATCCAACCAGTCCATCCTAAAGGAAATCAGTCCTGAATACTCAATGGAAGGATTGATGGTGAAGCTGAAACTCCAACACTTTGGTCACCTGATGCAACAAACTGACTCATTTGAAAAGACCCTGATGCTTGGAAAGATTGAAGGCATGAGGGGAAAGGGACAATAAAGGATGAGATGGTTGGATGGCATCATCGACTCAATGGACATGAGTCTGAGTAAACTCTGGGAGTTGGTGATGGACAGGGAGGCCTGGCTTGCTGCAGTCCATGGGATCACAAAGAGGCGGGCACGACTGAGTGACTAAACTGAACTGAAATATGCATATTGTGATCATGAGTCAAATATGAAACAGTAAAAATGAAATTATTTTAATTGATCTTTACCCGGTTTATGTAACTCTAGAATCATCTGTTTTGTGTCATAAATGAAGTCTTTGGTACAATTCAAAGGAGAAAATTTGATTTGACTGTCATAGCCACTAAAAGACAAATGGACACTATCTCATCAGCATGTGCAAATAGGGTTAGCAATTCAATTTTTTGAGGCTCTTCATCTACTCATTACACTACATTCACCTTCAACCTCATTATAGCTAATTATCCATAGCTAGTAAACAACAGATCTTAGCTGGCAATCACAACCTTTGGTCTGGCAGCTCTGTTCAATTTGAAAGTACTGATCCAATTTCCAGATATTTGGAAAAGATCATATCTTGCTGCTGTCTCGCATACACTGGCTGTAATGGCCTCTTTAATTGCTCTCCCACCACTCTGATGAACAGATTGCTTCTGCAAGAGCTATGCAGAGTTACAGGATAAAAGCTGGCATAGAACTTAATCTTCCATAATTATGACAGAAGCCTAATTATTCCTCCATTATTCACAAGTGATTTCTGATTTTAAATCCAAAGCATGTCCGTTTATTATTTGGCCGCCATGCAGAACTGTTGTAGAAATTAGACTGAACATCCTGCTCTTGTGGTCTCAATGAAGCCATAATACTTACTGCAAAGTTCTTTTGCCAGAGAAGCAGTGAGTAGCAGAGATAATAGCTTCCTCTAGCTAGTTGTAGGCACTAATGAGACTGGCCCTCTATTTCCTTCTTCTGGGAAAGAAACTTGGCACCGTTTGCCTTCTTCATATCTTTGATACTGATGGTGTGGTCTATGGACTCAGCATTATTGGCATCAATTTGGGTCCCCATGCAGATGTGCTGAATCAAATTCTGCATGTGTAACTAAATCCCCAGGTGATTCTCATGCACGTTAGTGACTGAGAAGCAGTGCTTATAACTATTACTATTATACTTGTTAATAACATGACACTTTTTCCCCAATAGAATCAAGATCCCTAAAGACGAGAAGAGTACACCCAACAGACTAGCTTCTTCAAAGGCTAAAATCTGAAGCTATTCAAGGTCTATTCAGCTTTGTTCTTGCTTCCCAGGATTAGGGGAAAGGAGCAGCATCACCCAAGGCAGGTAAAGAAGGGGATTATCCATAAATCCTACTACAACTATCTCTCTCCATATAATATCTTGCCCTGGTGTTGGCCCTACAGCAGTTGAGGAATAGATTCCTACACCACCAAGGTTTCACAGGCATTTGCAGAGACTACTTGGGGAGGAAGAGCAGCCTTGAGCCAATTTGACTAGGCAGGGTCTGGAGGATCTGGAAAGGACGGGGTGACTCACAGATCTCCCTCCCTAAGAAAGGATGGTTGTCACAGAGCTGGATGCCTGGAGGCATGCTGCTGCTACTGCTGCTGCTAAGTCACTTCAATCGTGTCCGACTCTGTGCGACCCCAGAGATGGCAGCCCACTAGGCTCCCCAGTCCCTGGGATTCTCTAGGCGAGAACACTGGAGTGGGTTGCCATTTCCTTCTCCAATGCATGAAAGTGAAAAGTGAAAGTGAATTCACTCAGTCGTGTCCGACTCCTAGTGACCCCACGGACTGCAGCCTACCAGGCTCCTCCATCCATGGGATTTTCCAGGCAAGAGTACTGGAGTGGGTTGCCATTGCCTTGCCTGGAGGCATACATGTACACTAATATTTTTCCTTCACAGGTGGCTTAGTAGTAAAGAATCCGCCTGCCAATGCAAGAAATACAGGAGACTCGGGTTCAGTCCCTGAGTCGGGAAGATCCCCTGGAGGAGGAAATGGCAACCCACTCCTTTACTCTTACCTGGAAAATCCCATGGACAGAGGAGCATGGTGGTCTACAGTCCATGGGATCTCAAAGAGTCAGACACAACTGAGCACACAATTCATGCCATGCCAACTAAGGAAAATAGAGGGAGGAAACCTATAATCCCTCCCCATCTCATTTGCCATTGTAAACTCACTATAATAGTCAAGTATTTCTTGGCTTGACTGCTCTTTCTGAAACTGTGTAAGCCAAACTGGAGCATTTGCTTCCCTGTAAAGACTACTCTTTGCCACCTCATCAGGATTCCTTCCACTTCAAGACTAGATCCCTCCATTACTTCCCTCCATCCCCCATTAAACTTAGTCTGAACTTCCATATTCTGTTAGTGAATACATATCCTATAAGTACCAGTGCTTTAAGAAAATGTTGAGCTTTAGCATCAGAATCAGCTGGAAGACTTGTTAAAACACAGCTTGCTGGACCCCATGCACAGTTTCTGATCCAGTAGATCATAAGTGGGGCCCAAAGTTTCATATTTCTAAAAAGTTTTTAGTTGGTGCTGATGCTTCTAGTCTGGGCATCATTACTCTCAAAATGGAATTCCAAGTATTGGTAGTGGAATGAGAAACTTGGGAGGAGCTGGTGCCATGCTAATGTCTCTTCTATGCACCAGGTTAACCAGGGTCCACTGCTGCCAATCACAACACTTTTGAGCACAAACAGCTGAAGGGTGGCTTCGTGCATTGAGTAGTTCATGGGGAAGACTGCCATGCCAATTGACTTCCCAGGTGGCTCAGTGGTAAAGATTCCACCTACCAATGCAAGAGATACAAGATACTCAGGCTCAATCCCTGAATCAGGAAGATCCCCTGGAGAAGGAAATGGCAACCCACTCCATTATTCTTATCTGGAAAATCCCACGGACAGAGGAGCCTGGTGGTCTATAGTCCATGGGGTCACAAAGAATCAGACGCAACTGAGGACACACACATGCCATGCCAAGTAAGGAAAATAGAGTTGAAACATCGCTGTTTATATATTATCCCCTTGATCTCAGAGACCCATACATTAATCAACTATCACAGAAAATTAGAGGTTTTTTCCTTTCAAGGTTGATAATAAGATCACATCTTTTCTTAGCAAAGAGAAGAAGGAGGACTGATTCATTGTGCCATCTAAAAATACATACATTGAACTGTTCTATATTCATTAAATATTTGTCAAATTTCNCACAGAAAATTAGAGGTTTTTTCCTTTCAAGGTTGATAATAAGATCACATCTTTTCTTAGCAAAGAGAAGAAGGAGGACTGATTCATTGTGCCATCTAAAAATACATACATTGAACTGTTCTATATCCATTAAATATTTGTCAAATTTCTTTGCATTTCTATTTCTTTGTGTGGCTTCTCATTTTTACAGGCGAAACAGAGACCAAATCATGGTTAGAAATACTGCTCTAAATGTAAAATGATGAGACTGGGTTGTAAACTCAGTTCTTTTGCATCAACATGAGATGTGTGATAAAGAACTAAAGGTGCCTGCTCTGGGCAGAGAAAATATAAAAGTTTCTAGAAAAAAGGAAATGAAGAAAGTGT
Source organism: Raphicerus campestris (assembly GCA_006410735.1). Lineage (NCBI taxonomy): Eukaryota > Metazoa > Chordata > Mammalia > Artiodactyla > Bovidae > Raphicerus > Raphicerus campestris. The sequence continues at coordinate 53,749 of SJYW01026002.1, forward strand.
CTACTATAAGAAAGAAAATTATAAAAATACAAGAGCTTTGCCTTTAGGCTTAATCATTTATGGAAGTAACTTACATGTGTACAGGGCAAAGCCTTAAATACTTTTTATGACCAACCTAGATAGCATATTCAAAAGCAGAGACATTACTTTGCCGACTAAGGTCCATCTAATCAAGGCTATGGT
>SJYW01026011.1:0-12075 GCA_006410735.1 Raphicerus campestris
TGACCAAGGGACTTTCACTTTCATACAAACGATAGACATAAAATCAGCTATGATAGAAGATTTGAATAAAATATCAGCCAGTTAGCATAACTGACCTTTACAGACCGTTTCAGCCCACAATAGCAGAACATGGGCCTTTACCCGGACAGATCACATTCCGGGCCATGAAACAAGTCTCAAGCAATTAGAAAAGATTTAAGTCCTTCCAGAGTTGTTCCCTGGCCACTGTGGAATTAATTTTGAAACCATAATGGAAAGACCTAAAGTATGTGAGAACGCCAACTCCTTGGATACTAAGTGGACGAACATGCAGGACTGAAGATGTAAGAACCAAAGCTGCCCACTGGAAGCCTGTCTGCCGTGTCCATGCAGGGCCGAGAAGGGAGACGTGGCTAGCGCGTGGGAAGAGAAGGAGTAAACATATTGCCTGACAAGCAGTGAAGTGAAGCTTTCCAGGCGGCACGGAGAACCCACCTGCCAATGTAGGAGACCCAGGTTCGATCCCTGGGTCAGGAAGATCCCCTGGAGGAGAGCATGGCAACTCACTCCAGTATTCTTGCCTGGAAAATCCTTCCAGGCTATAGTCCGTGGGGTCACAAAGAGTCGGACACGACTGAGCATGGAGTGAGAGTGGCAGTAGATTTGTAGGATTTCTGAAACTAGGAAAGTGTGACCTTACTCTGATTGAGATGGAAGTTACTACAAGGTTTTACATAGAAGAGTTAATGATCCCTCCAGCTACTACACGGATGATAGAAATAGGATAGTATTGAGTGGTTAAGAGAACAGATGCAGGAAAACAAGTTAGGAAGCTTTTACGATAAGCCAGATGATAGGAACAAAGACCAAGGTGTCAACAGGAAGGGGTCATCTTTTAGGTATATCAAGGAGGCAGAGTTCACAAGGCTTTTCTAGATTAACAATAAGGAGTGAGAAAAGCCAAAACTGATTTCAATATCCTTGACGTGAGCAACCTCACGGGCAGAATTGTCACTTTCCAAGGCAGGGAAGACGGTGGTGGGAGTCTGGCGAGGTGGGAGCAAAGAGGTTTGGTTTCATGTCAAGAGGAATGGTCAGGTCCACGGTTTTATAGATTTCCTAAAGAAGTGTCAAAAGTGTCTTCAGATTAGAGGTGAAATCTTCAAACTGTCTCGCCATAGGTACGTAAGAGTACAGGAGGGTTCTACGAGGTGGGAAATCAAACCTGCTAATTCGAAGGGATAAAGNTTCCTAAAGAAGTGTCAAAAGTGTCTTCAGATTAGAGGTGAAATCTTCAAACTGTCTCGCCATAGGTACGTAAGAGTACAGGAGGGTTCTACGAGGTGGGAAATCAAACCTGCTAATTTGAAGGGATAAAGAGGAGCCAGTAGGGTACCCTGGGAGGGAAGGAAGGCTAGCGAGTGCTGAGCCCGGGGGCCAAGAGAAGGACGTGGAGGGAAGAGCAGAGGGCTGACAACTGTGTCACACACCGCTGGGTCCAGCTGGATGGGCGTCGTGTGTGTGGTGTGCAAAGTGCAGAGAGTCAGAGATCTGCTGTAGAATCCTGGTACGCCTCTTAGTATCTGCGTGCAAAGATGAAGGGCATATTCCCCCAGAAAACAGAAATGACTGATATCCCTGGAACGCAGCGCAAGCACATCCAGATCCATAGGCATCCAGTTCCCTGATCCTTCTGCTTTCCTGCAGAGGGGAGAATGCCCACGTGATGTCTCTTGGCCAGCGCAATGTGACACGTATTTTGAAGCAACGGAAGGCTGTTTTGTGGCTTTCCATGTCCTCTCCCCCACTCCACTGACTAGGAACGCAGGTGTGCAGACAGGAACCAGCCGCACAATAGTGGAGCGGGTCTGGACCGTAGTCTGACTCACGGCAGAAGCAGCTTTGACAAGCTGACTGGACCCCTGTGGACGCGCCGGGAGCAAGAGTTGACCTCAGGTTTGCTGCTGCTTGTTACTCTAGCAAAATCCTGCCCTTTCCTGAAGGGTGTAATAGCTCCCAGGATTAAATAAAGAAGGGCTTGGAAAATGCCCAGCATGGACCAATGGATGGGAATCTCATCCCTCAGAATATTTTAAAGACCTCATGGTTTTATTTAATGACTCCCAGGGTTTTTCCAGGACTTCTGAGTCATTGAATCAATGTGCGTATGTGAACTGGATGGGTAAGGCTCCAAGAATGCCCCTCGTTTCCCCCCAGAAGTCAGCACTGTGCTGGCATGCTCAGCAGCTAAGTCCGGTCCTTCTCTGAGTGACTCCATGGACCGCAGCCCGCTCCTCTGTCCCTGGGATTTCCCAGGCAAGAATATTGGAGTGGGTTGCCATTTCCTCCCCCGTGGGATTTTCCTGACCCAGGGATCACACCCACTTCTCTTGCATCTCCTGCGTTGGCAGGCAGATTCTTCACAACAGCACCACCTGGGAAGACCCTCGGTCAGTGCTAGCAGACACCAAGCATCAGACCACTCCAGGCAGAGTAGCGCTGTGTAAGGGTGAGCGGCCTCTCAGACCTGCCCTGCCGGCCCCCGAGGCTCCCCCACCGCGGGGGCTTCTGGGGCAGAGGGTGGGTGTGCCTCCCTCATCCTCCCCTCTGGATCTCACCACCCACAACTGAACACTACTGCACACATATACACACACCACATAAACACACACACACATACACTTTTACATACACACACACATACTCTTACAAATACACTCACAAAGACCACATACTCTTACATACACACACACACACACCCCACATACTCTTATGTATACACACACCTCCCACATACTCTTACATATATATACACACACACCACATACTCTTACATATATACACACACCCCACATACTCTTATGTATACACACACCTCCCACATACTCTTACATTTATATACACACACACCACATACTCTTACATATACACACTCACACACCCCACATACTCTTACATATACACACTCACACACACCACATACCCTTACATATACACACTCACACACACCACATACCCTTACATATACACACTCACACACCCCACATACTCTTACATATACACACTCACACACACCACATACTCTTATATATACACACTCACACACACCACATACTCTTATGTATACACACACCTCCCACATACTCTTACATATATATACACACACACCACATAGTCTTACATATACACACACACCCCACATACTCTTACATATACACACTCACACACACCACATACCCTTACATACACACATGCACTCACACTGCTCGTAATGCCTTAATGCCACGGCAAGCTCTCAGCTCCCCTTGGCTGACTTGGATGTGCCCTTCAGGAAGTGATCTGCCCTTCAGGCAGAAGTGGCTTGGAGGGCTGACAGCCCCACCACCCAGAGGCCCTTGTCTGGGAGGCCCTACGACAGAGACTCAGGTATGACTCGCGTCTGGAACCAAATCTCTGAGCTGCTCAGTCTGATGGCCCTGGCTGTTTGCTCCCCACTAGCATGAAATAGAAACAGTCAAGGACTTCTTAGCCTCATTGTCTTCTTTTTCTTAACTTTCTGTGCAAACATGCATTTCTTTACTGAATCTACATTTAAATAATAGGTGAGTCTATCAGTGAATGACCTAACATGGAGACACTAGCAAGATTTTTTTTTAAAGCATAAGGGAAACCTCCCATAGCTTTGTACCATAAATAAATGTCCTTTGAATATGTCCATTTTAATAATGTGTGTTTTTCTATTTTTTTTATGTCATATTGGAATATAGTTGAGTATGGCTTCCCAGGTGGCTCAGTGGTAAAGAATTTGCCTGCCATGCAGGAGATGCAGGTTCAACTCTGGGCCAGGAAGATCCCCTGGAGAAGGAAATGGAGCCTCACTCCAGTAATCTTGCCTGAGAAATCTCATGGACAGGAGAACCTGGCAGGCTACAGTCCATTAGGCTGCACAATAGTTGGACTTGACTTAGTGACTAAACAGCGAAAGCAGTTGATTAACGATGTCATAAAGGTTCCCAGGTGGCTCAGGGGTAAAGAACCTTCCTGCCAATGCAGGTTTGCTGCTTGTAAGAAAAGCTATGACAACCTAGACAGTGTATTAGAAAGCAGAGACGTCACTTTGCCAACAAAGGTCCCTATAGTCAAAGCCATGGTTTTTCCGGTAGTCACGTATGGATGTGAGAGCTGAACCATAAAGAAGGCTGATCACCAAAGAGCTAATGCTTTTGAACTGTGGTCTNAGACATCACTTTGCCAACAAAGGTCCCTATAGTCAAAGCCATGGTTTTTCTGGTAGTCACGTATGGATGTGAGAGTTGAACCATAAAGAAGGCTGAGCACCAAAGAGCTAATGCTTTTGGAGAAGACTCTTGAGAATCCTTTGGACTGCAAGGAGATCCAACCAGTCCATCCTAAAAGAAATCAGTCTTGAATATTCATTAGGAGGAATATTCACATTCATGCTGAAGCTGAAGCTCCGATACTTTGGCCACCTGATGTGAAGATCTGACTCATTGGAAAAGACCCTGATGCTGGGAAAGATTGAGGGCAGGAGGAGAAGGGGATGACAGAGGATGAGATGGTTGGATGGCATCATCGACTCAAGGGACATGAATTTGAGCAAGCTCTGGGAGACAGTGAAGGACGGGAAGTGTGGCGTGCTGAAGTCCACGGGGTTGCAAAGCGTTGGACGCGACTGAGTGATTGGACAGCGACAGTGTTTGCCAGTTTGGGGCAGTATACATGCGTGTGTATGTACTCTTTTTCAAATTCCTTTCCTGTTTCGGTTGTTACACGGTATTGAGCAGAGTTCCCTGTGCTATACAGTAGGTTCCTGTTGGTAATCTATTTTAAATGTAGCAATGTGTACTTGTCCATCCCAAACTCCCAATCTATCCTTCCCCACCCTTTACCTCTGGCAACCATACGTTCATTCTCTAGGTCTGTGAGCCTGTTCCTGTTTTGTAAATAAGTTCGGCAGCAACACAGATGGACCTGGAGAAGATCAAACTATGTGAAATAAGTCAGAGAAAGGCAAACAATATTGCTTATATGTGGAATCTAAAAATATCAGCATCGTCTTCAAATTGCCTTTGCGAATGTCTCCCAGTTCACATCCTTTATGTCGCAACAATGAATGGAAGCACATCTAATTGTATTGGGCAAAGTTCCCTCCCAAGGGAGCGTGTGGGCTTGCAGACACACTGTGCTTACATCACGGTGAGTCTACGTTCGGATACACAGGGCCTGGCCCTCCAGCCAGGAGGAAANGGATGGACCTGGAGAAGATCAAACTATGTGAAATAAGTCAGAGAAAGGCAAACAATATTGCTTATATGTGGAATCTAAAATATCAGCATCGTCTTCAAATTGCCTTTGCAAATGTCTCCCAGTTCACATCCTTTATGTCGCAACAATGAATGGAAGCACATCTAATTGTATAGGGCAAAGTTCCCTCCCAAGGGAGCGTGTGGGCTTGCAGACACACTGTGCTTACATCACGGTGAGTCTACGTTTGGATACACAGGGCCTGGCCCTCCAGCCAGGGGGAGACTCGGGCAGTCTGGAGAATATCAGCGCAATTCCCGGCTCCGGGATGGATTCCCAGGGTGCTGCTCACTCAGTAAATCACAAGCAGGAGGAACCTAGTGCCATCTGCACGTGTTTCTTCAAGGCTGTTCCTGAATAAGCCATTTAGCATAAGCCGCACGCTCAGTTTTACAACACATATGTAGCATAGGTGAGGGGGGTGAGAAGTAGGATGAGAGCGTGAACCAAGGCTGTTATAAAGGTTCAGCACGTGGGGACCGTCTGCTCACGTGCATGATGTCGACACAAGCATGGCTGAGCTGTCTGTGGGCCTTGTTCAGCTCTGCTCTGGTGTGGTTTAAGGCCTGACGGATGGGACAGGATGACCCAGAGCTCAACTCACAGGCCTCCTGGGCTGTTCCAGTGACACTGTGCGTCAGAACACTGCTTGCTGGTCTCCAGGACAGCTGGCTGGCTGCTCAAATTCCCAGGCAAAATGCCTCTCTTGATCCAGAATGGTTTGCTTAGGTTTTGCTTCTAGTCTTGCCCAGGCTGGATATATCTGTATATCTGCGGCCAGGTTTAGAGACCATTAAAAAACACAGTTGTTAGAGTGAGGAACTGGCAAGCAAAAGCAAATCACTGGATGCGTGCACACACACACACAGACACACACCACACATCTTCTGCATGAAATTACTGGGAAGTTGCAGGGAACATAGTCATCGGATTATTTGGGCTTTCCAAACACTCTCACCAAATATTTATAAAGGATTCACTCTGTGTCTAACCTACCGGGAGGCACGGGAGAGGCCAGTAAGAGGCAGATGAAGCCATGTTCCAGTGTTGGTTCTCTGGAACCAACCAAGTGTCCGGCCTCCGTCCAAGCCCCGTGAGATGCCGATTTTCTGAGATGACACATGGCCTTTAACCAATGACAGGACAAGGGCACGTGGTCAAGGAACAGCTCTCTCTCTCTTTCACTGAAGGGAAGCAGCTCCAAATGGGCAGAGTCACAGGTGTGCACAGACTATGTGTCATCCTGAACATCTTCAAAACATTTTCACCACGTCCTGTCTCCTCTCCAGCCTTTTCTCATGACTAACGTGGATCAGTGAACCCTTTCCAGTTTGAAATAGAAGTTGAAAAACAATGATGTGAGTCTTGTTTAGGCTCTAAGGTAATGAAGGGACTCCTAGATCACCTACCCAGACACGCCCTGGGGGTTTGTTTCTAACTCTACAGTCTGAAAAGTGGAAAGAAAGATGACACATTGGGTGCCGTGGAGTCCAGTCTTGTGAACAGTTAATCTGCACGGCAAATCATTGCTTCATTCACTCCCAGTTCCCAGATGCACAAAACAGTCGTTTGGGCAAGAGATCTTACAACTCTCTGTGGCAACCTTCCTAAAGTTACAGCAGATTCTGCTGCACCTGCGTTACAAAAGGAAAGACGTTTTTATTCCGGAGAAACTCAATGGCCAGGTGGACAAAATGAAAAACCATCAGAGGTGGTGAAGTCATCATATCATATTGCTCTGCTGATGAAACTGTTATGATACATCCTGAAACTTAGAAAATATTCTAGATATGATTGCTTAAAAAAGAAAACAAACCCTTAGAAATAAGGGAAAGAACCATAAAAGATGAGCATGAAACTATGAATTGAGACGTTAAGCATGCATAATTGAAAAGATGGGCATGGGCGATGAATGGGGAGAGGAGAATGAACCCAAATTACACGGCTACGTATTCGTATATGGTGAAACTGGCACTCTGATCCTGCCGTTTTGGGACGTGTAGCATCCAAATTTATCAGTTTGGATTCTTCCAAATAACACCAGCCAACATCCTGGCCTCAAAAGGGACATAGGGACCCTTGAGCTAACGTGTCTGAAGAGCTTAATATTCTGGGGATGAAAGGATTCATATGAACACAAGATATTATCAAAGCTAAACACATTTTGAAGCCCCGGGACTCCAATTGAGTTTCCCTTCCTCACAGGCCTGCTGAACAGTCTCAACGGCTCCAGTGTGACTTTGAAGTTTTATTAAAGATGGCTGGAAGATCAAAGCAGGGAAGCTTAATGCACAGAGACACGTGACTGAAGGCCGGGCTTAGCCAAGCCACACCAACCTGGCATTGCTCTCTTAGAGACCCTTCTGGAAACTAATTTTATTTAAAAAAATGTAAATAGAGATAACTACTAAGACAAGGAAAACTAAATCCATAGTCCTACATTTACAATTAACAGCTAACGGTTGTATACTGTTTGATTACAGTTTGTTTGAAGACATGATCTATTAAAGCTATAGCTACAATCATCTCCCCAAGACCCCCACCAGCAGGAGTTCTCTGTACCCCAACTTCCATGTTAAGAATCAAGCATCAGAAGGAAAAAAAGTATACTATCATTTTTTATACTTACTGCATTTGTATATTTCTTGCATGACTTTGTAAGACCTCGTGGCCTTTTCTCAGGATCTGTTGCTCCAAAGACCACAGTGACTCGAATTCGATGCAATAGGCAAGAGGATTTATTAGGCCGGCGCGCCGGGGTTCAGTCTCCTCGGGAGGAGTGAACCCCGATGCTAGTTACAGAGCAGTTTTTATACACTACCGGACAAAGAAAAATGCAGATTAAGCATCAAACAGAGTCATAAACATACAGTTGTTATCACCAGACCCCAAGACAAATCATTTGGCTGGCGTCATAGCAGGATTCTATCTTACTCCCTCCGGGGGCGGTGCGTCCCGGTTCCGGGCACGTATGACTACTTCAGAGAACAATCTGTTTTTCCTCAAGGAGTTCAGGCTTGAAATGTCACAGGTTACTTATCAATCAGGGGTGGCGGAACAGAGAAAGTAATTCTTTGAGCTTTCCCAAGGCTATGTCTGTTTTTCCAGCCTCCCTTTTGAGGCAGCTCCCCGCAAGATAGGTCTGGAAGTTGCCAGGCCAAGGCGACTGACCGACCAATTTTCTTCACACACTACTATAGTGGGGCTGTGTCAAAGATCAGGAGGCTCTGAGTCATTAGGTAAGGGGAAAGCTATTTTCCATGAGGCATGGCCTGCCTTCGGGGTCCTAACACACAAAAGAGACTTTGGTTTTTAACCTAGGTTCTTCAACTTATCATACCCCTTAAATCACACATTATTTTGAATTTGGCCTGGATGGTCCACACGGTTGCAAAGAGTCGAACGTGACTGAGCGACTTTCACTTTCACTTTGAATCTGTTAATTTGGGAGACCATAACGCTGTGCTTGCTGGTATCCGCTTTTCTTTTCCATTCGCCATGGGGTGTTTTTTTTTTGTTTGTTTGTTTTTTTTTTGAGATATGTCTGCCCTTGACGTGGAAACATTAATGCTGTTGTTGAGCTCCTGCATTACAGCTGGCACCGTGGTGCGTACCCCAGCTCCAGCTGATGGACGTTTGCTTTGTCCACAGACTTTTGAGTATCACAGCCACGCAGCAGCGAGCATTCTTCCGCGCACCACCTGACTGCGCTGCGCTGCGCTTAGTCGCTCAGCCGTGCCCCACTCTTTGCAACCCCATGGACTGTAGCCCACCAGCCTTCTCCGTCCATGGGGATTCTCCAGGCAAGGATACTGGAGTGGGTTGCCATGCCTTCCTCCAGGGGATCTTCCCAACCCACGGATCAAACCCAGATCTCCCGCATTGCAGGCGGATTCTTAAGCATCTGAGCCGCCAGGGAAGCCCGAGAATACTGGAGTGGGTTACCCATTCCTTCTGCAGGGGATCTTCCTGACCCAGGAATTGAACCGGGGTCTCCTGCATTTCAGGCGGACTCTTCACCGGCTGAGCTACCCGGGAAGCCCATGTCACCTGGCGTTCATATATAAACATTCATCTGGTTTATGTAGTTATGTATCCAGAAGTGGAATTGCTTGCTCAAAGGATATATAGCTTTTTTTTTTTTGCTTTTTCAAGAGTCTGATGCACTGTCTCCACAGCAGCCAGACTAGTTAGACCTCCACGTGCTGAGCAGTAACGGCCGTTTCCCACTCGGCTTTCAGACCAGCATACACTCTAGCATATTTTATTCCTTTTGTCAAAGCAGCATTTCCTTGCTGCTTTAATGTGTATTTCTCTCCTTAATATCCACAGACACTCCCGTTTCCTCCTTCATTTGCTTTTCTTATCACTTTCTAAGAGGCCTTCATTTCTTAGGCATATTTATTTCTTGCCTGTTACATGCATTGAAATTATCCTTTTGTAAAGGCTGTTACTTGCATTTGAAAAGTTTACAGTGTCTTTTGTGATTTCAGATATTTTGAAATAATCTAATTGAAATATATTTTCAATTGCTTGAGATTTAAATAGCCAGAACAAACTAGGAAAGAATAACTTCATAGCATCCAGGACAGAGGAACGTTGTCTCAGAGCTCTTCTTTACGTCTAGTGTCCAAATTCAATTGGAATTATTTTTGTGTACTGCGTAAATGAAGACTCTAACTTTATTTTACTGCATTTTTCCATACGGATAGTTAATGGTCTTGATTCCACTCACTGAAATAAGCTTTTCCCCACTGGCCCATGGTGCAAATTCCCTTACCTACCCTGTTCTACATGTGCACGGCTCCACTGCAGCCTGTCTAGTTCATTTCTTCTCCTGCCAGNACGGATAGTTAATGGTCTTGATTCCACTCACTGAAATAAGCTTTTCCCCACTGGCCCATGGTGCAAATTCCCTTACCTACCCTGTTCTACATGTGCACGGCTCCACTGCAGCCTGTCTATTTCATTTCTTCTCCTGCCAGCTTCACACAGTTTATTACACTCCTTGGGACGTCTACACATCCAGACCAACTGTGGATTGAATTAAAACTTAATTCAGAATCATCCTATCTACTTGCACACTTTTAATCATCCATATAAATTTCTGAATTAATTTGAAAGTATCTCAAAAATACTGCTGCGTGGTTTTTTGATTGAAATTGTTTTAAATTTGCAGGAAAATCTGAGGAGAAGTGACGTATTTACCACCTTGGGTTCTCACCTGTGAATAGGACAGTCTTCTGCATTTAGTCAAAAGAGGCATGGATCGCTTTTTTCCCCCATAATGAACGGACTGTGCATTTTGGGGGGGGGTGGGCTGGGTTTATTTGAATCTCACTGTGCAGTTTGATGATTGTGTTTTTCCTGTAATTAAATATATATTTTTAATATTGCATTTAAAATTTTTTCTCTTCCAGTGTAAAGTACATATTAATTGGTGTCCATCAATCTTGTGAAAATTGCATTGGTTCTAATAGCCTATTCATGGATTTTCCTGGTTTTCCTGAGTAAACAATCACATAATCTTCACATAGTGGCAAAACCACCTCCTTCTTTTCTATCTGTTTAAATTTTTTTTTCAAACTGTTTCCACTAAAACAGTGAGTGCTTTCTTGAATACTGGTGTGAGATTGGCAATCTGGTGCTATTTCTGATTTTTAAATGGAAAACTTCTATTATTCCACCATGATGTATCATACTTATTTTAGGTTTATAGAAGTTTCTCTACCAAGTTAAAGAAAAGCCCCTCCATCCTGGTGTATTAAATTTTGTTTGTCTGATGATGAATAGCTATTGACTTTTGTAGAATTATTTTCCTGTGTCTACTGAGATGAAAGAATAATTTATTTCTCCTTTACTCTGTTTATGTGGCGTTACACTGAAATTTATCTTTCTGTGTTCATTCATATCATGATTTTGTTTTTAACTCAGTTTTAAAACTGGAATGGATGAGAATTGGCTATTATTATGCAAATTTATACTTTAATTGCATAGTATAGTCCTACTGGATTGAAGCCAATCTATTTCTAGGGCACGAAGCCACTGGAAATTCTATTTTCCAAACAGTTCTATCATGTTGGATCAGATTATAATTTATTTTTTATCCTTCCGTTTCTTTTGGAGTTAGGTCTGTCCTTTGTTTTAATGATGCTGTGCTTGTTATGCATAAATTGTAAGCACTCTGATAATGTAATTTAATTCATCCTCCAGAGAGCTGTGAATGTTGGGAATTTTTTAAAATTACTTTATTTTTTTATTTTATTCAAAAGTAGAGTCCATTTTTAATTTTCATTACAAAAGATACAAAAATTGCATTTTTCTTTTACCCCAAAATAATAAATTTTAATAATGTGGATATAACACTACCTTATTTTATAATATATGCTTCCATTTTATAACATTTAGACTATTCTATACTTTGAACACCATTTTGCTTTCCTCACTAATTATTATACAATTAATATTTGCTATGTCTATGAATATTATTTTTAAATTATAAATAAGCAGAATATTTCATTCTATTCATGTGCATGCTCAGTCATGTCTGACTCTTTGTGACCCCACAGGACTGTAGCCTGCCAGGCTCCTCTGTCCATGGGATTCTCCAGGCAAGATACTGGAGTGGGTATTCCTTCTCCAGGGGATCTTCCCAGGATCAAACCCCAGGATCAAACCGCATCTCCTGTGTGTCCTGCACTGCAGGTGGATTCTTTAGCACTGAGCTACTGGGGAAGCCCCTTTCATTCTTTAGATAGAATAAATTTCATT
>SJYW01026011.1:30302-51409 GCA_006410735.1 Raphicerus campestris
GGGGGGGGGGCACTGTGTACATAGATTCATGTTAAGCTGTCCTTCCTTCCAAGGAATGGCGCAGAGGTTAAATATGAAATCTTTAGTCCTTTATGTAAGCATTTAGAAAATATTTATGGGCTTCCCTGATAGCTCAGTTGGTAAAGAATCCCCCTGCAATGCAGGAGACCCCAGTTCAATTCCTGGGTCAGGAAGATCCCCTGGAGAAGGGATAGGCTACCCACTCCAGTATTCTTGGGCTTCCCTAGTGGCTCAGATGGTAAAGAATCTGCGTGCAATGTGAGAGACCTGGGTTCAGTTCCTGGGTTAGGAAGAAGTCTTAGGGCTTCCCTTGTGGCTCAGCTGGTAAAGAATCCACCTGCAGTGTGGGAGAGCTGGGTTCGATCCCTGGGTTTGGAAGATCCCCTGGAGAAGGGAAAGGCTACCCAATCCAGTATTCTGGCCTGGAAAATTCTGTGGACTGAATAGTCCACGGGGTTGCAAAGAGTAGAGCAAGATTGAATGACTTTCACTTTCATAATTTTTCCCTAAATATAAAAGCAAGCATATATTTGTTTTAAAGGACTTGAACAACGTGCAAAGGCATACATACCCACACACACACACACACATACAGTCAGTTCTCCCTTGTCCGCGTCACCCAGTGATGACCCACACCCGGTGTATTTGTATCCTCTATCCTGATGGATGGATGGATAAACAGATAGAAATAAAGGTAATAGACCAAATGGATAGATGACTGATTGACTGATAGGTGACAGATAAACAGGGAAGCGGATACAAAGGTGGGTTGGAGCTCTTATACAGAAAAGGATGAAGTGGGACAAGGAAGTGTGATGAGAATGATGAGTGCCTTGGACTTCCCTGGTGGCCCAACGGTTAAGGATGCAGTTCAGTCCCTGGTCCAGGAAGCTTCCACAGGCCGCAGCTCAGCTAAGCCGGTGATCCTCAGCATCTGAAGCTTGTGCGCTCTAGGGCCCAAGCTCCACAGCAGGGAAGCCGTCGCAATGAGAAGCCCTCGCACCGAGACAAAGAGCCGCCCCCACCTCCGCGACTAGAGAAAACTCGCCTGCAGCAGCAGAGACCCAGTGCGCACTCCCCGCCCACAGACACACAGGATGTGCTCTTCTCTTTCTCACTAAAACACCTGAGTTCTCCTGGAACCAACCTGTAGACCAAGATTCGGGTGAAAATAGCTAAAGTGACTTCAGGAAGCACCAGAAAAAGCAAGGAAGGGAGAGTCGGAAGGTGAGAAGGCCAAGGCAGGGTGCCTTTCTGAACGAGTCAAGGCTGCGGAAACCTGGGGCTCCGGGAGACTGTGTAGACTGCTCCGTGGGAAGGGAAAGCACGGATGTACCTTCCCTCCCACCCTCCATCGGCTGGAGGCTGCTCCCAGGCACGCTGGCTTGAGGGCGCTTTCGGGCAGTCTCAGATGATCGCCTCTGCCTGGAGAAACAGCCATAGATGGAGCCGCAGGTGCTTCAGGAGGAAGGCAGGGGCGCGAGACGGCAGAGAGCGGAGTCCAGGCATCCGAGTGCTGTTCTTGTTTGGCCACTAAGTCAGGCCTGACTCTTCGTGACCCTAGAGACTGCAACGTGCCAGCCTCCTCTGTCCTCCACTGTCTCCCAGAGCTTGCTCAAACTCATGTCCATTGAGTTGGTGATGCCGTCTGCCCATCTTGCGCTCCCAGCCAGATCCACGGTGTCTAAATCCTCTCCTCTGTCTCATGAGACTGTTGTGCTGTTGGCCTCCCCCCTGCAGCAGTTCTCAGAACCGCTCCTTCCTGTCTCCTTTCCAACCCTCAGAGCCCAGATCAGACCCTTGCAAGGTCTTATCCAGCATTTCCCAAAGTGTCACCCATGCAACCAGAGTCCTGCAAGGTTCCCTGGGGAAAGAAAGAGGTCTCGGGATCAAATAACTGTTTCACATTCTGCCTTATGTTTCTCCGCCTTGGAAATTCACAGCTATCAGTTTTTAAAAAAAATGTTTGACTTTGTTTACCACTTGTAATATCCTTATTATAAGTGATATAACAATATAAAATTAATAACCCTTGGATATCAGTTGAGAAATTGCTATATTATTGCAGTAACTTGTGTATCAGTTTCCATGTCCCCTTCCAAGGCATATTACCATAATTTTTACGCCACATTAAAGTTTCTCCAAACCTGCTTCCCATCTGATAATTCCCTAATCTCCCTTCAACTATAGTGAGCGTTGGCTAAATTATGCTCAGTTTAATTTCCCATTTGTTTCCTGTGATTTTTCTGCATTCGTTCATAGTTTATTATTTATTCATCTATACAATAACACATTGTACATCTATACATCTATACAATAATTCATCTATACAATAATTGTGTGTCTTTTCTGACACACAATTATCCTAGTGTTTTTAAAAAGTGAAAAACAATGTCTCATCCATGGCTAACGTTTCTTTGTGATCTGGCTAAATGGGCCGGGGTTTTCTGCAGACATTCATGTGCTTGGTTATCCTGCTCTTATTCATTCATTCAGCTGCTATTCAGATGCCAACAGAGTCTAAAGGAATGACCTGTCATATTTTTATTTGAAAGTCTCGTGTATCTTCATCCTCAGATCAGTCCCCTGGAGGGGGGGGGGTTCTATCTCCTGCCACTTTCCAGGAATGCCACCACCCAATGTCTACTACCCTGAATAGATCAGGATCCTTAAAGACAGAAGCACTGGCCGCTCGCCAGCCTGCAGACGTGGGGCTCAGCGTCTCCAGCGGAAGAAAGAGCACACGATTATCACTCGCCGTAGAAGGCACCTGCCCACACGTGCTGCTGACCTCCTGGTTGGCATTTCATGAAAGAGACAACTCTTTAAGTTGGGGATACATAAGAAACTTTTAAAGGGCCCACTAGTCTCACGAGAAGTGACCAAGATCTGTCATGAGTAGGAAGCATGATGAGAAAAAAAAAAACTAGGCAAAGGTCTCATTTCCATATCTTTTACTCAGTTGAAAGTGAAAAGAATAAAATATAATATACTCTACCTTTCAAGAAAGAGAGAAAGGTACTGACTCTCTGAATCCCTAAAACGGCTTTCTAGCAAACATGTGTCGCTGCTGTGTATATGGTAAGAAAGGAGATTAAAAGTTGGGCATTTTCTCCTCCCATCACAAAGCGGTTCTGTTCTATTCACATATGTCAGATGTCATATTCAGCTCCACCTACTCTCTCGGCCCCACAGGTTGATAACGTGAATGTTAGCACTGGTATGCTCAGAAGAGCAGGTGGCTGGGGAAAGAAAATAAATCCCACAAACACATCATACCACACGTGCTGGACCAGGCTGAGCGCAGACGTGAGCAGGGTCTCATCACTTTCCTGTTACGTCATCTCAGGTGGTTACACGACCCTTGTTCAGTGTCCAGAGGGAAATGCGTTCAGTGTCCAGAAGTTCCCCAGTAAAGAAGTCATGGGCTAGGAAGGCCTCAGATACATTCAGTTCGGGGGAATTTGCCCATCATGATTGTTTAGAGATGCTCCGGATGCAGTTACCTCAGAGCAAAGGCTTCCCTCAGAGCTCGGCTGGTAAAGAATCCCCCTGCAGTGCAGGAGATCCCAGTTCGATTCCTGGGTTGGTAAGATCCCCTGGAGAAGGGATAGGCCACCCACTCCAGTATTCTTGGGCTTTCCTTGTGGCTCAGATGGTAAAGAACCCACCTGCAATGTGAGAGACCTGGCTTTGATCCCTGGGTTGGAAAGATCTCCTGGAGAAGGGAAAGGCTACCCACTCTAGTATTCTGGCCTGGAGAATTCCATGGACTGTATAGTCTGTGGGGTCACAAAGAGTCGGACATGACTGAGCCATTTTACTTTCAAACGCTAACTGAAAAATGAGTTGTAGCCAACATCTCATAAGGAGGATCCATACAACCCACAGATGAATTCTTAAGACTTCCAGCTTTGGGCCAGTCCCCAGGATAATTGAGAAGTCAGACTTACTCATGAGTTACTGACAAATCACCAATCCGGCTGCTCTGCTATTTATATGCCTCTCATATCCCTCTCTTGAGAGATAAGGAATCTGGCTCTTTTTAAGAAATGAATGGTTGTTACTGGCTCATAATGAGAAAGCTAATAAAGAAAGAATTTTTAGCAGGATAAGTGGCTTCTTGAATAAAAGGTCCCTTTATTACTTCATGAATCACGGTTAAAAGCTAATGTCATGAAACTGAAGAATCGTCTGCAGTGGAAAAAAAGAAGAAAATTTTAAAACATGGGGAGCTTCTCAAGATATTGGCTGTTGGTGTGGTTTATCAGGACTTACTGAGATGGCCACGTTCTCTTATGTGTCCCTTATGTGTCATTGACACTGATGCCCAGACACGTTTGTGATGTCATGTTTGACGTCTGCTGTATGTTGCTATTGTTCAGTCGCTAAGCTGCGTACGACTCTTGCTGACCCCACGGGCTACAGCGCACCAGGCTTCCTTGTCCTTCACCATCTCCCGAAGCTGGCTCAAACTCATGTCCGTGGAGTTGGTGATGCCACCCAACCATCTCATCCTCTGCTGCCCTCTTCGCCTTTTGCCATCAATCTTTCCAAGCATCAGTCTTTTCCAACGAGTTGGCTGTTCGCATCAGGTGGCCAAATTGCTAGAGTTTCAGCTTCAGCATCCGCCCTTGCAGCAAATAGTCACGGTTGACTTCCTGTCGGATTGACTGGATTGTTTGTTGTATGCTGGTGTTAGGCACTCAATCGTGTCTGACTCTTTGCAACCCCAAGGACTGTAGCCCACCAGGTTCCTCTGTCTGTGGAGTTCTCCAGGCGAGAATACTGGAGTGGGTTGCCATCTCCTTCTTATTGCTGGAAATAGAGACAGACAATGCTTGGTTTTTTAAGTACAGTTCGCCTTGTTTCCTA
Organism: Raphicerus campestris; assembly: GCA_006410735.1. Classification (NCBI taxonomy): domain Eukaryota; kingdom Metazoa; phylum Chordata; class Mammalia; order Artiodactyla; family Bovidae; genus Raphicerus; species Raphicerus campestris. The sequence goes on from SJYW01026011.1 coordinate 35,199, forward strand.
GGGACATGAGGATAGAGGAAAACAAACAGACCAGCAGTGCTGCGAGTGGGCAAGAAGCTGCAGACTCACTGCTAAGCCACCAGTGGGGGCCACGGCCCAAGGATGCTTCCAGCTGGACCCAGGTCTCTGGAGCCTTCTGCATCTCCCACAAAGTGCCCAGCAGTGGACTGCACGCTGCTGAGAAGCAGAATGTGCCCAGAGGACCCAGTCTCGCTGGCAGGTGGAGGACTCACTTGCAACCTCTCGGTTGCTGCTGCTGCTCACCCATCAAGTCCTGTCCAGCTCTTTGCGGCCCCCTGGACCGCAGCACACCAGGCTCCTCTGTCCTTAACTATCTCCCTGGAGTTGGCTCAGATTCACGCCCAACTAGCTGGTGATGCCCTGGGAACCGCTTCAAAATCCGGTGATCAGTGGAAGCTGGTTCCCGGAGGGGCGGTCTGCGGGACTTGCTTGGAACTGCAGACCACCGTGCCCCGGGCACAGCACTGACNATAGCTCCCCTCCTCTTAAAAAAACAAAATGAAATAACTGTCATTGACCCTGGGCTCATCCCTTGCAAAACCCTGCTTTTGTTAGAAGTTTTGTTTAACTATTAAACATTTCCCTCATGATTTAAGAACACTATCTTACATTCTTTTCTCAATGGTGTATCTTCTTTATAAAGCAATCTTTCATATGATCACGACTCCATCTTCTCAGAAGCATAAACCTACTCTGTACAACCACAACCAGCTTCATGCAAAGCATCCAATAGCTCTTTCTCCTCTCCTGAGTCCCTTTATTCAGCAACCAAGGATTGGGCATTCCTGACCTGTCAAGTCTTCAAATACCACTGTCACCAGGTAGAGAAGAATGCACAGAATATTTGAACTGAAGGAGGGCTGCCATTTAGACAGCTAATGCAGCCTGGCTAAGCAAGGCCCCTTGTTCCCCCGAGCATGCAGTCTTCCAATAAGGACCAGTCTCTCCCTCCTGCAGTGGCACATGGTATGGGTGTCCCATGGAAGTCACACACAGTTCACTGCTTCAGACAAAAGGCCATGTGTCGCTTGACCAATGAGTTTATTTGAGTACAGATGGCAGCTTCCCTTCAGTGGGGTCCAGACCCAATCGTGTCATATCCAGGCTCCTTTTCACCTTTTCACCATTCAGTCCACCCATTACCCATGAGGGAAGCACTGTCCAGCCTCACATGCGAGCACGGTGGGCCATACTTCCCAAGTTTCCCAGCGACCCCGGTAGATACACGAGGGTTGAGATCTGGAAAAGATGGTGTCTGTCATGTCGTCACATCACACCACTTACGGATATGTAAATTGGGCCTTCCAGGAGTGAAGGATCTTGTCCAAAGTGGCAAAGCCAGAATCAAATTCCACCAATGAGCGGTAAGTGTCGTTCTGTGTTTACAACAGAATATATTGGCAGTCACGATGAAAAAAAAGAGCAACGTGGTCATGAACAGAAGCACGTGTCAAGCGGCAAGAGACTGCAGAGGGTGAAGAGGAGTCAAAGGAGAGGCAGGAACCTGGAGTCATGGGTTCCTGGCTGCACAGGGCGTGGCTGCTTTAGACCCACGTTGGGGAATGCCATTGGCATTATCCTCTCCTTATTCCACAGAGGGAACTCGGCCTCCGGCAACTGCAGGTCGTCCCACTCAGCCAGCAAGCTACTGATTTATCTGTTCAAACTGTATTAAGTGCCTGTATTGTGCCAGGAACTGAGACGACTGCTGGGAGCTGAATATGTAAGACGTACCCTGGCTGCCTCCCAGAAGCTTCCAAAATAGCTAAAAATTTCCAAAGACAAACAGGCACATATAGGAAAGAGAGTTCACAAGATCTTGGCTTCTTAGGGTTGAATGAACAGTGTGTCCACGCGACCCTAGGAAAGAACAGGACCCAAAGAGGGCTAGTGTCGAGATGGAGCCAAGCGTCAGAGAAAAGCACGGCGGGTGAGGCTAGGACAAAGAGAGAGAGAACGCTACAGCCATGCGTGTGCCCAGGCTCCGGACTCTGGTGACTCATTAATGCTCCTCAACGTGGCAAAACAGGAAGATGCCCCGAAACCAGCCCACTCACTCCGGGGCGGGTGCTCTGACCACTTCAGGGAATTCACAGCATCCACGTTAGTCTGAAAATTTAGCAGCAACCTGCCTATGGTAATGCGCTGCCTTCAACCTCCCATGTTGTTGTGACAGATGATTATCAAGGAAGTGCTTGGGGAATTGCCCCCTCTACTCATTATGAATTCATGCAAAGACACATTGAATTACGCATCTGTCAGCGACTAAGTTAGAGCCACCGGAATCCAGCCTCCTATATCATCTATATGTTCGCCTCTGAGATAGAACGGAAATTCGGTTGTAAAATGAATAGGATGCTGGTGTTGCATCCTATCGCGGAGTTGCATAACTAATTTAGGATTATAGTGTTCAAAACCCATACAAGATGAGCAGTGGTGCGTACAAAGCGTTGCGGCTTTGTAATATGCTCTTTTCCTTAGCAAACACACCCACATCAGAGCTTAGTGATCACAGTGAAGCCGGAGGTAAAGCAGGGTGGCGTGTAAGCAGACAACCACACTAGATGCCAGAGCTATAAACCCAACAAAATAAACTCCACGTTGAGATGTCAGTGTTGAGTCACAAGACAGAAAGAGAAGAGATTTGGAGAGGAAAAGATTACTATGATAATGATCTTCCCTCTAAGAAAGCAAAAATTGTAACCTGGGTGTTTTCAATTATATCTCTTAAGAAGCAAATCCCTGACATCCGCTATCGGTTAAATATGACAACTGCAATAAAATCACCTTTTTAAGAAGAGACTAGATGTGCTCGTTGAGAGCAACTTGGAAAGCTGGGAAAGATATTTTGCTTTAAGACACTGGTGCTGTGAAATGGTGCTGAGAACTAGGCCTTATGAAAGTGTTCGTGGGATGAGACAGGAGAGACGATGAGAATCAGACAGGTGAGCCTAGCTTTACGGGTTGTCTCCCTCCAGGAACACCTGCTGATTTGCAGGATTGAGAGACGGCAAGCTACACAGAGCTTCTGATCACTCTTGTGGTTCTAAGAGAACAACAACAAAAATAGAATCTAGTTTCCACACTGTATGTAGTTGCATTGAACAGCTTCCACCAGGCTCCTCCATCCATGGAATTCTCCAGGTGGGAATACAGAAGTGGGTTGCCATTTCCTTTTCCAGGGGATGTTCCCGACCAAGGGATGGAACCCAAGTCTCCTGCACTGGCAGGCAGATTCTTTTTTCACTGAGCCACCAGGAAAGCCTCATGCGTGCAACAGATTCTGATAAAGTCTCTTTTTATTTTTATTCTGTTGCAAATATTTTCTGATTTTTTTCTTTTTATGGCTTCTTGTTAATAAATACACCCATGTTCCAAAAGTGAACATTTAATTTCCAAATACAGGGGTTTTTCCAAGGACTCTTTCTTTTTGTACTCTTGATATTAATTCCTCATTTTGATATTAATTTCTCTTTTAAATAATTTCTTCTCTTTAATCACCCTCTGTGTATTTTCAGTCCTTTAACTTCATTGAGCCTTTCAATGGCTATGTCAAAGATCTCTCTTGGTAAATGTCACACTGCACTTTTGAAAATATGTGGGTTATTTTCAAATATCTCTTGATATTGATTTCTACCATAATAAGGCTTCCCTGGTGGCTCAGATGGTAAAACATCTGCCCTGCAATGTGGGAGACCCAGGTTTGATCCCTTGGTTGGGAAGATCTCCTGGAGAAGGAAATGGCAACCCATTCCAGTACTCTTGCCTGGAAAATTCCATGGACAGAGGAGCCTGATGGTCTACAGTCCATGGAGACGGAAAGAGTCAGACACGACTGAGCGACTTCACTTTCACTTTCTTTTCTACTATAATATCACAGTGGTAACAGACTCTGTATGATTTCAACACCTTTAGATCATGTACAGCAGAGAGATCCAACCAGTAACTCCTAAAGGAAATCAACCCTGAATATTCATCGCAAAGACTGATGCTAAAGCTGAAGCTCCAATACTTTGGCCACCTGATGCAAAGAGCCAACTCATTAGAAAAGACCCTGATGCTGGAAAAGATTGAAGGCAGGAAGAGAAGTGGGTGGCAGAGGATGAGATGGTTGGATGGCATCACTGGCTCAATGGATGAGTTTGAGGAAACTCAGGGAGATAGTGAAGGACAAGGAAGCCTAATTTGCTGCACTCCATGAAGTCACAAAGAGTTGGAGACAACTCAGCAACTGAACTGAATTGAGACCGTGAAATTTTTGCACCTTGTTTTACGTCCCTGCATATGTTCCAGTGTCTCTTGGCTTATAGTCTATGGGAACTTGAATAGAATCTGTATCTTGCTGTTGTATGAAAATTATACGAATACTATGCAGGCCTGCTGTAGAGGTGGCGAGTGGGGACGCCCTGGGGAAGGTGGGCGTGCTGGCCCTCCTCCAGATTTCATGAACCCTCTCTGCTGCAGCAGAGCCGCGTCACCAGGCTTGCTCTCGCTCTTGTCCCATCACCAGTCACAGCATCAGGGTAAAAGCAACCTCTGTCTCCTCACCTGGTCTGGTGTCATGTTTTTCCTTCAACAGCAAGAAGAAATATTAAATTTTAATATCTCCCCCCCAAAATCAAAGAAATTGAATTGAAAAGTCTCAATGAATGCTATGGTCTCTAATATTTTGCCTGTGATTCCAGAAAACATTTAAAGGAGGCTGAGGGAGTCACAGGCTTCACAGGCAGCATTGGTGGTAAAGAAAGCCAGCAGCCAGTGCAGGAGACTCCAGAGATGTGGGCTCAGTCCCTGGCGCGGGAAGGTCCCCTGGAGGAGGAGACAGCAACCCGCTGCAGTATTTCTGCCTGGGAAAACCCCACGGACAGAGGAGCCTGGTGGGCTACAGTCCACGGGGCCACAAAGAGTCGGATATGACTCAGCACGCACGCACAAGGAAGTCACAAGCTTCATTTCATAGTATCTGAATACTTCCAAATCTGTTTCCAGAGACACAGGGCTCCCCTGAGCTGTTGAAGTTGGTAAATCTATTCCAACTTCTCTCCTAGGCACACAGGGCATTTTAAAGGTGGAGGGTTTAATAGAGCTGAGTGCATGAGTGTGTTGTCACTTCAGTTGTGTCCAATCAGTGTGACCCTATGAACTGTAGCCCTCTGTCCATGGGATTCTCCAGGCAAGAGTGCTGGAGTGGGTTGCCTCCCTCCTCCAAAGGATCTTCCCGACCCAGGGATCAAACCCGAGTCTCTCACGTCTTCGGCATTGGCAGGTGGGTTCTTTACCATGGGCATTACCTGGGAGGCCCCAGTAGAGGTGGCCACAGAGGCTGGCCTTCATGAGGTTTCTCGATGTGTTTTAAAGCTATATGGGTCCTACTTGATTGTCTTTGGAGTTGACTTCAACTTCTGAGGAAGTTAAATCCACAAACGACCCAAGTAAGGAACCTACTTCAAGAAAAGAATTGCAGTGGTCACAGAATTCATTTTTTTTCGAGACGACTGTGGTGCTGACCCACAGGTGTGCTTGGAGACTGTATCACATGAATGGACTCTCTCTCCTCACTATTTGTGGACTGCCACTAGGCCACTTCAGTCAACAAACAGTTGACATATATCTGAGTCATTTTTTGTTGGTCAAGTTCAATGTTAAAATAGCGAATACTGGGTGCTTGGGTTCTGCTTCGTGTCACAGGCCCCCAGTTATGCATGGACACCTGAGATTGCCCACATTCAGTCCTTGAAAGATGGAAGGCTCAACCTTTGATAAGTGGGCAAAGTACAGTTTAACGTATTGATTTATCTAAAGAAAGTAGATATTGCTCAGAAGATTTCAGAGGTGCCAGAAGAACAACTAATAAGTTACAGTAATAACGTTGGTTCAAAATGTTGCAGAGCTACAGATCAGGTGGTGGAGAAGGTGGAGGTCTCCACCATCGACGGTGGAGAAGGGGAAGATATGGCAAGTCTTTCAAAACAGAATTGACCCTGTTATGGGTAAGCCAAAGATGAATGAATAAGAGAAACAAGCCTTCTGCCCAGAGGGTAGACGGCGGTGACCCACGGGGCAGACATTTTTTCAGGGCACCAGCATAGCCCAGTGAAGCTCCAGTGAAGGGAATCAACACTGCCGCCCCGCTCTGTCCAGGGGACAGGGGGCCTCTGGCAGGGAACCTACAGCCTCACATCCCCATCAGTAGGACCTGCCCTTTAACAGCGATGGCAGCTCCAAGCTCTGTTAGCCTTTTGTCCAAATTCCAGGCTCAGTAAGCTCACTCACTAATGAACCCCCTGATTTGCTTTCCTACGTGGGTCTAGCTTGCAGTGAGAAAATTCCTGGAACTGCCAACGGAATATTTCATTCTGAATAACAATTAGATTGTTCACATTGTAGAAGTAGCATCTGGTCCTCCGGTTTTATGTCAGTCTCATGAGCTTGCTTTTAAAAAGCAGCTCGCCCCCCACCCCAACAATGGACCTTCTCAGTGTGACAAGTTTCTATTTCTGAGCTTATAATGCCAAGGTCAGACCCTAGCCTGGAGAACCATCCGCACTGCAATTTGGGACACATTTGCATCAGTTTTCTGCCTTTGACCATGTTCTAACTTGCCCAATTAGAAACTTCAGCAATCATGCCTGCAGGGAAAAGAGAGTCATCAACCCTGGAAGATGAATTCTGAGAGGCACTAAACTCCAGGATGAAGCAACGAAGCAGAAATGATGTCTGATACTGGATGTGTTCTTGATAAAAATCCAATCTGTAAGTATCTCTTTGTATCATTAGAAAAAAGAATTTTCAAATTTTTCTATAAAGCAGCTGACAATATGTACAATGTAACCATTATTATTAATTAGACGACACACAATATCATGAGTAATACCTTTATTTCGTACCTGTCTTGTGTTGGTTTCTTTCAGTGAAAAGGAATATATTTAAAAAGGCTTTTGAAAGCTCATCTAAGTAGACTCCAGGCTTCCCTCCTGATGCTTCCTGCAAGGTCATGAGCAACTGTGAATTCTCTTCCTGTGGGACGCTCAGCCTCATGGGTGGAAAGGTGCATTGGAGACCACTGGTCCTGATTAAGTGTGATTGTTTCTTCTCCCAAACGGGATGGCTCCCTCCAAGATCATGCAGTCTGTACATGTTTTAAAAGGCATTCAAAATCCTAGGCAATAAACAAAGTTAAATTATAACGTGAAACGTCTGGGAAAACTTGACCTTTCTTTCATCTCAACTAAATAATTGTCTCTCTGATTTTATTAAGTCATTGCTAACAGCTTGATATTCTTGTCCCTGCAGAGGGGAAAGACACACACACACACACACACACACACTCAGCTGCACCGACTGTTTGAGGAAAGGACAGGATGCCACAATGAGCAGGTGTTTAGATCTCATCTTTTCTAGAGCGGCAACAAATAAACCCTCATAAAGCATCCCTGTGTGACGAACTGTCCTAGAAACACTCTGGCTGCTGCACCATGAGCCTTACAGTGCTCTTACCCTCATAGGTGGCCCACCCATCTCAAGATTTATCCCAAACAATGACCAAGGAGTAATTATGGATTTAGTGGCCTGTGTTAATTCCAAGTTTGATACTTAGATTTCCAAACACAGACAGCATTTGTCTCCTGCCTTCACACTTATGAAAAGCTCACACATCAGAGACAAAGATCTCTTAATGATGCCCAAATATGGTTCTCACTGTGGCAACTTTGATGGTGAAAAGTCAGAGGAAATAATGTCTATAGCATAGCAATAGAAGTTGCTTTGTAAATTACGGGAGACAGTGTATTAGTGAGTTTTCTGGAGAAATAGAACCAGTAAGATGATATATAGTTAGAGAGACAAATAGGGGTTTTTTCCAAGGAATTGGCTCAGGTGATTGTCGGGGCTGGCAAGTCCAAAATCTTCAGGACAGCCAGCTGGCTCAAGACACAGGAGGAGTTGATAGCTGATGTGTTAGTTGCTCAATTGTGTCTGACTCTTTGAGATCCCATGGACTATAGCCCGCCAGGCTCTGCCCATGGAATTCTCCAGGCGAGAATACTGGAGTGGGCAGCCATTCTCTTCTCCAGGGGATCTTCCTGACCCAGGAATCAAACCCAGGTCTCTGGCATTGCAGACTGATTCCTTACCATCTGAGCCACCACAGAAGCCCTGATAGTGGATGTTGCAGTTCAAATACAGAGGAAGAAATCCTCTTTCCTTGCTTGGGGGAACCTCAATGGTTTTCTCCAACGTTTCTATGACTGATTGGATGAGTCCCGTCCACATTTGTGGATGGCAATCTGTTTTACTCAGTGTTTACTGATTTACATGTTAATTCATTAAATAAAAGTTACCTTCATGGAAATATCTAGAATCAGTCTTTGGCCAAATATCTGGGTATCATGGCCTAGTCTGCTGCTGCTGCTGTTGCTAAGTCGCTTCAGTCGTGTCCGACTCTGTGTGATCCCAGAGACGGCAGTCCACCAGACACCCCCGTCCCTGGGATTCTCCAGGCAAGAACACTGGAGCGGGTTGCCATTTCCTTCTCCAGTGCATGAAAGTGAAAAGTGAAAGTGAAGTCGCTCAGTTGTGTCCGACTCTTAGCAACCCCATNAAAAGGAATATATTTAAAAAGGCTTTTGAAAGCTCATCTAAGTAGACTCCAGGCTTCCCTCCTGATGCTTCCTGCAAGGTCATGAGCAACTGTGAATTCTCTTCCTGTGGGACGCTCAGCCTCATGGGTGGAAAGGTGCATTGGAGACCACTGGTCCTGATTAAGTGTGATTGTTTCTTCTCCCAAACGGGATGGCTCCCTCCAAGATCATGCAGTCTGTACATGTTTTAAAAGGCATTCAAAATCCTAGGCAATAAACAAAGTTAAATTATAACGTGAAACGTCTGGGAAAACTTGACCTTTCTTTCATCTCAACTAAATAATTGTCTCTCTGATTTTATTAAGTCATTGCTAACAGCTTGATATTCTTGTCCCTGCAGAGGGGAAAGACACACACACACACACACACACACACTCAGCTGCACCGACTGTTTGAGGAAAGGACAGGATGCCACAATGAGCAGGTGTTTAGATCTCATCTTTTCTAGAGCGGCAACAAATAAACCCTCATAAAGCATCCCTGTGTGACGAACTGTCCTAGAAACACTCTGGCTGCTGCACCATGAGCCTTACAGTGCTCTTACCCTCATAGGTGGCCCACCCATCTCAAGATTTATCCCAAACAATGACCAAGGAGTAATTATGGATTTAGTGGCCTGTGTTAATTCCAAGTTTGATACTTAGATTTCCAAACACAGACAGCATTTGTCTCCTGCCTTCACACTTATGAAAAGCTCACACATCAGAGACAAAGATCTCTTAATGATGCCCAAATATGGTTCTCACTGTGGCAACTTTGATGGTGAAAAGTCAGAGGAAATAATGTCTATAGCATAGCAATAGAAGTTGCTTTGTAAATTACGGGAGACAGTGTATTAGTGAGTTTTCTGGAGAAATAGAACCAGTAAGATGATATATAGTTAGAGAGACAAATAGGGGTTTTTTCCAAGGAATTGGCTCAGGTGATTGTCGGGGCTGGCAAGTCCAAAATCTTCAGGACAGCCAGCTGGCTCAAGACACAGGAGGAGTTGATAGCTGATGTGTTAGTTGCTCAATTGTGTCTGACTCTTTGAGATCCCATGGACTATAGCCCGCCAGGCTCTGCCCATGGAATTCTCCAGGCGAGAATACTGGAGTGGGCAGCCATTCTCTTCTCCAGGGGATCTTCCTGACCCAGGAATCAAACCCAGGTCTCTGGCATTGCAGACTGATTCCTTACCATCTGAGCCACCACAGAAGCCCTGATAGTGGATGTTGCAGTTCAAATACAGAGGAAGAAATCCTCTTTCCTTGCTTGGGGGAACCTCAATGGTTTTCTCCAACGTTTCTATGACTGATTGGATGAGTCCCGTCCACATTTGTGGATGGCAATCTGTTTTACTCAGTGTTTACTGATTTACATGTTAATTCATTAAATAAAAGTTACCTTCATGGAAATATCTAGAATCAGTCTTTGGCCAAATATCTGGGTATCATGGCCTAGTCTGCTGCTGCTGCTGTTGCTAAGTCGCTTCAGTCGTGTCCGACTCTGTGTGATCCCAGAGACGGCAGTCCACCAGACACCCCCGTCCCTGGGATTCTTCAGGCAAGAACACTGGAGCGGGTTGCCATTTCCTTCTCCAGTGCATGAAAGTGAAAAGTGAAAGTGAAGTCGCTCAGTTGTGTCCGACTCTTAGCAACCCCATGGACTGCAGCCCACCAGGCTCCTCCGTCCATGGGATTTTCCAGGCAAGAGTACTGGAGTGGGGTGCCATTGGCTCCTCTGGGCCTCACCTGATTGACACATCAAATTAACGAGTGCCACCATGTTCCTTTACAAAATCAGAAAAAATGCTGAACCAGGTCTGGGGCCACCTTAGGGCTTGGGGCAAGGACTATGGATTCTGTCCAGGTGATAAGAGGGTATAACCGACTGAAGCTATGGAGAAAGAGTCCATTTTCCTATTTAGAGCAATCAAGTCACTCCCAGCCCCAAGCAAGGGATGAGGATTTCAATTAGGGGGGAAAAAAAACTGATTCAGAGAAACCTTAGAAGTGGGGATCCAGGCATAGAAGAGATCGCATGTGCAGCTGGTGCTGGGGATCTTAGTGAAATCAGACGCACTGAAGGTCAATATTCATTTTGCATCCTGATTTTATAAAAAATATATATATACACAGTAAAGCTTAAAGAACCAGCTAGCAGATTGGAAAGTTTGTCCCTGAAACTTGAAGAACAAGGAGGAAAAGGTGTTGATGTTGTCTGGTCCCTGTAAGAAACCCTGCTTCCTATGTGATCATGGAAGACAGAGGTCATGGTTTTACCAGCTACTCCTCTCCCATCCTGTACACTCCCTGGCAGAGTGTCTGCAGGGATTCTTTTTTTTTTTTTTTTTTCTACCTCATTTAAAAATATAAACAGGCGACCAAGCAGACACTGAGGAGAGCTCTCACGAGACAGAGAAACGAAAACAACAAAAAAATAGAACGCAGCATAAGCAGGGTGAGTGAAAGAGCGCAGAAATACACACAGAGAGAGGCAGGCAAAGATTGGTGTCCGTATAAATAAACTGGAGAAGAAGTGCACCCCACTCCAGAGTTCTTGCCTGGCTACAGTCCATAGCGTCACAAAGAGTCGGACACGACTGAGTGACTGAACACAGATAAACTGGAGCAGTATGAAAAAGGAACATGAGAAGGAAAAGAATGTACTCCAGAAGTTACACAGGACAGCCAGACATTAAGATGAAGCAACAGAACATTATGAGACAGAAAACCTTTGAGAAAAAAATCCCCCAGAAGATAGCAAAAGATAAAGAATGGAGGTAAGGTGGGTGAAGATGAGAAAAATAAGAGTCAGGCCATTGACTCAACATTAACTGTTGAAAGAAAGTCCAGAACAAGAAAGTAGGCTGATAACAGCTCCCAAAGACAAATCCAGGTCCTAATTCCCAAACCCCATGAATGGTATCTTATTTGGAAAAAGGGCCTTTGCAAAAAGTGATTACGGATCTTGAAGTAAAGAGATAATCCTGGAATATCCAGATTGGCCCTGAATGCCGTCACTATTGGCCGTACAAGGAAGAGGCAGGGAGAGATGTGAGACACACAGACGAGAAGCCCGTGAAGATGTAGACAGAGCCTGGAGCCAGTTCACAGAGGCAGAGACTCGGGCTCAGAGAGCTGCCGCCAAGCGCCTGATGGCAAGTGGCTCCCGTGTGCCTGACACACAGTGGAAGTTTCAGACAGGCTGAGGCATTTGTCTGGTAAATAGTCCAGCTCATGGGAAGATCTGAAACTCTTCCTGGGAACGGAATGCACAGAAGTAAATAAGGTTTTCATAGGAACTGCTCTTAAAAGTAATGCTTTGATTATACAGAAGGAATTACTTGGATTTTGTTTGTTTGCTTGCTTTGCTTGTCTTTTAAATATTTATTACTCCCTGGAAACGACCCTGATGCTGGCAAAGGCTGAAGGCAAAAAGAGAAGGGAGTGATAGAGGATGAGATGGTCAGATAGCATCAGTGACTCAATGGAGATAAACTTGAGCAAACTCTGGGAGATAGTGAAGGACGGGGAAGCCTGGCGTGCTGCAGTCCATGGGGTCGCAAAGAGCTGGATTTGACTTAGCGACTGAACAATAACAGCAACATTCGTTTATTTATGGCTCTGGTGTGTGGAGTCTTAGCTCTTCAACAAGGGATCAGATCTGCACTCCTCGCATCAGAAGGCAAAGTCTTAGCCACTGGACCACCAGCAAAGTCCCAGAAGGAATTATTTTGGACCGATAGTTTCTGCTTGCTGGTGAGAATACTTCCTAGAATAGCTGATAATTCCTAGAATGAACAGGGTTACACATCTCCAGTCATCAGTATCCAGCTGAGGATGAGAAGAGAAGGATGTGGGACCACTGAGGAGGTCAGGGCTTGATGCTCGTGCCAGGGAAAGCAGAGGACAGAAGGCTCTGGACCTCTGGTCAAGGAGACAAGCTCAGAGGCAAACTCTACCTCTTTCCAGTTCTTCCCAGAAACAAAATAAAACAAAACAAAACCACCTGAAGGAAGAAATGACCGGAGCCTTCTGTGGCCGAGGGAAGGAAAAAAAATCACCTGCTGCTGTTCAGTGGCTCTGTCATGTCTGACTCTTTGCAACCACATGGACTGCAGCACGCCAGGCTTCACTGTCCTTCACTGTCTCCCGGAGCTTGCTCCAACTCATGTCCATTCAGTTGGCGACTCCATCCAGCCATCCTATCCTCTGCGACCTGCTCCTCCTTTTGCCTTCCAGAGGCAGGAGAAGGGCATGACCGGAGCTGTCTGTGGCCCAGGGCCCAAGGCCCAGGGCGGTATCTGCACTTCTAGCTCTCACCCCTCTGGACACACAGTAGGACGGCATGTTTCTGCTCCAGCGAGCACAGTCAGCCCCTGCTATGGCAGTGGAAACACGGAGACTGACCCGGCCACTTGCAGACAGAGGCATGGTGTGGCCAGCCCTGCTCTCTTCCCCCTGTTGCCGAAGGTGGAGGTTGCCCACGGACCCAACGGAACGCATGAACAGAGCCCCCTGGACGTGAGGTCTAAGTGAAACATCCGCCTTTGCAGTGATACGGCCCTGTGGCTTGGGGTTCCTTATAGGACAGAAACTTTACTGACTGGCATCATTGCTAGTTTGTTTCAGCTCCTTGTAGATGGATCCACTCCTATGTGAATCTTTCATAAAAATCTATTTTTCTACAAGGGAAGGGTGAGGATAAGCAATTTTCCCAGTAAAACCATTTACAGATTATTCATTAACTGAATCAATGGACTACTGATGCTCCATTTAATTGCATACTTAAGAACTGGGATCTTATAAAACTTGAACCACTGAAGATCACTTAACTATGCGGGTATATCATGCACGGAAGATGAAAGTGTGGTTGGTGCTTTTTTGTACAGTGTGCACCGAGTACCTTAGGACTCGATGTTCTGCCCGTGAGGGCAGGACCACATCCGCTAGAATCAGTGAACAGTCAGTCACTGCACGGCCCAACTGCTGTGTGATCCTTTGGGAAGAGGTACTGGGAAGCTGGGTCTCCTATTTACATGCTGGTCTCCCCAGGGAGACCGTGTCTTCCTGAGACCATGTCCTGTTCTCAGCCTGCAGGCTCAATGTATAGCACAGTGAATAAACAATATCAGGCAAAAAATTAGCACCTTGCAAGTAATCAATGGGTCTGAGGCTTCCAGGTGACTCAGTGGTAAAGAATCCATCTACCAGTGCAGTAGGCTCNCAATATCAGGCAAAAATTAGCACCTTGCAAATAATCAATGGGTCTGAGGCTTCCAGGTGACTCAATGGTAAAGAATCCACCTACCAAAAAAAAAAAAAAAGAATCCACCTACCAGTGCAATAGGCTCAAGAGACGTGTGTTCAATCCCTGGGACAGGAAGATCCCCTGCAGAAGGGAATGGCAACCCACCCCAGTAATTCTTCCCTNAAATATCAGGCAAAAAATTAGCACCTTGCAAGTAATCAATGGGTCTGAGGCTTCCAGGTGACTCAGTGGTAAAGAATCCATCTACCAGTGCAGTAGGCTCAAGAGACATGTGTTCAATCCCTGGGACAGGAAGATCCCCTGCAGAAGGGAATGGCAACCCACCCCAGTAATTCTTCCCTGGGAAATCCCATGGACAGAGAAGCCTGGTGGGCTACAGTTCATGGAGTCTCAAAGAGTCAGACATGACTCAGCACACACACGCACACAATGTTTCCAAATTTGCATTATTCCCCTACCTATTTTAAAACATTCATAGCACTCACTGTACATTGAAATAGATTTTTTAAAGTCTTTTAGATGGGCAGGCAGACATATAGAAAGCTAGATGCATGCATGCGTTCCAAGTCACTTCAGTCGTGTCTGACTCTTTGCAACCCCATGGACTGTAGGCTGCCAGGCTCCTGTGTCCACAGGATTCTCCAGGCAAGAATACTGGAGTGAGTTGCCATGCTCCTCTTCAGAAAGAAAGATAGATTTTCCGGTCTAAAAGTACCTCACTCCAAAGAAATGGTGGAAAGTTTTGCTGGATTTCATGGTTTGCCCAATGGCCATCAAGACAGCTGGTAATGCAGATGTCTTAAACAGGACCAGTCTCTCTGCTATGAAACTTGGCATGCAAATTGTACGAACATATGGCATAAATTTTCTTAAATCAGGGAGAGTAATATAAACTATCTGACACTAAGTGTTTGAAATAGAACAGAACTCTTACCGTATGCTTGTATTAGTTTCAGAAGAATGGCTCTGAGATGAGAGATTCCCAACAATTTAAAACTGTAAAGTCAAAAGTAGAAATGTCAGGAAAGTGGACAGCCCGCTGGCTATTCGTGAGGAATTTCTTGTGTATTTTTGAATGCCTGGATTACACAGAATTATTTCTGGAAAAAGAAGTCAACCATTTTTTGTGACATCAACTGAAGTTTTACAATTTGTTATTACCTGCTCATTACAAGTTTCATGGAGTTGTTTCTACAAGCTGTTGCAGTGAAATACGTACCTCATGTGAGGAAGTCTTGTTTTTTTTTTTTTTTTTTTTGGCTGCATGTTAAGAATATTCACCCAATGATGAGGAGGATTTAACGTGTCATCCATCTGGAACTTTAGAAAGGTAAGTTTTTTCTAGGTTGGTTAGATCACTGACTCATTTACCTGGTAATTTCCTTTGTACTATTATTCCCAGTTTATAGACTTTTGCCTTGAATATTGACCTTCTAGGATTTCAAAAAGAAATCATAGTTCCAGATGGCACAAATGTGTGCTAAGTCTCTTCAGCTGTGTCCAGCTCTTTGTGACCCCATGGACTGCAGCCCGCCAGGCTCTCTGGCCATGGGATTCTCCAGGCAAGAACACTGGAGCGGGCTGCCAGTCTCTTCAGGGGATCTTCTCGGCCCAGGGATCAAACCTGGGTCTCCTGCATTGGCAGGCAGATTCTTTACAGTCTGAGCCACCAGGGAAGCCCAGAGCTAACTGATTTTCTTTTTGCAATATTCCATGTGGATTCCGTTTCTTGCCTTGAGCCCTGACTGGTACACACAGCCAATGGTACCATCAGAGCCTGGACAAGAGACTCAGAGTCCATGAGGGAATTGCTACCCAACACCTGGAAATAAAAAGCTGACTTTTTGGCAAAAGGAAAAGTGGGAGGGGGACAGTTGCTGGGTGAGCTGCCAGCAGTGACTGCCTCACATCCTAGGTCCCTGATACCTTTGTCTTAAGTATCCATGGTTCTGCCCTGCGTGGTTATCTGTCCAAGGTGTCCATGAAAACAGCTAACCCCTTTTTAAGAGTGAGGCACTCACGTTCGTGTCTCTCCACACATTTGTTGCCGTATTATTTTCTTATGGAGGTGAAACAGATCATCTCTGCCTTGAGCTCGCTGTGCAACTAACTCTGCAAGGATTCAGCTGAAGGCCATGACTCTTTCAAATTCATCTCACCCATGTATCTTAGTCTTGCAACTGTTCTAACTTTCTTTTTTTTTTTAATACTTTATTCTATTTTACATTACTGTATTGGTTTTGCCATACATTGACATGAATCAGCCACAGGTGTACATGATCTCCCCATGCCGAA
>SJYW01026011.1:55765-68031 GCA_006410735.1 Raphicerus campestris
TGAGTGAACTCTGGGAGTTGGTGATGGACAGGGAGGCCTGGCGTGCTGCGATTCGTGGGGTAGCAAAGAGTTGGACACGACTGAGCGACTGAACTGAACTGAACTGAACTGAACTGAAGGAATGTAGAGAAAAATAAATAAATATTTGTTCTTTCCTCCTCCTCAAGAACCTCAGACCCCTCTCTCCTTGGGTACCCCCCAGCTTCTTGTCAACCTGTCTAGGAAGTGACGTTCAGTTTCTTGACCTCACGCTCTGAAGGGATTGGGGGCACTCAGTGGGTTGCTGAGCATTGTAGCGGTTCTCATATCTAACTAACAGTTTTGTGTGAAATTCAGAGGGTGCTGTTAGAGGTTGCTTTTGCATGGCCTTTTGCTAAAAGTCAAGTTCAGTCTGAAGGGGCTTCAGTCTTGTCTGTATCACTGGGAAACAGATGGTTGGCTTTTTCTGTGGTTTTGTGGAGCTTCAACTTTACTGAAAATTTCTTGGGAAATTTTAAGTTCTAAATAAAATAACAGAAAGCATTGTTTTATACTAAATTACACCAACTGTTTTATGAGATAGACTGCAAGATATGCATCAGTTTACATCAGTGTCGGAGCACATCCTACAGGCTGTAAAGATGGAGCTTTACTAAACCCACTCTTACCCTTGTCAGCTGGGAATGTGACTCATTAAAAGGGTCTTCCTACTTTTCAAAATATCTCAGTGTTTTTATAAAGGTTCAAAGGGAATTTAAGAGCCTTGTATTGTACGTGGCCCACAAGTACCCAGTTCCTGTCTGTGATCTGAGCTACTGAAAATCACAGAGCTAATGCGGGTGTGGAGCACGCCAGGTGAGCAGGATCTGTCCAAGTCACCATACTCAGTTCCTCCTCTGAGTGTTCTCATAAGCGAAAGACACAGATTGGCTTCCATTTGCAACAGTGAGGAAGCGGAGGCGTGAAAAAGTTCCAGAATGTCTTAGGGTCACCCCACTGGTCAGTGACAGGGTTGGATTGTAGCCCACGGTCTGCCATCACGATTGCGATCACAAATGCCTCTCTCCACCTTGGGGCATCCCAGGGGCTCAGCAGGAAAGAGCCCACGGGCAATGAAGGAGACGCAGGAAATGTGGGTTCCATCCCTGGGTTGGGAAGATCCCCCCGGAGGTGGGCATGGCAACCCGTTCCAGTATTCTTTCCTGGAGAATCCCATGGACAGAGGAGCCTGGTGGGCTGTAGTCCGTAGGGTCGCAAGAGCTGGACATGACTGAGCCCTCTCCACCACAGCACAGAATTTATAAAATTTAATTTGTACTTTGCCTTTTTGATAAAATAATGATAAATACCATTAAGTCCAGCGTGTTTTTACTCTTTCCTGTAAGACAGTGCATCTTTTAACAATGAGAAAGAAGGAGAAAGTCATCGTGGAAATTCCAGAGGCAGCCAGCTAGGGTGTTTAGGCTGTATTTCAAGGAGTCCAGCTGGGGTTTTGTTTGTTTCCCTAACAGAGGTTTCACTCAGGGCCCCTCCTGCTGCTGGATGGAGGGTAAGGTAGGTGAGGAATTTAGCAGAATTGGGGTCTCCAGATGTCCGGGGTCCAAGTGACTCAGCAGATGTCTGTTATTATGGTTGTGGCCCTGACGTGCTTTCACAGCGATGATGATAACAGCAGGGCAAGACCAACACTCACTGCAGCTTCAGCAGCACCTGCTATGGACCCAGTGTTTCTCTAGATCATTTCATTCAAACTCATGCAAGCCACTGAGGAGAGCCAAACGCTGCCTGCACGTACCAGCTTCAGTGCCAAGGCTCCTAATCCTCCGGCTATGCTGTTTCCTAGGAAAAGGCAGGAAGCGAAGCTCCTCTTGGATCAAGCGTGGGTACCTGCAAGTTGAGGGTGGGTGGAATGTGTGTTTTCTTTCAGCAGGCTTCAGGTGATACGACTGAGGGGCTTCTGTGAGCAGAGTGCGCTACAATCTGTAGCTGTATGGAGGTCAAAAAAACACTGGGCTCACAGTTTACACTCTGCCTGGGGAACCTGAAAGGAAATCACTGGGGAGGGTGGTCAGTCCCCAGAGAGGTGCAGGGAAATATCCACAGAGGGCAAAGCCAAGAAGTTGGAATTAAAGACGGAGGAGGAGAACAGGTGGAGAAGGGCAGCATCTTTCTCCCAGCAGGCAAGTAGCTAGGTTGTTGTGGTTCTGTCACTCAGTCATGTCTGAGTCTTTGCGACTCCATGGATGCAGCACACCAGGCTTCTCTGTCCTTCACCATCTCCTGAGCTTGCTCAAACTCATGTCCTTCAAGCCAGCCAACCATCTCTTCCTCTGTCATCCCCCTTTCCTCCTGCCTTCAGTCTTTCCCAGCATCAGGGTCTTTTCCAATGAGTCAGTTCTTTGCGTCTGGTGGCCAAAGTATTGGAGCTTCAGCTTCAGCATCATTCCTTCCAATGAATGTTCAGGACTGATCTCCTTTAGGATGGACTGGTTGAATCTCCTTGCAGTCCAAGGGATTCTCCAGAGTCTTCTCCAACACCACAGTTCAAAAGCATCAGTTCTTCAGTGTTCAGCCATCTCTGTGGTCCAGCTCTCACATCCACACATGACCCCTGGAAAAACCAGTAGCTAGGTAAAAGCAGAGAGATGGGGGCGAGGGCCAGGTGGCAGGAAAACACACAGCTTGTAAACAGTGGGGGTCCCAGAGTAGACAAAGGAAAGCTGGGGCCTCTAGACTGAGAGGAAACCACATATTTTGGTGAGAAGGGTCTGAGGAGCAGACAAAGAAGCGTGGGGCACGGGGCTGCACTGTTGGGAAATGTGGCCCTGTGCTCCTGTGCTGTCATTAAGATAAGATTATACAGAGGAGGAGGCAACGGCCCCCCACTGCAGCACTCTCGCCCGGAAGATCCCACGGACGGAGGAGCCTGGGGGATGCAGTCCATGGGGTCACTGAGAGTCGGGCACGACTGAGCGACTTCACTTTCACTTTTCACTTTCATGCATTAGAGAAGGAAATGGCAACCCACTCCAGTGTTCTTGCCTGGAGAATCCCAGGGACAGAGGAGCCTAGTGGGCTGCCATCTATGNACTTCACTTTCACTTTTCACTTTCATGCATTAGAGAAGGAAATGGCAACCCACTCCAGTGTTCTTGCCTGGAGAATCCCAGGGGCGGCAGAGTGGTGGGCTGCCGTCTATGGGGTCGCACAGAGTCGGACATGACTGAAGCGACTTAGCGGCGGCAGCAGCAGCATACAGAGAAGTATTCCTGCTGCACTGAGGCCTGTGGCACTTCTGATCTAAGCTGAAGAAGGGCAAACATCAGGGAAGAAGACCCTCAAACTCCTGCATTCCCAGCGAATTTCCCGCCCCTTCATTTGCATGCGCCTTGCAGCAGGCTTGTCAAAGAAACCCAGGGTGGACCGGTGGGTCCTCACCCGCCTGCCCACTCTCCATCTGAGCGCGTGTCCTTGCTTAAATAAATTCTCACTTCCCTTTCTTAACCTCTTGGCTTCGCCTCCAAATTCTTGACCGATGAAGAAAGAACCTCAGATTCATCGACAACACCCTCAAGAAAGTGGCTGTGACAAAGAAAAAAGACGGCTGAGTCTTCCCCTTTCCCTTTCCTGAGAACAGAGAAGATGAAGAGACCAGTCAGCAGGCCTGAACACTCCTGGTATTTTCACTTTAACTTCTCCTAACTCTGCATATCTGTAATTAAGCTTGCTTTTCTACCCCCTAACTTGGCAGGAGCTACAATTCACATTTTTTCCCTGACTCTATGCTAAATACATCCCCCGTCTGGTGCTTCTGTTGCAACACCCTTCCCTCGTTGTTACATATCAGAAAGAAGGCCCAAGCGCGCTGAACAGCCAGACGCGGTTGCTGGGTTACTGATGCCGGTGTGTGACCGTCTTTGAAACAATGCAGGGGAAGAATGAAGATCCTGTCACCTTGCCTCTCGTCACCAGCTCCTGACTGCGAGCCCGGGCCTTCTATAAGCCCCAGACTCCTCACACAGAGGGGCACGGCTCCGGAAGCGGGCGCCTGCTGTGTTCTGCTCTCTGCCAGCTGAGAATGAAAGCCACCATTCTATTTCCTCCAAGCTCTGTTTCCATACTTTTTAATTCAGCTTCCATAGGCACAGAAGGCCAAGATGTTGGCCATCCACAAGAGGAAAGGAAAGGTACAGAAATAGGGAGAGAAACAACTTTGCTTCAATAAAGCAATGTCGACTANCACCATTCTATTTCCTCCAAACTCTGTTTCCATACTTTTTAATTCAGCTTCCATAGGCACAGAAGGCCAAGATGTTGGCCATCCACAAGAGGAAAGGAAAGGTACAGAAATAGGGAGAGAAACAACTTTGCTTCAATAAAGCAATGTCGACTAGAATGGAACCCCTCTCTAAGTCAGCTAAAATACAATTATTTCAACTAGAAATTTAAAATTAAGAGAGATTGTGCAGAGGGTTAGAAAGAACCAAATATCGATTTGGTTATCGCAAAGGTTAAGCACATAGAATTAATGGCTGCGGCGTGGAAAACAGTCCCCTTATGAAAAGGGCAGAATGAAAAAAAGCTTCCGAACAATGTTCTTAACCCGATTGTGTGGAGTTTTGCATAAATGTTGCTGGGTGGCCATCACCTTTTGCTGTAAAATTTGCTGTTTATCCACTCTGCTGCAGAAGTGCTTCCACAGAATGTGTTTCTCACCAGGGCTTTAAAATATTTACATCTGCTGATTAATAATGCATAGTTGGCATTCAGGACCTCAGAGTCATGAATAATTGACATGTTCATTTAAGATTTGCAACTGTTCTATATAATGATGAAGTGTGCCAATCGAAGTTTCCCCAGTGCTTTCCATAAGGAAAATTTTCAGTAAAATCAAGCTTTCCTTCTGTTTTAGAGAGGCTGAAAATACGGACTCTAAGCAAATAAGGCAGGAAAACAATTGTAAGTGCCAGATGCATGTTAAGAACTGGGAAGCCACAAAGCTCGCAGCCACCAGAGAAAATGGATTTTTTTTTTTTGGCTGCAGTTTTAGTTGAAGGAAGGGGACTTGGGATTCTGGTTAGATGCCACCCTGCCTCTTCATCCTACTGAAGTTATTTAGGAGTAGTCTGAAATGCAAGCGTGCATGTGTGTGGTTAGATGTATGTGTGTGTGTGTGTGCATTTCCAATCACTGTCAGTTTAATTATTAGGACAGTGGTTTCAGAAAAGAAAACTGGTTTAAAAAAGCAATGAGAACCTAATACAAGGTTTTGCCTGGGAGCCGTCTTCACCGAAAGAACAATGAGCCCCCAAATGTTCATCTCCAACCACACTTCTTTCAAGAACTGAATGCTCGTCATTGGTAGTTTAACATTGACATTTTTCTTTTAAGGTTTTTTGATGTGGATCATTTTATTTAAGATCTTTATTGAATTTTTTAAGATGTTGCTTCTGTTTTATGTTATAGCTTTTTGGCCTCAAGGCACGTGTGATGGTAGCTGCTCGCCCATTGGAAGGCAGTCTTAGCCACCAGCCCGCCAGAGAAGCCCCAAAGTAATTCTTTAACTTCAGAAAAGAAAGTCAAATCTGACAGTTTTACAAGATTTATACAAAAAAAAAAAAACAANTGTGTGCATTTCCAACCACTGTCAGTTTAATTATTAGGACAGTGGTTTCAGAAAAGAAAACTGGTTTAAAAAAGCAATGAGAACCTAATACAAGGTTTTGCCCGGGAGCCGTCTTCACTGAAAGAACAATGAGCCCCCAAATGTTCATCTCCAACCACACTTCTTTCAAGAACTAAATGCTCGTCATTGGTAGTTTAACATTGACATTTTTCTTTTAAGGTTTTTTGATGTGGATCATTTTATTTGAGATCTTTATTGAATTTTTTAAGATGTTGCTTCTGTTTTATTTTATAGCTTTTTGGCCTCAAGGCACGTGTGATGGTAGCTGCTCGCCCATTGGAAGGCAGTCTTAGCCACCAGCCCGCCAGAGAAGCCCCAAAGTAATTCTTTAACTTCAGAAAAGAAAGTCAAATCTGACAGTTTTACAAGATTTATACAAAAAAAAAAAAACAACCCAATACTGAATGTAACTTTTCACTCCATGTTTCCCTTTCCCCTGGCGATTCAGCCTGGTAGTTCACATAATAATCCCCTGCATGGGTCATTAGCCATAAGCCACATCATGGAAAAGGCATACTTGTGTATTTATTTTTCTAATTTTACACAAAGATCCCCCTAATTCTCTCCTCGGGACTATGCCCCGTTAGCTCCCTAATCTTTCCATATCATTCCTGGCTCCTTTGTAAGAAAATCTCACTTTTAGCTTTTTTTTTTTTTCTTTTATAAAACAGTTTTCTAACTCTTGTCAGGGAAATAGCAGAAAAGATGTCACGGCATTGTCATTTCTGGGGATATACCCAGCAGTCTTGTGATTCTGAAGGGGTGACTTTTCTAACACAAGGACAAAGCGATGGGCGAAACCGCTTTCTTGGGACCCTCACCTAAGCCCACCGGAGCCCATGTCCTCACCTCTTACTCTGCAGACGCTTGGTGATGTTTGATGCTCGCGCTCACGATGTGCTCGAAGTGGGTGCCTCGTTGTAATGTGTCTGGTTGGAGTCTCAAGGTCCTAGTAGCTGGCAAGCATCCCCGCCCCAGTATACAAACAGACACTTTCTCATCTGCCTGTTTTGACAGATATCTCTTGCTCTTGTCTTCCCTGGCTGTGTGAAAAATCTCTGGTTTCCAACTTCGGGTCATGCAATTACAATTACATGTCTTCCTGGCTTGTGAAATCTGTTTGAAAGTGTCACTAGCTCAAGTCATGTCCGATTCTTTGCGACTCCATGGACTGCGGCCAGGCTCCTCTGTCCATGGGATTCCGCAGGCAGGAATCTTGGAGTGGGTTGCCGTTTCCTTCTCCAGGGGATCTTCCCCGCCCAGGGATCGAGCCCGGCTCTCCTGCACTGCAGGCAGGCTCTTCACCATCTGCGCCTGCGGGGGGACCTGAAATCTGTCCAAGGCAGCTGCATTTCATGGACTTCAGCTGCTCCAGAGGGACCACCAGCTGCACCTTCAGTTTCGTCTATCCGCGTCTGAGGGTGACACAGGCAGCAAGCCAGGCCTGGCCACAGAAAAAGGAAGCACCCTACAGCTCACAGTACAGGGGACTTCGTCGAGGGCATCGCTTACACAGCAAAGCCAGCGCTAAGACGCTAAACCGGAGCAGTCGTGCAACAGAGATGAACCGATAGGCAGTTTCTCAAGGCTGGGGGTGAGGAGCGCTACCAGGGCAGGGGCTGGGTCATGGTGCAGAAAAGAACCTGAGGGTGGAATTTTCCAAGAGCCTGAGCCGGAGAGAAAAATGTGAGATTATAGAGATAGCACCCAGGCCAGACGGTGAAGGCGGATGGCACCCAATGCAGAGTGGGGGAACAACCAGCCCTCTCCCTTCCCCCCACCTTGCCTCCAACCCATTGTCCAAACCAGCAGGAATCAGCTGACAGGGAGCGTGGGACTTGCGGCCCATTGAGCTACTATTCTGAGCTACAGATTGGCATAGGGAAGGTTTGAGAGTTAGCTCTGCAGCCAAAGAGGTCAAAGGCCAGCCCTGGCTGCCCTGCCACCACCTCCATACACAGAGAAAGGAGATTGAGATATGTTAATACACGTCTCCAAGATGTCTGGCTCACNAGTTAGCTCTGCAGCCAAAGAGGTCAAAGGCCAGCCCTGGCTGCCCTGCCACCACCTCCATACACAGAGAAAGGAGATTGAGATATGTTAATACACGTCTCCAAGATGTCTGGCTCACCGTCTTGGCTAATAAATCAGTGTAACAAGTCAGAATTTATACCATGATGTGAAAGATACTTGAGTATCTTTTGGTTTCTTCGTGTTTAAGAATATCTTTAAGATATTTAAGATGTTTTTTTAAGAATATCGTTTTGTTCTTAAAAGCTACAGAAATACATTTTATCTGAGGAGAGGACTAATTGTCAAGTGAAGTCGAATTTTATAACATGAAAAGTTCTCAGAGTATATTTTTAAAAGGCAACTTCAAATTAAATTGACAGAAGTATGCGTTAGGTTTGGGGAAAATGTACACACGTATGTATAGAAAGTTAGAACATGTGTTTGTTAGCCATCCGTATGTCTTCTTTGGAGAAATGCCTATTTAGTTCTTTGGCCCATTTTTTGATTGGATCATTTATTTTCCTGGAGTTGAGCTNAAGCTTGTCTGGTATGTGAAAAATATATTGAAGGGAGCAAAAAGAAAAAAAGCCACAGAAGATACAGGAGATTTTGTCAATAACCAAGTGTGAAAGCGGAAGATTCAGAGAAGTGGGAAGATATGAGATACAGAATGAGAGGAAACTGATTGCATTTGGTGGCCACTGTAGTTGGGAAACTGAGGGGGATCAGAAATAGGCAATGGTTTGCGGTTGCATGATTTTCAGCAACGTGGAAATTTGGAGAGAAAACGTGGGGGGAATGAGATGCCTGGGAAAAATTCACAAGGAGGTGTCAAAAACATGAGAGGAAAGGGCTAGAATGGAGAGTTAAAAATTGAAAGCATCCACCTACAAATACTATTTAAATCCGCGGGAATAAACAATGCAATGCAAATCGAGTGCCTGGCAGGGCGAAGTCTGGAAAATAAAAAAAAAGCAAAGTGGAAGAGGAGTATGAGGCAAGGAGACACGGGCGGGGTGGCTTTGTAGCAGAAGGGACCCCAGGGAGGGACCTTACTGTAGTCAAGAGAACACTGAATCAATGTCTGGTCTTCAGCTATCTCCAACAATACTGAGACACCCCATAAGTTGAGGACAAGGCCATCCATGGGTCTAGCAGAGAACTTGCAAATGACCTTGAACACTGCAGTCTGAGTATAGTGGGACAAGCAGAAGCTCCTTTGGATGTAGAATGAGGATCTTATTGAGGTTGGGAGCAGATGCCTCTTTAAAAAGTTTAGGCATATTGACACATATACACTATGGATGTGCTTAGTCGTTCAGTCATGTCTGACTCTGCAGCCCCATGGACTGTAGCCCACCAGGCTCCTCTGTCCATGGGCATTCTCCATCAAGAATTCTGGAGCGGGTTGCCAAGCCATCCTCCAGGGGATCTTCCCTGTCCATGGACTGAACGCAGGTCTCCGGCATTGCAGGCGGATTCTTTACCGTCTGAGGCCACCAGGGTATATGGAGACTGAGTGTAACATAGATAACTACTGAGAACATGCTGTATACCAAGGGGAACTACTGCACTGTGGTGCTNTGGACTGAACGCAGGTCTCCGGCATTGCAGGCGGATTCTTTACCGTCTGAGGCCACCAGGGTATATGGAGACTGAGTGTAACATAGATAACTACTGAGAACATGCTGTATACCAAGGGGAACTACTGCACTGTGGTGCTCTAAATGGGAGGGGAATCCCGCATGGAAGCGATATGTGTGTGCCTGGGGCTGGTCCACTCCGCTGTGCAGCAGAAACTAATGCAACATTGCAAGGCAACTGAACTCCAGAAAAACTGATTTAAGAGAATGTCTGGGCATAAAGGGAAGCCAAAATATGGGGCAACAGTTGAAAACAGGCATAACATCAAGGGGGAAGACAGAAGAGAGAAAATTATACAGCGCAACAGGAGTGATTAGGGGAGAACTGACGACATGGAAAGAGTGGGGTTCACTGGACGAGCAATGGCTTTGAGAATTCAAGGTGAAGTGGGCAAGTGAAGAGACTTTCCTTTAAAAAGAGGATTGACAAGATGGACCAAATGCAGGTAGAACAGTGTGGCAGGAAAATCAGAAAGTGTGCATGTAAAGCTATCAATTTTCGGTGACGCTTGTTCTAAGAAACCCACGGGTTCGTGCCCATCTCAGAGTCAGCTTCCTGGGGAACCAAACAGGCAAGAGCCAATTCGAAGCTCCAGGCAACACATCAAGGGCCAGCATATGCCTCCATGTCCCCCTGAAGTTCCAGGCTCTCCATCTCTCCTCTCAGCACCCTTTCTAGAATGCAATTATAGCTCAAATGTAGAAATAAATGTGACATTTTCCCTGCGGAACTCTGGATTTCCTCATCCCTGTGACTCAGTCCTTGCCAAACTGCTTTATCTCAGTGAACAGAATCAGCATTTACCCAGACGCTGAAGCTGAAAGTCTAGAGCTAACCTACTCCTGTCTCCCAGGGGCCCCTCTCACCGCCTTTCAGTCCCTTTGGCCCCACCTTCCAAACAGACCTCAGGTAAGTTCTCTCTGACCTCTGCTGTGCTGTGCTTAGGCACTCAGTCGTGTCCGACTCTTTGTGACCCCATAGATTGTAGCCCTCCAGGCTCTTCTGTCCATGGGATTCTCCAGGCAGGAACACTGGAGTGGGTTGCCCTGCCCTCCTCCAGGGGGTTTTCCCCACCCGGGGATCGAACCCAGGTCTCCCGCATTGCAGGCTGATTCTTTATCATCTGAGCCACCAGGGAAGCCCGCCAAGTTCCAGCTGCCTTGGTTTCCCACCTGGACTTGACAGCCCTGTGACTCCTCTCTCCTGCTTGTGTCCCTCTGTCCTGTTCTCTAGGCAGCATCCTGACTCCAGCTGCAAGAATCAGGGCATATGATTCCTCTGCTCCAAACCACTCGGCAGCCTCTCGCTTACCCCACCAGGTCTGAGAGTCTAAGAGAACCGGCTGCCCCTGACCCCAGCATCTCTCCCTGACCCTGGCATCTCTCCCTGACCCCGGCATCTCTCCCCATCCCCGCTTCCCTCAGCTCCAGCCACACTGGCCTGTAACTGCACTTGGACACACTCTCCCTGCTTCTCACAGCCTCGGGGACACTGCAGGCGCTGTTTCCTCTTCTGAGATGCTTTCCTGTCTGGTCTCTGCATGACCTGCTAGTTTTCTGGATCTTCATCCCCGGTCATTCTGCACAGAAGCTGCCCGAGAGCACGTGCCTAAAATCGCCTCCGTGATCTGCCACTCGCTTCCTTCTTCATTATAGTCATATGGTGACCACTGTAAGTTTTTTTTTTTTAAGTACTTTCTTAAAAAATTGTATTATTTATTTATTTTTGGCCACGTGGCATGTCGGATGCTAGTTTCCTGACCTAGGGTCAAACCCACGCCCTCTGCATTGGGAACACAGAGTCTTCACCACTGGACTTCCTGGTCACGACTTTAAATTGTATTGTTTCCTTCTTACCTGTCTTTCCCACCAGACCCTGAGCGCCGTGAGGATAGATGAGACAGGTGTCTTGTCTCTGGTGCTTATTGCTGTGTCCTCTACATCTAGAATAATTCCTAGCACTATTTTGTCTGACACTTTGCAACCCCTAGACTGTAGCCCACCAAGCTCCTCTGTCCATGGAATTCTCCAGGCAAGAATTGGGGTAGGTAGCCTTTCCCTTCTCCAGGGGATCTTCCCAAACCAGGAATTGGACCCAGCATTGCAGACAGATTCTTTACCAGCTGAGCTACCAGGGAAAGGCCCTAGCACTAAAGAGATGTTAATTAACATTTACCAAACAAACGTATGAATAAACAACGGAATAACTCCCATATTAAAATTCTTCTAGAATGGAGGTAAGAATTTGTGAAACCCAACCTTGACATTATCCCAGGCCATGCTGTATAACTTGGAGCAATGAATCTGCCCACATTTAAATGTTTGAACAGATTTGAAGCTCCCTTTTGAAAAAAAAAAAACTTACAAATGGTGAGCTTGTAAATGACTGCAGCGGTGCAGCGTGGTATTGCCAGATTAAAACACAATTTCCCGTTAAATTTGAATTTCAGGTAGAATTTTTTAATATAAGTGTGTACCAAGTGGTATTTGGAACATATCTATAACTGAGGATCCTTTATTTTTATTTGCTAAATATAGACACCTAGTGAAATAGCCCCCCATGAAATAAACCGTCATCTGCAGCTCGGACATTTGCTGTTGTGAAATGTGTGCGTGTGTGCTCGGTCGCTCAGTCGTGTCTGACTCTCTGCAACCCCGTGGACTATAGCCCATCACACTCCTCTGTCCACAGGATTTCCCAGCAAGAACCCTGCAGTGGGTTGCCACTTTCTTCCCCAAGGGTCTTTCCAACCCAGGGATCAACCCCATGTCTCCTGCGTTGGCAGGTGGATTCTTTACCACTGAGCCACCTGGGAAGCCCCTTTGATGTGGAAGACCTGTTATTTAATTTCTCACTCTAAACTTCAGCTGTGAAGTGTCAGGGAGGGAAATGCTATAAAAACCACACTCAGACAACTAGTATCATGAAGAATGATTTAGAGGAA
>SJYW01026011.1:71611-82151 GCA_006410735.1 Raphicerus campestris
GTCTCCCGCATTGCAGGCTGATTCTTTATCATCTGAGCCACCAGGGAAGCCCGCCAAGTTCCAGCTGCCTTGGTTTCCCACCTGGACTTGACAGCCCTGTGACTCCTCTCTCCTGCTTGTGTCCCTCTGTCCTGTTCTCTAGGCAGCATCCTGACTCCAGCTGCAAGAATCAGGGCATATGATTCCTCTGCTCCAAACCGCTCGGCAGCCTCTCGCTTACCCCACCAGGTCTGAGAGTCTAAGAGAACCGGCTGCCCCTGACCCCAGCATCTCTCCCTGACCCTGGCATGTCTCCCTGACCCCGGCATCTCTCTCTCCCCATCCCCGCTTCCCTCAGCTCCAGCCACACTGGCCTGTAACTGCACTTGGACACACTCTCCCTGCTTCTCACAGCCTCGGGGACACTGCAGGCGCTGTTTCCTCTTCTGAGATGCTTTCCTGTCTGGTCTCTGCATGACCTGCTAGTTTTCTGGATCTTCGTCCCCGGTCATTCTGCACAGAAGCTGCCCGAGAGCACGTGCCTAAAATCGCCTCCGTGATCTGCCACTCGCTTCCTTCTTCATTATAGTCATATGGTGACCACTGTAAGTTTTTTTTTTTTAAGTACTTTCTTAAAAAATTGTATTATTTATTTATTTTTGGCCACGTGGCATGTCGGATGCTAGTTTCCTGACCTAGGGTCAAACCCACGCCCTCTGCATTGGGAACACAGAGTCTTCACCACTGGACTTCCTGGTCACGACTTTAAATTGTATTGTTTCCTTCTTACCTGTCTTTCCCACCAGACCCTGAGCGCCATGAGGATAGATGAGACAGGTGTCTTGTCTCTGGTGTTTATTGCTGTGTCCTCTACATCTAGAATAATTCCTAGCACTATTTTGTCTGACACTTTGCAACCCCTAGACTGTAGCCCACCAAGCTCCTCTGTCCATGGAATTCTCCAGGCAAGAATTGGGGTAGGTAGCCTTTCCCTTCTCCAGGGGATCTTCCCAAACCAGGAATTGGACCCAGCATTGCAGACAGATTCTTTACCAGCTGAGCTACCAGGGAAAGGCCCTAGCACTAAAGAGATGTTAATTAACATTTACCAAACAAACGTATGAATAAACAACGGAATAACTCCCATATTAAAATTCTTCTAGAATGGAGGTAAGAATTTGTGAAACCCAACCTTGACATTATCCCAGGCCATGCTGTATAACTTGGAGCAATGAATCTGCCCACATTTAAATGTTTGAACAGATTTGAAGCTCCCTTTTGAAAAAAAAAAAACTTACAAATGGTGAGCTTGTAAATGACTGCAGCGGTGCAGCGTGGTATTGCCAGATTAAAACACAATTTCCCGTTAAATTTGAATTTCAGGTAGAATTTTTTAATATAAGTGTGTACCAAGTGGTATTTGGAACATATCTATAACTGAGGATCCTTTATTTTTATTTGCTAAATATAGACACCTAGTGAAATAGCCCCCCATGAAATAAACCGTCATCTGCAGCTCGGACATTTGCTGTTGTGAAATGTGTGCGTGTGTGCTCGGTCGCTCAGTCGTGTCTGACTCTCTGCAACCCCGTGGACTATAGCCCATCACACTCCTCTGTCCACAGGATTTCCCAGCAAGAACCCTGCAGTGGGTTGCCACTTTCTTCCCCAAGGGTCTTTCCAACCCAGGGATCAACCCCATGTCTCCTGCGTTGGCAGGTGGATTCTTTACCACTGAGCCACCTGGGAAGCCCCTTTGATGTGGAAGACCTGTTATTTAATTTCTCACTCTAAACTTCAGCTGTGAAGTGTCAGGGAGGGAAATGCTATAAAAACCACACTCAGACAACTAGTATCATGAAGAATGATTTAGAGGAAATGTTAGCGATTTATTTTCCCAGGACGATTTTAGCTTTCTCATTCCGTGAAGTGCGTCCCTAGAACATGTTACACCCGGGAGTTCCATTTACTTCAGATCCCGGCAGAACCGCCTTCAGAGGATGAATCACGTGAGACTGGGCTTCCCCCTCGCCTCCTCCAGTCTGCTCTTTCTGCTCCACCCGGCTCCCCGGTCCAGGAGGTGGGCCACGCCGAGGGTGCCCTGTTCTCAGACGTCCTGTTGGGCCGCCGGGGAGGAGCCGGGGCGGCATGTCTGTGGCTGGAGGAGAGTGAAGGCATGGCTCCCCTTGGCACTCCTCCCGCGAGGAGGCTTGTGCTGGCTACATGTCCCCACCCAGGGACACAGCACCCACAAGGTGGCCCATCTGCGGGGCTCTCTGCTCTGGCGTCCGTACGCCTGGTCTCCCGGTACCCCTCTTGCCTGCAAGGGGTATCAGGCAGCTCAGCCATCGCAGCGGCCCTGAATCCTGCATCCGTGGCTTCAGCCTACCCACACCCCTTGTAAGGGATGCGAGGCGGGCAGGAAGAGGTCAGTCACCGTGAATGGGCCGTCTCTGTCCTGCTGGGTTCCTGACCCGTACACTCTCCAAGGATCAGATAGACGAGGACACCTTTTTGTTATCTCTGTATCTGTTTATGGAGGACATCCTTCGTCACGTTCTCCCTCAGAGTGGGCTAGAGGAGCACCACCATTATTTTCCTGCGAGCCTCCTTTCGCTTCTCGGTCAGCCCCGGAATGGAGCTACACCTGCTGGTCCGTCTGTATGACGGAGGAGGACAGAGGAGCAGAAGCGAATGCCAGCGTTGTTGTCCCTGCGGCTCTTTTTAAAGAGCAAAATAGTGAGATGGTTTAAAACAGCTTTGAAAGTGAAAGCCTCTTGGTCGTGTCTGACTGTTTGCGATCTCATGCACTGTAGCTGCCAGGCTCCTCTGTCCCTGGGCTTCCCCAGGCCAGAACACTCGAGGGGGTAGGCATTGCCTTCTCCAGGAAATCTTCCCAACCCAGGGATTAAACCCAGGCCTCCTGCATTGCAGGCCGATTCTGTACCATCTGAGGCACCAGGGAGGCCCTAAGATAGCTTCGTATGTGTTAGCCGCTTAGTCGTGTCTTTTCCTTTGAAACCCAGAGACTGTAGCCCACGGGGCATGGAATTTTCCAGGCGAGAATACTGGAGTGGGACGAGGGAGCCTGGTGGGCTGCTGTCTACGGGATCGCACAGAGTCAGACGCGACTGAAGCGACTTAGCAGCAGCAGCAGCAGCCATTTCCTCCTCCAGGAAAATAGCTTTTAAATGTGTTCACTAGTTAAATACTAAACACTTACTTTTATAGTTTACACGCTTTAAACATTTGGAATTAATTACAAATAATTGTGACATCATCTGCAGTTGTATAAACCGACCTGAATCACTTTATGAGCCCTCCGTTACCTGTGCTTGTTCTTACCAAAGGAGGAGAAATAAACTGGCTGACTTCCAGAGGGGAATCTCGGTGTCGAGGCTATTCTCTGTCTTCGGGCAGTACAGTTCCACCGGGAGCCGATGCCCCTGCAAAGTGCGGCTTGTTAATGTCTGGTGAGTAACACGTTCACAGACTAAGATACTTCTAGCAAATTTAAGAAAAAGATTCCACAGTCAGCCTCTTTGGCTCTGAACAGCAGGTCTTGCTAAACCAAAGTTCTAAGGAAGTTTAAACTTCAGATTTTAAAAAGTTATAAGGTTTTTACATAAATTCCCGATATTTTGGACATATTTCCTAAATGTTATCTTATCTTGCCCCTTGTACATAAAATTTATTTATGTGTACATTTAAATACCTTCTCTTATAAAGCATCATTTGTTTAATTAAAAAGTAACTACAGAAAGGTAAAGTGGCTTCGTTTAAAATGAAATTCTGGCTCTCACATAAGGTTACTAGAAGGTCTTAATGAGTGTATTTTTGGTCTATCATTTGCTACTATTTTATAATTCGTGAATTGTAGTCAAACATAACAGATATGATTTCCTTTTTTAATGTTGATTTTCTTTGGGTTTATGAAAGGAATAAGTCTATACTTCATCTATTAATTTATGGAAAATGTGATTTAAAGAAACTCCTATGATGATTATGGATTTGTTACTTTCTTCTTTATTTTTCCCCGTCAGATTGTGCCTTATGCACATGAAAATGTCAGTAAATTCGTTAGCTGCTAAAACTTGGAGCTTTGTCATTCACTTGGGATAATTGACAAGCGTGCAATCAAAACGCGGGCACTGGCCCCTTGTTCTGCGGAAACACTGCTCTAAGCGGTTGCCTGTCAGAGCTATTTAATCTTTATGCAGCATCATATGGAAGGTGGTTTTATCATCTCTACTTTTCACCTGAGGAAACTAAGGCAGGAAAGCTTAACTGGCTTATTCTTGATGTCACAGACAGTGAGGACCCTGAAATATCTCTTGCTGCTAACATTTAATCATCAATAACCATCCTTCATAGCTGCACCCATGTAAAAGATGGGTTATGTAAAATATCATACTTGGCCATACATTTCTCTGATGCTATGGCCAGTTCAAGTGAGAAACACTCGCTTATATAAATGAATATTGGTACTGTCCAATACACACACATGCAATTTGACCACAGTACCATTTTATCTGTTTTTGATATCATAACACATGAATATATAGATATGTGTGTTTTTGCCAGTGTAGGAAGTGCAAGAGACATGAGTTCAACCCCCAGGTTGAGAAGATCCCCTGGAGAAGGAAATGGCAACTCACTCCAGTATTCTTGCCTGGGAAATCCCGTGGACTGAGGAGCCTGGCAGGCTACAGTCGATGGGGTCACAAAGAGTCGGGCACGACTGAGCGACTGAACACACATCTATCAATATAAAGACACCGGGCAGGGAGCCGGTACATTCCTGGGACTCTCCGCCAGGACCTTTATTTATCCTAGAGGAAGGTCTACCCCCAGAAGGGAGAGCAAATGTGGCAACGTAGGGCAGTCACAAAACATAAAAAACACACCTCCGCGGCCACACCAGATCTTAACGTGTCATGTAATTAAGGAATATTTGCACCTTCGTTCACTTACTCTCTTTCACGCATTGGATCGGCAGGTGGTCTGCCAAGCCTTGGAAGTGGGGATGTGAAGGTGAGTGTGCAGACATACCTGCCTGGGGGGATGGAGCCTCACACACCAGGTGCCATCAAACACCAGCCGTNAACACACCTCCGCGGCCACACCAGATCTTAACGTGTCATGTAATTAAGGAATATCTGCACCTTCGTTCACTTACTCTCTTTCACGCATTGGATCGGCAGGTGGTCTGCCAAGCCTTGGAAAGGGATGTGAAGGTGAGTGTGCAGACATACCTGCCTGGGGGGATGGAGCCTCACACACCAGGTGCCATCAAACACCAGCCGTGCAGAAGCAGAAGAAGCGGGGGGTATCTAACTTGGGGAAGGGAAGGATTTCTGAGTGGCATCCTGAAGGGTGGAGAGCAGTTCACAGGGGCACACACAGGGGAAGGAGAGCTTTCCAGAACCACACACCAGGAACTGGGTCGCTGAAACCTACCTCCTTTTGCATTAAATAAACCCCTTTCAACCCTCCTTCCGGCTGCATTTCCCTCCAAGGAATGAATTCTATACAAACAATTGCAATGCCCATTAGAAGATGGCAAGAGTCTGGAGGTGAGCTGCAGGCAGTGGAACATGCTGTCTGTACAGGTTCCTGCGTTCTGATACAAAGACTGGAAACTGCACCGCATAAAAGTCTGTTGTGAGCAACGGGTCTCTTAAAGTGTGGATAAGTACAATAAAAGGGAGGCTTTCCAGCAAGTTTTCAGAACTTTCAATTGCACTTTTTGAAAATAATCACTTTGGGTTCCAGGCACTATAAAATCAAGTATCACCGAAATAATTCTGATGCTCTGACATGTATATTTATTGACCAAAAAGAGGTTAACCAGGTCAAGTTCTGTTTGTTCCTGCCAGAAATGTGTGCTATTAATACAGTCATGTGTTGGCGTCTATATGGCTCACACATGAAAAGCATATTTTGAAAGTGAATTTTACTAACACGTAGGGCTGTTGGCTCTGAATTCCATTTTCATCACTGAAATGTTTATATACTGTGAGCACAGCTGTAACGTGGTCCAAACCTCTTCTCTCCCATGGAGAGCACCGGTTTTTATATCGCCACTAATAGCTTGAAGATACCAGCGGAATGACATCTGTTTTCAGGCTCATATACATTCAACAAAGAGCAAGACAAAACATAATTTTCCTGTTCTTTGCAAAAGGAATTATAAAGGCAGAGCAGTGCCTTTAAAATTGATCTATTTCTTGATTATTCAACCAGGATCATATCTATCCTTGCCCGATCTTCCAAAACATCAAAGACAAGAAAATATGATATAAAGCTGAGTGTGAATTAACTATTCATAAACCTTCACTTGTTTATCAGACTAATTAAGTACTCACTGCAATTTGACCAGAATTGAGCTGAAACCTACTTTCTGCTATATATGTTTCCAAGAATTAGAGCAGGTTTAAACGGAACAGCAAGGATAAGATTTCTAGCGTTAAGTGTCTCCCTTACTGAGCAAAGGCAATTGGTTTTCAATTCACAGCCATTGCATCTATTCACTGATGAGTAAGCAGCCAAATTTATCCCTGAAAAATTTCTGTCAATTCTCAATCGACTTCTTCGGTACATTCAAAAGAAACAAATGTCTGTTTCCTTATGTAGATTTCTGAGGGAAAATACATAGAACATAAATGTTATCGCTGTCAATGGCACAGTTCAGCAGCCTGGGTCCAGCCCCCTCACAGCGCCAGGCAGTCGTCACCCCCATATCTCTGTGNCCATTGCATCTATTCACTGATGAGTAAGCAGCCAAATTTATCCCTGAAAAATTTCTGTCAATTCTCAATCAACTTCTTCGGTACATTTAAAAGAAACAAATCTCTGTTTCCTTATGTAGATTTCTGAGGGAAAATACATAGAACATAAATGTTATCGCTGTCAATGGTACAGTTCAGCAGCCTGGGTCCAGCCCCCTCACAGTGCCAGGCAGTCGTCACCCCCATATCTCTGTGTGTGTTTCAACGCTTGTTTGTTCATTTGTGGCTGTGCCGAGTCTCCCCTGCTGCGCAGGCTCTTCTCTGGTTGCGGCGTGAGCGTCTCGCCGCAGCGTCTGCTCCTGGAGCAGAGCAGAGGCTCTAGGCACTCGGCTTCGCTGCCCTGCAGCCTGTGAGATCTTCTCAGATCTGGAATAGAACCTGCGTGTCCAGCGTTGGCAGGCAGATTCTTTACCTGAGCCACCAGGGAAGCCCCACCCTATATCTTAGAATGGAACCGCTATGCTAAGTGAGAGAAGCCAGACGCAAAAACCCACATATTGTATGATTCCACTTACATGAAGCAACCAGATTAGGCAAATCTACCAACAGAGAAATCAGAGCTGCTGGGGTAGGGGGCATGGTGGTGCCTGATTGATGGGGATGGGGTTTCTCTTTGGAGTGTTAAAAATTTTCTGAAACGAGGCCTCCCTCATGGTCCACTCAGGGTCTCTCTCCCGGTGATCACTGAGAAAAGCGCCAAGTTGTCTTGGAGACCCTGTGGCTGTGTCTGGTCATGTTGTCATTTTCCTTCACCTTCCAGGCACGTTGATGAGATCTGTTATACCTCTGGAACAGGAGACACAGCATCTGTGGGCAGGAGTCACTAGACAGGAGGGCAAGCGAGGTCACTGTCCCCGGCCTGGCCTGGGACTTAGGGCAGACAGTACAAGGTGTCTCCTTCATCTGCAAGATGAGGGAATTGGACCAGACAATTGCAAATGCCTCACAGCGTCGAAACGCAGACAAAAAAAAAAAAAAAAAAAAANTTCCCTCATGGTCCACTCAGGGTCTCTCTCCCGGCGATCACTGAGAAAAGCGCCTAGTGGTCTTGGAGACCCTGTGGCTGTGTCTGGTCATGTTGTCATTTTCATTCACTTTCCAGGCACATTGATGAGATCCGTTATACCTCTGGAACAGGAGACACAGCATCTGTGGGCAGGAGTTACTAGACAGGAGGGTAAGCGAGGTCACTGTCCTCGGCCTGGCCTGGGACTTAGGGCAGACAGTACAAGGTGTCTCCTTCATCTGCAAGATGAGGGAATTGGACCAGGCGATTGCAAATGCCTCACAGCGTCGAAACACAGACAAAAAAAAAAAAAGAAGAAGAAAAGAAGTGTCCAGCTCCGATCTCTATGAAGATCTCTGAAGCGTAAGTTAGAAGTGTCCAAGGGTGAGACAGAGCTCCTTCAGAAACCTGTGCTGGATTGAAATCGAATTTCTTTTAGCACCAAGTGGGCAAGAGAGGAGGGTCTTGAGGGCATGAGGTGGCCCCTCGGCAGCTTGCGTGGATGGAGAGTGAGAAGTATGGACCACGCTGTAGGATGGACTTGGACAGGGTTTGGCCAGTGGACCGTGAAGGCATCCTTTGTCTTCTAGAAGCAGTGATGCTGATTGAGGGGCAAGCAGGTGGCGGGCAAAAGGGACATTCTCAGGACATCACAGATGGTTGAATTTGCCTGGGGATGTGTTGGGGACCACTGAGGCTGGGAGCAAGCCAAAGGTAAAGATGGAGTGTCTCCTCTAACAAGCTCTGGTCTCATCAGCGAGACTGCCAGAATGCACAGTGACCGTCACCGATGGTTACGCACTTTGTGCTCCACAACACCGCACTCAGATGCACACACACACACACACACCCTCCAGCCAACATTAGCACCCTCCACCGACATGCATCACAAATCTGAAGCCGTGATTACCTGCTGATCGCTTACAACTGCACTAAATAACCCTGACTTACATATCAGAATCCAACAAAATCCATAGTAAAGGGTCAAATACAAACCTGTATTATCTAAAAAATAGAAAAAAGAGGAAACCCTTAGATAAATTACAACATTCTAAAGCAGGCCGAGATAATAACGGTATCTTGATGTGGGAAAAGGAGGAAAAGAGAACTCATGTCCGCTCTGTGGTCTCACGGTCCTCACGGCAGCCCAGAAAGGGGTGCTGCCCACAGAGCCCTCGGGGCCTGGCTGGAGGGTGAGGCCGCTGTGGTCGTGTCCACGCGGGTGGAGCCCGGGCTCCACGCTGCCCTGCAGCTGCAGACCCTGTCCTGCAGACGTCATGGGAGAGAGCACAACTCTCCTGGGCTCAGAGTTCTCCACAGGATTGGGCGGGGGCAGAGACAGAAAGCTCTCTGAGCGCGTTGGCTGAGCCCATGACGCCTGTGCTGGGTGAAGTCGAAACTGTAAACCCACAGGTGACCCAACAGACCCGCCTCACCCCAAGCCCACTCTTCCGAGGAGACTCTGGGGTGTCCTTAACCCCCTGCCAGGACGCTCAGCACCCCGAGGGGGCCTGAACACCCACCCCCCTGCAAGAGTGAGGTCTGCAACTCAACGGGCAGTGGGGGAGACGCGCAGTTAGGGATACACACGCTCAGGGCAAAACAAAACAGGACTGAAAGAAAGGTACATGGCCCAGAGGCCCCGTGACAGTGACCCCAGGGCTCTAGCGCTCCCCCCGGGAGAGAGACCAGTCCTCCCCGCCGGCTTCTAAGCTCTAGAGCTCCCCCCGGGAGAGAGACAGTCCTGCCCGCTGGCTTCTAAGCCACAGCACACCGGAGCACGGTGCAGAAGCCCGGTCGTCCCCTGGGTGACGCCCTGCAGGCCCCCTGCCCAGGTCTCAGCTGTGGTCTCCAGCCCAGCTGAGGGGTCCCGTGGCTTTCCAGGTTAGTAAACAGACTCCCCACTGCTCTCCCAGTGCTGTGGGTCTCCAACTTCCACTCTGTCCTCAGAAGTCAGGGGTGTACTCCACCGGGGAAGGTCACCTGCCTGTAAAAGAGAGGGGGTGGATCCCAGGGGTGCAGCCTGAACCCAAATCGTGTTCCATTGACAAACTTTAAGATCAAACAGAAGATCACAGTTCCCTGTCTTAGGTCCTCTTTGTGCCATAGGGAGTTGTATATACCCCTCTTCTTCCACATACACACACGCACACACACACACACACACACACACACACACACCCCGCTTCTCTCTCACACACACACACCCCTATACCCAAGGCAGCTCTCATCAGGAAGGCTGAGCTGCAGATAAAGGTCAAGTTTATTACTGCTGAGACAAAGAGACACATCCTTCCTGCCACACTGTTCCATTTTCTCACTGCATGCAAACACCGCTTAAACAGGCCCTGGTCCTGCCGCCCTCTCTTCCTTTGAGAGACGCCCCCGGATTTAACAGAGCAGAGAAGTGGGGGGAGGAGGAGGAAGAGAGACTCCAGGTGCCAAGAAAGCGCTTCTTCTATCCTGCTTAAGAGCAAACCTCTCTGGAGGCAGGCAGGTGGCTTCTCCCAGCTGGAACTGCTCGTGAGAACCAAGAACCAAGACAGACATAGTTTGACATTAAAAGTTTGTGTTGATTAATTGTTATTGTTTCTCCTAATTATAAGATAAATATGTCTATTTTTAAAGATCTTGCAAAGCTCAGAAACGTTATAAGAAAGCAAAAAGCACCCTACTCTCACATGATAAATTCTTTTAAGGGAGCACAGGGATCCCTTCAAATCCAAGTTCACAGAAATATCTTATGTAAGGTTTAGGAAAAGCT
>SJYW01026011.1:88982-102884 GCA_006410735.1 Raphicerus campestris
AAAAAAAAAAAAAGAAGAAGAAAAGAAGTGTCCAGCTCCGATCTCTATGAAGATCTCTGAAGCGTAAGTTAGAAGTGTCCAAGGGTGAGACAGAGCTCCTTCAGAAACCTGTGCTGGATTGAAATCGAATTTCTTTTAGCACCAAGTGGGCAAGAGAAGAGGGTCTTGAGGGCATGAGGTGGCCCCTCGGCAGCTTGCGTGGATGGAGAGTGAGAAGTATGGACCACGCTGTAGGATGGACTTGGACAGGGTTTGGCCAGTGGACCGTGAAGGCATCCTTTGTCTTCTAGAAGCAGTGATGCTGATTGAGGGGCAAGCAGGTGGCGGGCAAAAGGGACATTCTCAGGACATCACAGATGGTTGAATTTGCCTGGGGATGTGTTGGGGACCACTGAGGCTGGGAGCAAGCCAAAGGTGAAGATGGAGTGTCTCCTCTAACAAGCTCTGGTCTCATCAGCGAGAGTGCCAGAATGCACAGTGACCGTCACCGATGGTTACGCACTTTGTGCTCCACAACACCGCACTCAGATGCACACACACACACACACACCCTCCAGCCAGCATTAGCACCCTCCACCGACACCCATCACAAATCTGAAGCCGTGATCACCTGCTGACCGCTTACAACTGCTCTAAATAACCCTGACTTACATATCAGAATCCAACAAAATCCATAGTAAAGGGTCAAATACAAACCTGTATTATCTAAAAAATAGAAAAAAAAGGAAACCCTCAGATAAATTACAACATTCTAAAGCAGGCCAAGATAATAACGGTATCTTGATGTGGGAAAAGGAGGAAAAGAGAACTCATGTCCGCTCTGTGGTCTCACGGTCCTCACGGCAGCCCAGAAAGGGGTGCTGCCCACAGAGCCCTCGGGGCCTGGCTGGAGGGTGAGGCCGCTGTGGTCGTGTCCACGCGGGTGGAGCCCGGGCTCCACGCTGCCCTGCAGCTGCAGACCCTGTCCTGCAGACGTCATGGGAGAGAGCACAACTCTCCTGGGCTCAGAGTTCTCCGCAGGATTGGGCGGGGGCAGAGACAGAAAGCTCTCTGAGCCCGTTGGCTGAGCCCATGACGCCTGTGCTGGGTGAAGTCGAAGCTGTAAACCCACAGGTGACCCAACAGACCCGCCGCACCCCAAGCCCACTCTTCCGAGGAGACTCTGGGGTGTCCTTAACCCCCTGCCAGGACGCTCGGCACCCCGAGGGGGCCTGAACACCCACCCCCCTGCAAGAGTGAGGTCTGCAACACAACGGGCAGTGGGGGAGACGGGCAGTTAGGGATACACACGCTCAGGGCAAAACAAAACAGGACTGAAAGAAAGGTACGTGGCCCAGAGGCCCCGTGACAGTGACCCCAGGGCTCTAGCGCTCCCCCCGGGAGAGAGACCAGTCCTCCCCGCCGGCTTCTAAGCTCTAGAGCTCCCCCCGGGAGAGAGACAGTCCTGCCCGCTGGCTTCTAAGCCACAGCACACCGGAGCACGGTGCAGAAGCCCGGTCGCCCCCTGGGTGACGCCCTGCAGGCCCCCTGCCCAGGTCTCAGCTGTGGTCTCCAGCCCAGCNCATTCCGACAGGTACAGTACGACCTCATCTTAATTTCACTGATAGCATCTATAAAGACTCTGTTTCCAAAAAAGGGTCACCCTCTGAGACTCCAGATAGACATGCATTTGGAGGTACATCACTCCAGCCAGTTCAGCCCGTTAGAACCTCCACAGGGAGCACAGCCTCTTGATTTTTGTCCAGTGAGGACCATCTTACACTTCAACTTCCAGAGCAACACAATCACACGTCTGCATTGTCTGAGTCACTCCACTGGGTAATTTGTTCCAGCAGCCTCAGGAAGCTGTGGATGGTCCAGGCTGGAGTCACTGATCTTGTCCTGTCAACCGTACACATCGCATTTATCCTGTGCTCTCTCCATTCACGAAGACAACACATTCTGAAATATGACAGCATAACATAATTCACTGCCGACGGTCCATAATAAATTCCAATAAGGGGCACAATGAAATTTTGTCAAGTCCCCTGTGCTTCTTGTCGGGAAAGTACAAATTGCTGTGTTATCATACACGATGTTTTGCTGGAGACCATAAAACTGGCTCTAAACTGTTAGCATCCTCAGAGGACCTTGGACTTGATATACCGAGTATGACTCCGATGGCCCCACGCTCTCACTCTCCCTCCTTAGAACCTGTCCAATCACAGAGAACAGAGGCAACAAACCCGGAGATTTCTCTTTGTTCACAGCTAAATCTGAGAAACTGAGATGATACACGCAGACACCTTTATGCTTTTGCATGCACGACTATGTGACTAGCAGGGTAGTGTAGCAAAGGCTGAGCTGCCACCTGCCAGGAACAGGCACGCATCGTACACTCCTTAGAAAGGAACATTCGCGAACTTAAAAACACTGCTTTGAAAATACTATTTAATCCACCCATTCTTTTTCCATTCAGACTGTTCCTTCATCTTAGTTCCACAAAGGTCGTTTTTTTTAAAATTTATTTTTATTTTGTACTGGGGCATACCGATTAACAAACAGTGCTGTATAATTTCAGGTGAGCAGCAAAGGGACTCAGTCGCACATACATATGTATCCACTCTCTCCCAGTCTCCCCTCCCATCCAGGCCCATCCAGGCCGGCGAGCAACATCGAGCAGAGCCGTGCAGCTCCTTGACGCTTACCCATTTTAAATACAGCAGTGTGCACATGTCCGTCCTAAGCTTCCTAATTGTCCCTACCCCCATCCTTCCCCTGGCAACCACGTTTGTGCTCTCAAGTCTGGGAGTCTCTTTCTGGTTTGTAAGTAAACTCATTTGTATAATTTCTTTTTAGATCAAGGAAATTTTTTTTTTTTTTTTTTTNTGTCTATTTTAAGTTTGGGAGCTAATGTTTGCCAGACCCCACTATTTTCAGTTAAGTAGATGCTGCTCTGTGTGTGTGGGAGGGAACAGACAGACACACAGTTTCTCTACATCCTCCAAGTTATTTCCAAATTGAAACCCAGAAGTGTGAGCAGGAGAGCAGGGAAGCTGGAGAGAGGCACAGCTATGATCACGGGTATTTTTAACAGCTTTGTTATCATCTGCAGATCACGCAGGTTCCCTCATGTCAAGGGTTGTGATTCAGTGGTTTCCAGCATATCCACAGACATGTGCAACCATTATCACAGCCAATTTTAAAACATTTCCATCATCTCTTAGAGAAAACCCACGTATATGTGTAGTATGTGTTAGTCACTCAGTCATGTCCAACTTTCTGTGACCCCTGAACTGGGCAAGGAGATCCAACCAGTCCATCCTAAAGGAAATCAGGAGATGCTGAATGTTCATTGGAAGGACTGATGCTGAAGCTGAAACTCCAATACTTTGGCCACCTCATGCGAAGAGTTGACTCATTGGAAAAGACTCTGATGCTGGGAGGGATTAGAGGCAGGAGGAGAAGGGGATGACAGAGGATGAGACGGTTGGATGGCATCACCGACTGGATGAACGTGAGTTTGAGTAAACTCCGGAGCTGGTGATGGACAGGGAGGCCTGGTGTGCTGCAGTCCACGGGGTCAAAGAGTTGGACACGACTGAGCGACTGAACTGAACGTAGCCTGCTAGTCTCCTCTGTCCATGGGATTCTCCAGGCAAGAATACTGGAGTGAGTAGCTTCTCCAAAGGATCTTCCCGGCAGGGATCAAACCTGGGTGGGTCTCTCGCATCGCAGGCAGATTCTTCACTGTCTGAGCCACCAGGGCTTCCCTGAGAAAGCCACACCTGTAGTTATCGCCCACCCCCTCATCCTTTTCCCATCTGCTTTCTGTATGTATCAGTTTGCCTATTTGGGACCTTTCACATGAGATGAATCACACAGAATGCGTTCTTCTGTGACTGGCCTCTGGCATCTAGC
Organism: Raphicerus campestris; assembly: GCA_006410735.1. Taxonomy (NCBI): domain Eukaryota; kingdom Metazoa; phylum Chordata; class Mammalia; order Artiodactyla; family Bovidae; genus Raphicerus; species Raphicerus campestris. The sequence continues at coordinate 92,883 of SJYW01026011.1, forward strand.
ATGCTGTTTTGAAGGGTCATCCCCGTTGTATCACACATCAGAGCTCCATTCATTTTTCTAGCTGATTCTATTGCACTGTTTGGCTAGACCACATTTTCNTTCTTCTGTGACTGGCCTCTGGCATCTAGCATGCTGTTTTGAGGGGTCGTCCCCGTTGTATCACGTTGTATCAGAGCTCCATTCATTTTTCTAGCTGATTCTATTGCACTGTTTGGCTAGACCACATTTTCTCTCTCCACCTCCACTGATGAACACTTGGGTTGTTTCCACCTTTGGGGAGTCATGAATAATGCTGCTGTAAATATTAGCGCACCAGTGTCTGCTGGCGATGCCTTTCCATTCCTCTCAGGCATAGGACCAGGTTTGCTGGGCCGCATACAATGAGTTGCTTGAGGAACTGCCAGACTGTTTTCCAGAGCGGCTTACATTTTATGCTCCTTCCGAGAGGGTAGGGGAGCTCCGAGGCTTCACTGGGATTCTTATGTTCCTTCACACTCACATGCTGCACCCCCATCCCCAGCAACCCCATTCTCTCTGAGTGGGAGTAGGGCCACCGGATACCAGCTCTCTTTGCCCTTCCCCTCACCAGACCTCCCGGTACAGACCCGNCCTGCAAAGGCGCCCAGGCCCCCACCTCTGCGATCTGCGAGCCTGTCACCGACATGGCAAGAGGGACTTTCCAGTTGTCACCGGGGTCACCGACCTTGAGATGGGGCAATTATCCTGGGTTATCCCAGAGAGCTCCATCGAATCGTGAGTTCTTAAAATCAGAGAACACTTCCTGGCTCTGGTTGGACATGGATATGGTGACAGAGGAAGGTTGGAGAGATGCAACCTGAGGATTCCCCCCATCACTGATGATTCTGAAGATGGAGGAAGGGACCAGGGAGGAAGGAATGTGGCAGCCTCTAGAAGCTGGAAAAGAAAGTGTCAGTTTCCCAAGGCCATAGTCACAAGTAACCAGAAACAAGGGTAGCTTAAAATCATAGTAAATTTATGTCTTCCAGTTCTGGAGGCTGGGAGCCTGCATGCAAGGGGTCTCAGGGCCATGCTCTCCCCACGCTCTAGGGAAGGGTCCTTCCTTGCCTTCTCCAGCTTCTGGTGGTTGCCCGCAATCCCTGACATCCAGATGCATCCCTCCAGCCTCTCTGGCTCCTTCCTCACATGGTGCTCTCCTGGGTCTTTGTCAGCCTAATTCTCATGTGAGGTCATTAAACGTTGCATTACAGCCCACCCTAATCCAGTGTGGGGCTTCCCCAGTGACTCAGGGGTTAAGAATCTACCTGCAATGCAGGAGACAGTGCAAGAGATGTGGAGTTCAGTCCCCAGGTTGGGAAGACCCCCTGGAGGAGGGCACAGCAGCCCACTCCAGCATTCTTGCCTGGAGAATCCCATGGACAGGGGAGCCTGGTGGACTACAATCCTGGGGTCACAAAGAGTCAGACACAGCTGAAGCAACAGCAGGAGATCCAGTATGACCTCATCTTCATTTTCATTCTATTGGAGTATAATTGAGAGCTGGACCATAAAGAAGACAGAGAGCCAAAGCACCGATGCCTTCAAACTGGTGCTGGAGAAGACTCCTGCAACCTCCTTGGACAGCAAGGCGATCAAGCCAGTCAATCTTAAGGGAAATCAACCCTGAATATTCACTGGATGGACTGATGCTGAAGCTGAAGCTCCAGAATTTTGGTCATCAGATGCAAACAGACAACTCATTGGAAAAGTCCCTGATGCTGGGAAAGATCGAGGGCAAGAGGAGAAGAAGGCATCAGAGGATGAGATGGCTGGATGGCATCACCAGTGCAATGAACATGAACTCGGGCAAACTCCAGGAGATGCTAAGAGACAAGGAGGCCTGGTGTGCTGCAGTCCATGGAGTCACAGAGCTGGACACGACTGGACCACTGAAAGCAACCACATAGTTGATTGACAACGTTGTGTTAGCTTCAGGTATACAGCACAATGATCCAGCTATGCATGCCGGCAGGTGCCCCTGCTCAGTCCTGTCCAACTCTTTGCAATGGACTATAGCCGGCCAGGTTCCTCTGTCTATGGGATTTTCCAGGGGATCTTCTCAACCCAGGGATCGAACCCATATCTCTTATGTCTCCTGCATTGGTAAGCAGATTCTTTACCACTGAGCGACCTGGGAAGCCCCGATTCAGTTATACATGTATAAATTCATTCTGTTTTAGATGCTTTTCTCATATCTGGAGAAGGAAATGGCAACCCACTCCAGTGTTCTTGCCTGGAAAAGCCCATGGACCAAGGAGGCTGGCAGGCTATAGTCCACGGGGTTGCAAAGAGTCAGACACGACTGAGAGACTTCACTTCCACTCTTTCACTTTCTGATACAGGTCATCCCAGAATCCTGAGTAGAGGTTCCTGTGTGTTATACAGCGGATCTTATACATAGCCGCGTGTATATGCTTATCCCAGGCTTCTGATTTATTCTGCCCTCCCACTTCCCCAGTTGGCAACCGTGTTGCCTTTCGATATCTATATGTCTGTTTCCGTTTCCTGAATAAGTTCTTTTGTTTCTTTTCTTTTTTAGAAAAATTAGACTCCACATATAAGCGGTATCATATTACAGTAGTCTTTCTCTGTCTGACTTACTTTATTGAGGATGATCATCTCTAGGACCACTTGTCAAAGTTGCTCAGTCGTGTCCAGCTCTTTGTGACCCCATGGAATATACAGTCCAAGGGAATCTCTAGGCCAGAATACTGGAGGGGGGAGCCTTTCCCTTCCCAGGTCCCCCGCATTGCAGGTGGATTCTTCACTAGCTGGGCCACAAGGGAAACCCTAGGATCACGCATGTTGCTGCAAATGGCATCGTCTCCTTCCTTTTCGTGGCTAAGTAAGATTCCATTGTATGCATGTGCCCCTCCTCTTTATCTGTCCCTTCGTTGGCATTTAGGTTGCTTCCACACCCTGGCCATTTTACACAGTGCTGCAATGAATGCTGGTGTTCACGCCTCCCTTTGGATAGGTTTTTCTCTGGACATAGGCCCAGAAAGCGGGGTTGCAGGGTCATACGGAGGCTCTATTTTTAGTGTTTTAAGGAACCTCCATACTGTCCTCCATAGTGGCTATAACGATTGACTTTCCCACCAGCAATGTAGGAGGGTTCTCGCCTCACCACACTGTCTCCAGCATTTATTGAGCCATTCCGACAGGTACAGTACGACCTCATCTTAATTTCACTGATAGCATCTATAAAGACTCTCTTTCCAAAAAAGGGTCACCCTCTGAGACTCCAGATAGACATGCATTTGGAGGTACATCACTCCAGCCAGTTCACCCCGTTAGAACCTCCACAGGGAGCACAGCCCCTTGATTTTTGTCCAGTGAGGACCATCTTACACTTCAACTTCCAGAGCAATACAATCACACGTCTGCATTGTCTGAGTCACTCCACTGGGTAATTTGTTCTAGCAGCCTCAGGAAGCTGTGGATGGTCCAGGCTGGAGTCACTGATCTTGTCCTGTCAACCGTACACATCGCATTTATCCTGTGCTCTCTCCATTCACGAAGACAACACATTCTGAAATATGACAGCATAACATAATTCACTGCCGACGGTCCATAATAAATTCCAATAAGGGGCACAATGAAATTTTGTCAAGTCCCCTGTGCTTCTTGTCGGGAAAGTACAAATTGCTGTGTTATCATACACGATGTTTTGCTGGAGACCATAAAACTGGCTCTAAACTGTTAGCATCCTCAGAGGACCTTGGACTTGATATACCGAGTATGACTCCGATGGCCCCACGCTCTCACTCTCCCTCCTTAGAACCTGTCCAATCACAGAGAACAGAGGCAACAAACCCGGAGATTTCTCTTTGTTCACAGCTAAATCTGAGAAACTGAGATGATACACGCAGACACCTTTATGCTTTTGCATGCACGACTATGTGACTAGCAGAGTAGTGTAGCAAAGGCTGAGCTGCCACCTGCCAGGAACAGGCACGCATCGTACACTCCTTAGAAAGGAACATTCGCGAACTTAAAAACACTGCTTTGAAAATACTATTTAATCCACCCATTCTTTTTCCATTCAGACTGCTCCTTCATCTTAGTTCCACAAAGGTCGTTTTTTTTAAAATTTATTTTTATTTTGTACTGGGGCATACCGATTAACAAACAGTGCTGTATAATTTCAGGTGAGCAGCAAAGGGACTCAGTCGCACATACATATGTATCCACTCTCTCCCAGTCTCCCCTCCCATCCAGGCCCATCCAGGCCGGCGAGCAACATCGAGCAGAGCCGTGCAGCTCCTTGACGCTTACCCATTTTAAATACAGCAGTGTGCACATGTCCGTCCTAAGCTTCCTAATTGTCCCTACCCCCATCCTTCCCCTGGCAACCACGTTTGTGCTCTCAAGTCTGGGAGTCTCTTTCTGGTTTGTAAGTAAACTCATTTGTATAATTTCTTTTTAGATCAAGGAAATTTTTTTTTTTTTTTTTTTACAAAATAAAGCAGGTAGCAGCAGGAAGGGAAGGTGGGCACCAGCAAGGCAGGTGGGGGTGGGACTCCGAGGCTGACAGAAATGATCACACTGTCAGGAGTGCAGTTCTGATGGCTGCACCCCCAGACTGCCCGGGAGCATGTGGGGCTGGGGTCCTTAGGAGACAGGCAAGCCCCATAAGTTAGTATAGTGTGTTAGTCACTCAGTCATGTCTGACACTTTGCAACCCAAGGACTGTAACCCACCAGGCTCCTCTATCCATGGCATTCTCCAGGCAAGAATACTGGAGTGGGTTGCCATTTCCTTCTCTAAGACTTGTTGAAGGGATTAAGTTAGTCTAAATTTTTGTCTAATAGCATGCCACAAGGATGATACTGGGTCTTTCATTTCTATCCCACAATTTGGAATTTTCATCTCATGTTATTTGATTGAAATTTGAAGATTATGATATAGATTCATAACATGTTCTTTCAATACAAAATGTTTATACTTTTAAACAGAACACCTTTCAAAAATCAGAAGAAAGAAATTAGGAGAAATTTGGAAGGCATTATGCTGTTAGGGGGCTTCCCTGGGGGCTCAGATGGTTAAGAACTTGCCTGCAATGCAGGAGACCTGGATTCGATTTGGGTTGGGAAGATCAACAGGGAATGGCTACCCACTCCAATATTCTTGCCTGGAGAATTCCATGCACAGAGGAGGTTGGCAGGCTACAGTTCATGGGGTCACAAAGAGTCAGACATGCCTTACTCACACACACACACACACACACACACACACGCTGTTTGGAAGTATGATTCCGTTAGGAGCTAAGTGCATTTTTGCTGCAAATTTTGACATTATATATATGACATATGCGCATGATCATATATGTGTCTCTGTGAGTTTGTGTTTCTGTAAAGAGATGGCAGCATACTGTGTGTATTTTCTGACACGTATCACAGAAAATGGCATTGGATAAAGTCCCCATTGCTGTGTGTCTGTTCAGGTTCAACAGATTTCTACATTAAGCCCCGCAAATGAGATCAGCATTTGCACCAAATTAGCAAATGCATAGCAGAGGATAAATTTCATCCTTGACATGGTCTCTTGGGAGACTGCTAGGCATTTTTATATGAAATGAGGAGAGAGATAATCTCCAGAGTGAACCCAATTTGCCTTTGTGTCCCCACAAAAGCATGCAATAACATTCATTCACGGTAGATTAACGGTCCAGTGGATTTTATTGTACAGATCGTGGGCAGTGTCCCAGGGCTCTAGGTGAGCTCAGTCGGGATCCCCACAGCCACATGCAGCTATTTCACATGTCCTCGGGGTGCCCAACACGCTGAGAGAGGTAGGCAATCCTGGTATTCACAGCTGCATCCCGCACCTCCCTGCTCTGGAAGGCTGACTGGGCAAGATGGCTGTAAAACTAAAGTCTAGTGGCAACTGCAAAGCGCGTTCGTATCAGCGCCTTGAGGCTGGGAGTGCAGACGCGGTGACCAGCACGAATGTCCTCCCCCTGGCCTGTCCCCAAGCGGCTAAGCACTCCGAAAGCCGGTCCCGTTTCCTGCAGGCTCAGACCCACAGTGTGCGCGGCTTCTCAGGCCACTGTCTCCCACTCTCCAGACTGACAGCTATCAGCGGGCCACTGTCGCTCTTTCAACGTCCTCTTTGTTGGAGTACAGTTAACTTACAACGCTGTCTTGGTTCCAGGTGTACAGCAAAGTGGTTCAGTTACACATAGAGGTTTTTACATATATATATATATTTTTTTTTTCTTTTTTGGTTGTTTTCCATTATAGGTATTGCAGAGTATTGAGTAGAGTTCCATGTGCTATACAGTGGTCTTTGTTGGTTATCTATTTTATATATTGTGCCACATGTCCAAATCTTTGGGACCCCATGGACTGCAGCCCACCAGGCTCCTCTGTCCATGGGATTCTCCAAGCAAGAATACTGGAGTGGGTTGTCATGCCCTCCTCCAGGGGATCTTCCCCACCCAGGGATTAAAACCAGGTCTCTGGCACTGTAGGCTGATTCTTTACCATTTGAGCCACCACGGAAGCCCAAGAATATGGGAGTGAGTAGCCTATCCCTTCTTCAGGGGCTCTTCCCAACCCCAGAATGGAACTGGGGGGGGTCTCTTGCATTTACAGGCTGATTCTTAACCAGCTGAGCTACCAGGGAAACCTCATTACTTTAAAACATGTGCTAAATTACCAGGTATATTTTAAACCAAAATGGATTTTCATTTGCTTTTAGAAGAAGCTGTCTGATCAGGGTGAAGATGGATCCATTAGCCCGGCTGGCGGCTGTGCAAAGTGGCTGGGAGACGTCTTTAAAATGACGATGGCTGATGAGAATCTCAGGCCTGGTCTCAGGAGCCTTACAGCACAATCCAGGTATTGATCTTATCATTGTTCATAAAACCCTGGGGAAGGCGGAGGAAATCAAACCAGCCTTTCTCTTCTGANGCACTGTTTGGCTAGACCACATTTTCTCTCTCCACCTCCACTGATGAACACTTGGGTTGTTTCCACCTTTGGGGAGTCACGAATAATGCTGCTGTAAATATTAGCGCACCAGTGTCTGCGGGCGATGCCTTTCCATTCCTCTCAGGCATAGGACCAGGTCTGTCTCTTATACACATCTAGATGTGTATAAGAGACAGTCCCCATCCCCACCGGGCTTCTCCAGTTGGGGGGTTGGGGTTCATTCTCTGGGCTGCTGGCAGCATGTCTCCCAAGTCCTGATGGATCATGAATATTCATGAGCTCTAGACCCCTGCCCATCAGCAGAGCTCAGCCCTTTTGTGCCTCTGCAGCTTCCGGGCTTTATATTCAACTCTGACATTATTCAGTCTTCTGAGTTTTTTTTTCTTGTTAAGGTAACACTGTTTATAGAAGAACCCCAGCTCTTAAATAATTTGTGGATGGCAATGCGAAATTAAAGGCTCTGAATTTATGCTCACAGAGTGGAAGGCATCTGCTCCCTGGAAAACAAAGGGCTATAAATATCAATATTAGACAAGAATTCCAGTCTCTCCTCCCGCAACGCGGGCATTTCAGACTCGGGGATTTAATGATCAGCAAGTCCAATTAGTCCTCTACCCGCGGAATATGGCGGCTTGATTATTTCCAAGACTTTAATGTCTAATTATTTACAGAACATTTAGCCCAGGGCAGAGAGACCATGAAAGAAGCTCCTGACCTTCAGGCTCTTTGTGAAGTACACTTCCTGGCGGGGGCCCTGAACAGACCTGCTCCCAGGAAATCGCGGTGGTTTTCCTTTCAAATCACTGCCCAGCGTCAAACTTAATTATCTCCCAGCCGTGGTACAGGGGAGATGCTGAGATGGAGTCCCATGGATTGTTAGCATGCTTCTCCGATTTTTCATAATGACCATTTCTCAGCCTTTACTTACACTGTTGCCGACAAGTAGCGATTAAAGGACACAAAGAAAGTGTCTATTTTAAGTTTGGGAGCTAATGTTTGCCAGACCCCACTATTTTCAGTTAAGTAGATGCGGCTCTGTGTGTGTGGGAGGGAACAGACAGACACACAGTTTCTCTACATCCTCCAAGTTATTTCCAAATTGAAACCCAGAAGTGTGAGCAGGAGAGCAGGGAAGCTGGAGAGAGGCACAGCTATGATCACGGGTATTTTTAACAGCTTTGTTATCATCTGCAGATCACGCAGGTTCCCTCATGTCAAGGGTTGTGATTCAGTGGTTTCCAGCATATCCACAGACATGTGCAACCATTATCACAGCCAATTTTAAAACATTTCCATCATCTCTTAGAGAAAACCCACGTATATGTGTAGTATGTGTTAGTCACTCAGTCATGTCCAACTTTCTGTGACCCCTGAACTGGGCAAGGAGATCCAACCAGTCCATCCTAAAGGAAATCAGGAGATGCTGAATGTTCATTGGAAGGACTGATGCTGAAGCTGAAACTCCAATACTTTGGCCACCTCATGCGAAGAGTTGACTCATTGGAAAAGACTCTGATGCTGGGAGGGATTAGAGGCAGGAGGAGAAGGGGATGACAGAGGATGAGACGGTTGGATGGCATCACCGACTGGATGAACGTGAGTTTGAGTAAACTCCGGAGCTGGTGATGGACAGGGAGGCCTGGTGTGCTGCAGTCCACGGGGTCAAAGAGTTGGACACGACTGAGCGACTGAACTGAACGTAGCCTGCTAGTCTCCTCTGTCCATGGGATTCTCCAGGCAAGAATACTGGAGTGAGTAGCTTCTCCAAAGGATCTTCCCGGCAGGGATCAAACCTGGGTGGGTCTCTCGCATCGCAGGCAGATTCTTCACTGTCTGAGCCACCAGGGCTTCCCTGAGAAAGCCACACCTGTAGTTATCGCCCACCCCCTCATCCTTTTCCCATCTGCTTTCTGTATGTATCAGTTTGCCTATTTGGGACCTTTCACATGAGATGAATCACACAGAATGCGTTCTTCTGTGACTGGCCTCTGGCATCTAGCATGCTGTTTTGAAGGGTCATCCCCGTTGTATCACACATCAGAGCTCCATTCATTTTTCTAGCTGATTCTATTGCACTGTTTGGCTAGACCACATTTTCTCTCTCCACCTCCACTGATGAACACTTGGGTTGTTTCCACCTTTGGGGAGTCACGAATAATGCTGCTGTAAATATTAGCGCACCAGTGTCTGCGGGCGATGCCTTTCCATTCCTCTCAGGCATAGGACCAGGTTTGCTGGGCCGCATACAATGAGTTGCTTGAGGAACTGCCAGACTGTTTTCCAGAGCGGCTTACATTTTATGCTCCTTCCGAGAGGGTAGGGGAGCTCCGAGGCTTCACTGGGATTCTTATGTTCCTTCACACTCACATGCTGCACCCCCATCCCCAGCAACCCCATTCTCTCTGAGTGGGAGTAGGGCCACCGGATACCAGCTCTCTTTGCCCTTCCCCTCACCAGACCTCCCGGTACAGACCCGGCAGAAGCCCTTGGGAAAGTCAGCCCCGTCGCTGGCCGGCAGGGCCGCTCTCATTGGTAGGTGAACTGGTGCTCTCATTGGTCACGTGACAGGGTGGACCCGGCGATTTCTCCATTCCAGGTAAAGGGCTCCTCCTGGTCCTGTGCGTATCACCTGGACTTGCCAGGGCTACCTCATTTCATTCCTCTGAGGTGCAATGGACACAGGTGAGCAGAACTTCCTTCTTGTCTCTGTAGAGCCACTTCTGTCTGTGAAACAGGAGCTGTGGACTCCTCCTCCTCAGCCTTAATAACCTCATTTACAACCATGCTGGAAAGAAAAAAGTCACAGTGTGTCACATGCTGACACAACCTAACTGTCCACCGCGGAGCGCCTTCTTTCCTTTTCTCCCTCCTTCCTTCCTGCAGGATGAATGTGAGATCATGGAACCCACTCACCTTATTCCGCACTCACAATGAAAAGAAAAAGGCCAGTACTCACCCTCCGGTGTTTTAATTAAAATTCTAATGATCATTTCAAAAATTTTAATTTATGTTGGCGTATAGTTGATTAACAATGTAGTGTTAGTTG
>SJYW01026019.1:0-21728 GCA_006410735.1 Raphicerus campestris
ATTTTACCAATAAAGTGAAGTTCTTAGTTTAACACTTTGAAGAGTAAACACCTCATATATGTTTTGTACTGTGTGTACTCAGTCGCTTTGGTCGTGTCCGACTCTTTGCCACCACATGGACTGTGTAGCCCACCGGGTCCTCTGTTCATGAGATTTCCCAGCAAGAAAACAGAAGTGAATTGACATACCCTCCTCAGGGGGATCTTCTCAGTCCAGGGATCAAACTCACATCTGCTGCACTGAGCCACTGGGGAAGCCACATTTTGTAGTATAGTCACTCACTTTTAACTTATCTCTACCAGCTTGACATGGATTTTAATTTAGGGTCAAACTTACTCCCAAGGCTTGTTTTCAACCTTTGGTTTGCATGGAAGTGACAGAAGTGTCTTTTCCTTCCTGCCATTGCCCATGCTTACGTGGACACACATTCCTTCTTCTACTCTCTTCTGGTGATGATGTCTGAATCACTTCCTTGTACCCTTTCAGTGGATTAATGGACTTTCTAGGTGGCTCAGTGGTAAGGAATTCCCTTGCAAGGCAGGAGATGCAGTTTCAGTCCCTGGGTGGGGAAGATCCCCTGGAAAAGGAAATGGTAACCCACTCCAGTATTCTTACCTGGAGAATCCCAAGAACAGAGAAACCTGGTGGGCTACAGTCCACAGGGTCACAAAGAGTCAGATACAATTTAGTGACTAAGAACAGAAACAAGCAGATTAATAGAGTTTTCTTCTGGCAGATAGAGAAGAAAAGGTATATGTGTTCAATTTTTGACCTTATACATCAACTCAGGATTCTAAAATAGTCACATCGCATTTATTTTTACAATTGATTGTTCATGTTTTCACATATCTTGTTCTCATGAAACCCAAGTCATACCTCTTTCTGGTGCAGGAATCACCAGGGCCCATAGTGTGAGTAGAGGAAAGGATGAGGGGATGGTACAGAGAAAGGCCAAGACGAGTCTTGACCCCTGCGATTGTGCCATTGCTTGTTTCAGCCGCTAGGTGACACCACTAAAGTTTATCAACACTTCTTGTTGGTGATGCTCCGGCTGGTGCAGATTCCTGCGTGCCATAGGAGTGACTGCACCCCAAGCATAGCTTGGCTTTCCTTTCCTTTATTCACAGTGTCTTGGCTTGGCTTTCCTTTCCTTTATTCACAGTGTCTGGCCATTTACCCCCAATCTAAAATATAACACCATGCAGTGGTTGCTCTATCGAGATGGGCTTCCTCCTCCAAGGGAAAGCTTTATTCACACCAACCCTTCTTCAAAAGCATTTAGACCTTTGTCTTACTGTAAGCACTACTTTAGACTTTACCTTTCCTCACAGCTGTTTCCTTTTAAGAGTGATGTTTACTTTCCCTGCCAGTAGATCTTTTTGAAAACATCCTGTTCTACTTTGGTCTCTTTATCTTTCCATTTCAGGGGCCAAGGGTCAAGATTTCCAATCTCCCACACGTATGCCAGTTGCCAAGGAACCTCAGGAAATCAGTCATGATGAAGTCACAAGGTTCTGTCCCACCATTCTGCAGGATTCCTGCTCTCCTAGCTCCTCCCTTTCACAATTCCATAAAACCTATATTTACCTGCAGCTCTTTTTGGAGAAGACACATACATACGTACACATATATAGATATAATCATAAACATTGCCTGATCAAGTACCTTTTATTCCAGCATGTGTGTCTTTATCTGGCCTTGGTCCAAATCACAAATTCAGCAAACTTAACCTTCTTTCAGTGTTTCTTTTTTCTTTTTTCCTTCCAATTTTCTCATCTTCTTTAAGGGTCCCCTTGTGAATCTTGACTATAAATTGTTGCATTCTACCTAGAATGCATAATGTTTCTCACTGAAACAGGTCTTACTTGCCTCTTGGATCAAGAAATTGATAACATGATCCATGTCTATAAGAAATGTTTATAACCAGATCTAAGATATTCAGGGATTTTTAGTTTTTACAAAGTCCTTCCTTTAAGAAACAGCCTTGGGTAGCAGAAGGTACACTGGCTTTGCAGTCAGCTTGACTCAACTTCAAATTCCTAAGAAAAAAAATGAGAGAAGGAAAAGGAAGAACCGAATAAGAGCCCAAAGATGAGTGAAAAAAGGAAAAGCTGCACTAATGTTCTAGGTATTACTCTATTTGGACTCTGCCACTTGGAAACTAAAATGGATGATGTGGTATTTATATTTAAAGGGAGTTTGCTATGAACTTGAGCAAGATAAATCTGAATTTTTAAGAAGGTAGGCCTAGTGAAAGTTTAAGGGAAATTCCAAGAAAAAAAGTATTATGACTTCAGCTTTAAAAAAGAAAAAACACTTTGCTATGTAACAAATAAACCAGATGTCATCAGGAGCAGATGCCAATGAAAGTTTTCTCTACTGAATTTAATAGAAGGAAACATCATCTGTGACCATTTCCTTCCATGAAAAAGGAGGCTGACCAAATCCTTAGTATTCAAGTTCACGGTGTTGGAAATGAAATCCACAAGTAGAAGCCAGTTTAAATTTAAAAAAGTGTTGAAGTATTAAAAGAAAATGCTTTAAAAGTAAGAATAATTACTTGCATACCATAGAGGAGATTGAAATGCATTGAATGAAAGAAGAGATGAATTTTTCTATAATTCTAACATGGTTTGGAGTTGACACAAAGTATTTTTTTGATTTTGATTTTTTTTCCTTTAGCTAGTAGCTTTCTCAAGTAAGCTATATATATATATATATATACATACATAAAATTTTCTAACCTCTATGTAACAATTTATGAATTGAAGTGAAAGTGTTAGTCATGTCTGACTTTTTGTGACCCCACGGAATTCTCCAGGCAGGAATACTGGGGTGGGTAGCCATTCCCTTCTCCAGGGATCCCTGACCCAGGGATCGAACCAGGGTTTCCTGCATTGCAGGCAGATTCTTTATCATCTGAGCAATCAGGGAAGCCCCTGACCATATCTATGTTTCTATCTTTCCTGTGAGGGTTTGTTTATTGTCCTGGAGGTGGTAGATTGCATTTCATGGAAACATGCCATGTTAATTTATACTGAAATAGGATTGGCTATTTTCAACCATTTGTAAGTTTTAAGAAAAAATATTTTCAGACTCCTAGAAGTTTTGTACAATTTGCTTTTACATAAAATCAGAAGAACAATTTTTCTTTTTCCCTGTGAAGTTTTTCTAGTCATTTGCTAATGGCCTACTTTTTTTTCCACCAGAAATGTAACTGTTTTGGGGAAGTAATTCAGAATAAATAAATTATCACTAGGCTGGGTTTTGGTAACCCAAGTGTTAATGTTAGCAGATACCACAATCTGCATTTGATTTCTAAGCTTTTCCTGTTATTTACCAAGTGTCTCCTTCTGTGCTATAAATAATTTAGAATTAAAGTGAACTTTGCCACTAAGTCCTAGAAATCTCCAAATCACGTTGATTTTGTTCGTTAATGTTTCCCTCATAGAACCAAGCTCTGAAACCTTTATACTTGCTCTCTAATCTTAAACAAAATCTTATGATGACAGCTGTAAGCTTCTGGCAAGGGGTAGAATAAATCTAATGTCCAAAATGAACTAATACAGAACCGTTCTTATATGTATTAGTAATGACAATATAATATTCTTACGATGTGCATCTCATATAGGAAAATCTGCATTTAACATGACCAAAACAAAGAAGGATTCAAAAACTCAATATGGATTGATTTGTAAAAGGTTGTATTGATACGTTATTCAACAGTGGAATCTAAAATAAAGGAAAATTAAATTTACATGTGTTTTGAGTGAATATGTACATAACCAGCCTGCAACTCTTGAAAGAATGACAATTGTAATTGAATATTTCTTGCAGCAATGTCTCATGAAAAATTTTAAATGTTCACTTCAGTGTGTTGTGAAAAATGGCACAGCAGATTCTTCACAGTCGTGGAAAAATGTTGCTGCTTCCCTGTTGTGGTTTCCTTATGCCAAAAAGAAGTCAGTTCAAATGATTCAAATGATTTGCATTTGTTTTATTTTATATGACCTTGGAACAGTTTTTGAAGGGGACGAGATCTAACAAAATCAACTCATACTTTCATTGCAATGATTATGTAAAGAGAGGTTCAAAAAGTTTTCACGTTGCCAAAGTTATAAATTGTGACAGGTTTGAAATGAAAGCCCCAAGATTATGATGGCCTACTCTGGCTATTTTCCTCCCTTTAAGAAGGTTTNTCAGGGATTTTTAGTTTTTACAAAGTCCTTCCTTTAAGAAACAGCCTTGGGTAGCAGAAGGTACACTGGCTTTGCAGTCAGCTTGACTCAACTTCAAATTCCTAAGAAAAAAAATGAGAGAAGGAAAAGGAAGAACCGAATAAGAGCCCAAAGATGAGTGAAAAAAGGAAAAGCTGCACTAATGTTCTAGGTATTACTCTATTTGGACTCTGCCACTTGGAAACTAAAATGGATGATGTGGTATTTATATTTAAAGGGAGTTTGCTATGAACTTGAGCAAGATAAATCTGAATTTTTAAGAAGGTAGGCCTAGTGAAAGTTTAAGGGAAATTCCAAGAAAAAAAGTATTATGACTTCAGCTTTAAAAAAGAAAAAACACTTTGCTATGTAACAAATAAACCAGATGTCATCAGGAGCAGATGCCAATGAAAGTTTTCTCTACTGAATTTAATAGAAGGAAACATCATCTGTGACCATTTCCTTCCATGAAAAAGGAGGCTGACCAAATCCTTAGTATTCAAGTTCACGGTGTTGGAAATGAAATCCACAAGTAGAAGCCAGTTTAAATTTAAAAAAGTGTTGAAGTATTAAAAGAAAATGCTTTAAAAGTAAGAATAATTACTTGCATACCATAGAGGAGATTGAAATGCATTGAATGAAAGAAGAGATGAATTTTTCTATAATTCTAACATGGTTTGGAGTTGACACAAAGTATTTTTTTGATTTTGATTTTTTTTCCTTTAGCTAGTAGCTTTCTCAAGTAAGCTATATATATATATATATATACATACATAAAATTTTCTAACCTCTATGTAACAATTTATGAATTGAAGTGAAAGTGTTAGTCATGTCTGACTTTTTGTGACCCCATGGAATTCTCCAGGCAGGAATACTGGGGTGGGTAGCCATTCCCTTCTCCAGGGATCCCTGACCCAGGGATCGAACCAGGGTTTCCTGCATTGCAGGCAGATTCTTTATCATCTGAGCAATCAGGGAAGCCCCTGACCATATCTATGTTTCTATCTTTCCTGTGAGGGTTTGTTTATTGTCCTGGAGGTGGTAGATTGCATTTCATGGAAACATGCCATGTTAATTTATACTGAAATAGGATTGGCTATTTTCAACCATTTGTAAGTTTTAAGAAAAAATATTTTCAGACTCCTAGAAGTTTTGTACAATTTGCTTTTACATAAAATCAGAAGAACAATTTTTCTTTTTCCCTGTGAAGTTTTTCTAGTCATTTGCTAATGGCCTACTTTTTTTTCCACCAGAAATGTAACTGTTTTGGGGAAGTAATTCAGAATAAATAAATTATCACTAGGCTGGGTTTTGGTAACCCAAGTGTTAATGTTAGCAGATACCACAATCTGCATTTGATTTCTAAGCTTTTCCTGTTATTTACCAAGTGTCTCCTTCTGTGCTATAAATAATTTAGAATTAAAGTGAACTTTGCCACTAAGTCCTAGAAATCTCCAAATCACGTTGATTTTGTTCGTTAATGTTTCCCTCATAGAACCAAGCTCTGAAACCTTTATACTTGCTCTCTAATCTTAAACAAAATCTTCTTATGATGACAGCTGTAAGCTTCTGGCAAGGGGTAGAATAAATCTAATGTCCAAAATGAACTAATACAGAACCGTTCTTATATGTATTAGTAATGACAATATAATATTCTTACGATGTGCATCTCATATAGGAAAATCTGCATTTAACATGACCAAAACAAAGAAGGATTCAAAAACTCAATATGGATTGATTTGTAAAAGGTTGTATTGAGACGTTATTCAACAGTGGAATCTAAAATAAAGGAAAATTAAATTTACATGTGTTTTGAGTGAATATGTACATAACCAGCCTGCAACTCTTGAAAGAATGACAATTGTAATTGAATATTTCTTGCAGCAATGTCTCATGAATAATTTTAAATGTTCACTTCAGTGTGTTGTGAAAAATGGCACAGCAGATTCTTCACAGTCGTGGAAAAATGTTGCTGCTTCCCTGTTGTGGTTTCCTTATGCCAAAAAGAAGTCAGTTCAAATGATTCAAATGATTTGCATTTGTTTTATTTTATATGACCTTGGAACAGTTTTTGAAGGGGACGAGATCTAACAAAATCAACTCATACTTTCATTGCAATGATTATGTAAAGAGAGGTTCAAAAAGTTTTCACGTTGCCAAAGTTATAAATTGTGACAGGTTTGAAATGAAAGCCCCAAGATTATGATGGCCTACTCTGGCTATTTTCCTCCCTTTAAGAAGGTTTGTGACACTCTAAAACTCTTTTACAAATACGTCCCACAGACAAGTTTAAGAGACTAATAATAAAGGGTCATTACAAAAAAAAAAAAATAGTACTTCAGAAGAATATTTAACTTTGTCACTAATTTTAATGTCTTACTCAAAACCAAACTACAGAAAATTCTTTTTAATCTTCCATTTTAAGTCAGATTAGAAAATAATAGTTTTTTAAAAAGGACTAGAGCTTACTTACTAATTTGTGTACATGGCGTTGTATCTGCATCTTCTTTATCTCTTACATTTAACAAGAACAATATTTAGCACCACTGCAGACTCTCTCTACGCTTGTATGCTTGCTTATGTTTCCTGATATCTGAGGGCTTTTGTGTGGACTGGCCTTAGGGATACATGTGAGAAACTAACCTAGTACCTGTTTTGGTTTCAGTAAAGAGAAGGCAACAGCACTCCACTCCAGTACTGTCGCCTGGAAAATCCCATGGACGGAGGAGCCTGGTAGACTGCAGTCCGTAGGGGTCTCGAAGAGTCCGACAGGACTGAGTGACTTCACTTTCACTTTCCACTTTCATGCACTGGAGAAGGAAATGGCAGCCCACTCCAGTGTTCTTGCCTGGAGAATCCCAGGGACAGGGGAGCCTGGTGGGCTGCCGTCTATGGGGTCACAGGACAGGACTGAAGCGACTTAGCAGCAACAGCAGTATTACTAAATGAATAGCTTTACCAAATCATCATCTCGTTCTTGCCTGGAGAATCCCAAGGACAGGGGAGCCTGGTGGGCTGCCGTCTATGGGACACAGGACAGGACTGAAGCAACTTAGCAGCAACAGCAGTATTACTGAATGAATAGCTTTACCAAATCATCATCTCTTAAGATTATCTGGTTCAGTTACTCTTTTACAAGAAGCATCTTTGGTTGTTTATGTCCATAAACTCTTTGCCACTACAACTGCTAGTTAACATTGAGAATTCCATTATGAAATGTAAAGACTAACATAGTCTCTCAGACACATGCAATAAGGCAAGCACTGTCCTAGGTATTTCATAGATTATTCACTTTGATTCTCTCAGAAATCCTATATGTCAGATATTAAAACATTCATTGTCATATGTACACTCAGTTCAAAGTAACTGACTTGACTAAGACTCCATAGCTAAGCCTGCTTTGAAAGCTATTAATTTTCTAGTCTATCAGGTGACTATAAAACCTGAAAACCTATCAGGTGACTATGCAACTTTGAAGCTAGAAAAGAATTATTTGCTCCTCTATCGGAAAAACAAAGGTTTATAAGCATGTAAAATCCCATCCCAATGTGTTGCCCAATATCAGTGAACAACAGGCTGAAAATCAATTTCTGAATGTTATTCCAAAGCTGCTGGCTTTAAATGTTGAGGTCAAACTTAGATTTTTGGAATTTCTGTCTTCTATAATTTCAACATGCTTTTGAATTCCCTTTCTCCCAATCAAATGCCAAAAGCGAGCACTATACGGATACACACCCATGGAATCATCTGCCTCATTTCCTTCATGAGAGACTAAGCTTGCTTTCTCTGATGTGTATCTTGTCTCGCTATGCAACATTAACCTGCCCTCCTACCAGGTCCCTTTCCATGGTGCCAAAGTAGAGCCTTCAGGACACTTTCTCAGTTCCTTCCTAGCCCTTTACAATTAAGTCCTGGTTTGTAAACAAACCTGGTTTGAAAATCCATTCCCAAGTACATTTTTCCAGCTTTCACATGAGTAAGATCAATTGCCTTTCTTTAGCAATATATTCCAGGTAATATGCTAAGCATTTGATGATCTTATCTAGCAGTTATAATAACTGAACACAGTTGACACTGGTCCTCACCCTTATTTTTCAAGTGAGTACACTCAGAAAGACAAAACAAATTACACAAAGCAACAGAGTAAGTAAGAGAAGATTCAGGAATGCAAGCCAAAACTAGCAAGGCTTCCTTAGTCTACCTTTTCAGGCTTCCATCGGGTAAGCAAACTTCTGAGCTGCTCACATGTTCAGTTCAGTTCAGTTGCTCAGTCATGTCTGACTCTGCAACCCCATGGACTGTACCATGCCAGGCCTCCCTGTCCATCACAAACTCCTGGAGCTTGCTCAAATTCATGTCCATCGAATCAGAGATGCCATCCAACCATTTCATCCTCTGTCATCCCCTTTTCCTCCTGCCTTCAATCTTTCCCAGCATCAGGGTCTTTTCCAGTGAATCAGTTCTTCATATTAGGTGGCCAAATTATTGGAGCTTCAGCTTCAGCATCAGCATCAGTCCTTCCAATGAATATTCAGGACTGATTTCCTTTAGGATTGACTGGTTGAATCTCTTTGCAGTCCAAGGGACTCTCAAGAGTCTTCTCCAACACCACAGTTCAAAAGCATCAATTCTTTGGCACTCAGCTTTCTTTATAGTCCAACTTTCACATCCATACATGACTACTGGAAAAACCATAGCCTTGATTAGGCAAGCTTTTGTCAGCAAAGTAATGTCTCTGCTTTTTAATATGCTGTCTGAGTTGGTCATTTCTTTTTTTCCAAGGAGCAAGCTTCTTTTAATCTCATGGCTCACATGGAGTACCTTGGAGAATCTCCAAGAGCAGCAAGAAGTGTTTATTCCTTTCCATGTTCCCAACTTTTCCCAACCAGAAAAACAAAAACAAGCAAACAAAACCCAGGTATTCAAAACTGTTCATGGAGAATAGGAACCTGTTATATACAACCATTTTCTTGACATTTTTTGATCAAATGGGGCTGCCCTGGTAGCTCAGACAGTAAAGAATCTTCCTGCAATGGAAGAGATGTGCATTCAGTCCCTGCGTTGGGAAGATCCCCTACAGAAGGAAATAGCAATAATACTCCACTATTCTTGCCTGGGAAATCCCACGGATGGAGGATGGACAGAAGAGCCTGGCAGGGCTAAAATCCATGGGGTTGCAAAGAGTCAGATATGACTGAGCAACTGACACTTTCACTGTTACTACCTATATCTCTGTAACAATATCAGGTACTTTGCTTTCTGAAAGAGACTCTGTTGCCATTTTCACTCCCAAGTGTTAAATGTGCTCTCCTTTGAAACCATAATGTTTATGTAAAACAAAATGAATAAAAATCTCCACAAACTTTGTACTCTAAAATATATTATACATTCTGTTAAACTTTCCAACTGATCATAGAAAAACCATTTTCGAGTTTAGTTATGATGCATGTTGCTGAGGAAATTTTGGATTTTTCTATTAGTGCTCAGATGGCTGTAATGTAGACAGCTGCTGGGGAAATTTGGCAGGTGTCCAAATGAAGTTAGAAATGTACATGTTTATCACTTAGAAGCTGCATACACCTACTGTTCTTCTTCACCAAAAGATAACAATCCCACATTTTATAGGCAATTTTCTTTCCTTTTTTTGTCCCAGAGACTCACCAAAATTCAATAAGTTTATTTTAGTGAAAACCACCTTGCTGCACTCAGCATCTTGCCTAAGCAAAATTCCCTAAAATAAAGTGAGCAGGAGCCATTTAGCAGAGTGAACAAAGCCAAAATGATCATGAGCCCATTGCTTTCCAAATGAGCCCATTACTATTAATTTCTCCTGTCCTTAGAGAATATTTGGAAAAAGCAAGTTCATCAGGAGAGTGAAATAAGTGTTAAAAAAAAGTTGGTAAAAATATCTCTCCCCTTCAAAACTGCATCCTAAGTAAGGCGATCCCTATAGGACACTAACTCTCAAAGGCACAAGCTCTGCTACCTGTTTTAGATGATGAGCTGTGCATGAGTGCAGGATGTTTTGACACTGGCATCAAACAGGAGCTAAATATTTGTAGAGCCACTTCAGTCAGTACACATAATGCAACAGATTCTGTTCTCAAAGACTTAGAATTTTCCCTTCTTGGATATCTAGGGAGACTGTCATGGAAAAAATGTTAATAATAGACTCTATAAGTTAAAAAATAAATGACATTGAAAGGCTCACTTACTGTAAGTCAAATTCCCTGTCACTACCTATCCCTGCCCTAAGGAGGGCACACGGCTGTGTGTGCAAGATGGGGTATGTGGCTTGAGGGCACAGCTAGAGATGGGAAGTGGGAGATGAGCAAAGCAATGTCTTTCTTTGGTACTCTTCTGAACCCCAGAGCCTCTACTTACAAGCTGTTTCACACTGGACTTCTCAGATCATGGCACTCTTGGTTTTTCAATCTATAAAATGAGAACAGTGATAGTTCTTACCTTATAAATATAAGATATTAAATGTAAATAGCCTAGGACAGTACTTGGCATGTGATAAGATTCTTTTTTTAATGGTCATGAATTTTTATGGACCTGGACAGCAGTTTCCATCTCCTCTCTTTCTTCCCAAATGGAGAGTATGGAAAGGTAAGCATAAACCTGATTCTCTGCTGACAAAAAGTCAAGCAGGATAGGGTGGGATTTGGGGCCACAAGAAGAGTGAGGTGGCTGGCCAAACACGTTTTTAAGAGAGGGAGGTATTCTTTTCCTATGAGTTGAGTCTTCAGTGTTGTTGTTCAGTCACTTGGTTGTGTCTGACTCCCTGAGAACCCATGGACTGCAGCACACCAGGCTTCCCTTTCCTTCACCATCTCCTAGAGCTTGCTCTAACCCATGTCCATTGAGTCAGTGATGCCATCCAACCATCTCATCCTCTGTCGTCCCTTTCTCCTCCTGCCCTCAATCTTTCCCNGCTGAAAATCAATTTCTGAATGTTATTCCAAAGCTGCTGGCTTTAAATGTTGAGGTCAAACTTAGATTTTTGGAATTTCTGTCTTCTATAATTTCAACATGCTTTTGAATTCCCTTTCTCCCAATCAAATGCCAAAAGCGAGCACTATACGGATACACACCCATGGAATCATCTGCCTCATTTCCTTCATGAGAGACTAAGCTTGCTTTCTCTGATGTGTATCTTGCCTCGCTATGCAACATTAACCTGCCCTCCTACCAGGTCCCTTTCCATGGTGCCAAAGTAGAGCCTTCAGGACACTTTCTCAGTTCCTTCCTAGCCCTTTACAATTAAGTCCTGGTTTGTAAACAAACCTGGTTTGAAAATCCATTCCCAAGTACATTTTTCCAGCTTTCACATGAGTAAGATCAATTGCCTTTCTTTAGCAATATATTCCAGGTAATATGCTAAGCATTTGATGATCTTATCTAGCAGTTATAATAACTGAACACAGTTGACACTGGTCCTCACCCTTATTTTTCAAGTGAGTACACTCAGAAAGACAAAACAAATTACACAAAGCAACAGAGTAAGTAAGAGAAGATTCAGGAATGCAAGCCAAAACTAGCAAGGCTTCCTTAGTCTACCTTTTCAGGCTTCCATCGGGTAAGCAAACTTCTGAGCTGCTCACATGTTCAGTTCAGTTCAGTTGCTCAGTCATGTCTGACTCTGCAACCCCATGGACTGTACCATGCCAGGCCTCCCTGTCCATCACAAACTCCTGGAGCTTGCTCAAATTCATGTCCATCGAATCAGAGATGCCATCCAACCATTTCATCCTCTGTCATCCCCTTTTCCTCCTGCCTTCAATCTTTCCCAGCATCAGGGTCTTTTCCAGTGAATCAGTTCTTCATATTAGGTGGCCAAATTATTGGAGCCTCAGCTTCAGCATCAGCATCAGTCCTTCCAATGAATATTCAGGACTGATTTCCTTTAGGATTGACTGGTTGAATCTCTTTGCAGTCCAAGGGACTCTCAAGAGTCTTCTCCAACACCACAGTTCAAAAGCATCAATTCTTTGGCACTCAGCTTTCTTTATAGTCCAACTTTCACATCCATACATGACTACTGGAAAAACCATAGCCTTGATTAGGCAAGCTTTTGTCAGCAAAGTAATGTCTCTGCTTTTTAATATGCTGTCTGAGTTGGTCATTTCTTTTTTTCCAAGGAGCAAGCTTCTTTTAATCTCATGGCTCACATGGAGTACCTTGGAGAATCTCCAAGAGCAGCAAGAAGTGTTTATTCCTTTCCATGTTCCCAACTTTTCCCAACCAGAAAAACAAAAACAAGCAAACAAAACCCAGGTATTCAAAACTGTTCATGGAGAATAGGAACCTGTTATATACAACCATTTTCTTGACATTTTTTGATCAAATGGGGCTGCCCTGGTAGCTCAGACAGTAAAGAATCTTCCTGCAATGGAAGAGATGTGCATTCAGTCCCTGCATTGGGAAGATCCCCTACAGAAGGAAATAGCAATAATACTCCACTATTCTTGCCTGGGAAATCCCACGGATGGAGGATGGACGGAAGAGCCTGGCAGGGCTAAAATCCATGGGGTTGCAAAGAGTCAGATATGACTGAGCAACTGACACTTTCACTGTTACTACCTATATCTCTGTAACAATATCAGGTACTTTGCTTTCTGAAAGAGACTCTGTTGCCATTTTCACTCCCAAGTGTTAAATGTGCTCTCCTTTGAAACCATAATGTTTATGTAAAACAAAATGAATAAAAATCTCCACAAACTTTGTACTCTAAAATATATTATACATTCTGTTAAACTTTCCAACTGATCATAGAAAAACCATTTTCGAGTTTAGTTATGATGCATGTTGCTGAGGAAATTTTGGATTTTTCTATTAGTGCTCAGATGGCTGTAATGTAGACAGCTGCTGGGGAAATTTGGCAGGTGTCCAAATGAAGTTAGAAATGTACATGTTTATCACTTAGAAGCTGCATACACCTACTGTTCTTCTTCACCAAAAGATAACAATCCCACATTTTATAGACAATTTTCTTTCCTTTTTTTGTCCCAGAGACTCACCAAAATTCAATAAGTTTATTTTAGTGAAAACCACCTTGCTGCACTCAGCATCTTGCCTAAGCAAAATTCCCTAAAATAAAGTGAGCAGGAGCCATTTAGCAGAGTGAACAAAGCCAAAATGATCATGAGCCCATTGCTTTCCAAATGAGCCCATTACTATTAATTTCTCCTGTCCTTAGAGAATATTTGGAAAAAGCAAGTTCATCAGGAGAGTGAAATAAGTGTTAAAAAAAAGTTGGTAAAAATATCTCTCCCCTTCAAAACTGCATCCTAAGTAAGGCGATCCCTATAGGACACTAACTCTCAAAGGCACAAGCTCTGCTACCTGTTTTAGATGATGAGCTGTGCATGAGTGCAGGATGTTTTGACACTGGCATCAAACAGGAGCTAAATATTTGTAGAGCCACTTCAGTCAGTACACATAATGCAACAGATTCTGTTCTCAAAGACTTAGAATTTTCCCTTCTTGGATATCTAGGGAGACTGTCATGGAAAAAATGTTAATAATAGACTCTATAAGTTAAAAAATAAATGACATTGAAAGGCTCACTTACTATAAGTCAAATTCCCTGTCACTACCTATCCCTGCCCTAAGGAGGGCACACGGCTGTGTGTGCAAGATGGGGTATGTGGCTTGAGGGCACAGCTAGAGATGGGAAGTGGGAGATGAGCAAAGCAATGTCTTTCTTTGGTACTCTTCTGAACCCCAGAGCCTCTACTTACAAGCTGTTTCACACTGGACTTCTCAGATCATGGCACTCTTGGTTTTTCAATCTATAAAATGAGAACAGTGATAGTTCTTACCTTATAAATATAAGATATTAAATGTAAATAGCCTAGGACAGTACTTGGCATGTGATAAGATTCTTTTTTTAATGGTCATGAATTTTTATGGACCTGGACAGCAGTTTCCATCTCCTCTCTTTCTTCCCAAATGGAGAGTATGGAAAGGTAAGCATAAACCTGATTCTCTGCTGACAAAAAGTCAAGCAGGATAGGGTGGGATTTGGGGCCACAAGAAGAGTGAGGTGGCTGGCCAAACACATTTTTAAGAGAGGGAGGTATTCTTTTCCTATGAGTTGAGTCTTCAGTGTTGTTGTTCAGTCACTTGGTTGTGTCTGACTCCCTGAGAACCCATGGACTGCAGCACACCAGGCTTCCCTTTCCTTCACCATCTCCTAGAGCTTGCTCTAACCCATGTCCATTGAGTCAGTGATGCCATCCAACCATCTCATCCTCTGTCGTCCCTTTCTCCTCCTGCCCTCAATCTTTCCCAGCATTGGTCTTTTCCAGTGAGTCAGCTTTTCCCATCAGGTGACCAAAATACTGGAGCTTCAATATCAGTCCTTCCAATGAACATTCAGGGTTGACTTCCTTTAGAATTGACTGGTTTGATCTCCTTGCAGTCCAAGAGACTCTCAAGAGTCTTCTCCAACACCACAGTTCAAAAGCATCAATTCTTTGGCACTCAGCCTTCTTTATGGTCCAACTCTAACATCCATACATGACTACAGGAAAAACCATAGCTTTGACTAGATGAACCTTTGTTGGCAAAGTAATATATATATATTTTTAATATGGTGTCTATGATTGCCATAGCTTTTCTTCCAAGGAGAAAGTGTTTTTTAATTTAATGGCTGCAGTCACTGTCCACATTGATTTGGGAGCCCCCCAAAATAAAGTCTGTCACTGTTTCCATTGTTCCCCATCTATTTGCCATGAAGTGATGGGATAAGATGCCATGATCTAAGTTTTCAGAATGTTGAGTTTTAAGCCAGCTTTTTCACTCTCCTCTTTCACTTTCATCAAAAGGCTGTTTAGTTCCTCTTCACTTTCTGCCGTAAAGGTGGTGTCATCTACATATCTGAGTCTTCCATGCTTTCTTACTATATGAAGTTAGTCTTCAAATGTAAGCTTGGGAAGAAGATTAGGGTAGACTGAGTTTGACTTAATCTGAGCCTTAAAGAAGCAAAAAGAATTTTCTTAGATCACATAAAGTCCAGCT
Source organism: Raphicerus campestris (assembly GCA_006410735.1). Taxonomy (NCBI): domain Eukaryota; kingdom Metazoa; phylum Chordata; class Mammalia; order Artiodactyla; family Bovidae; genus Raphicerus; species Raphicerus campestris. The sequence continues at coordinate 15,246 of SJYW01026019.1, forward strand.
TACTTTACCAAGATGAAAGACCAGCTAAGATTTTGGTGCTACTTGAAGTATTCTTTTCTATATCCATGTGCTTCTCCTGGAGCCCTGTAACAGCACAGGAGGTCATTAAAACTCAGATATCAGGGATTTTTCCTAATGACTTTAAAACAGCACTTTAATCTCCAACCACTACCACCTCTGGTTCTCTATCATGTGTTGTCTGTTTATCTGTGCATGCATGCTAAGTCACTTCAGTTGTGTCCACCTCTTTGCAACCCTACGGACTGTAGTCTGCCAGGCTCTCTGTCAGTGGAATTCTCCAGGCAAGAATACTGGAGTGGGTTGCCATTTCCTTCTCCAGGGGATCTTCCTGACCCAGGGACTGAAACTGCATTGCAGGCAGATTCTTTACCACTGAACCACTGAGGGAAAGCCCATCTGTTTTGTATCTCCAAATGATGATTTCTTTCCTAGCAGAGAAAATTTGAACATCATCACAACTTCTGGCCCTTTTCCCTGGTTAGTTGACTTCATTGACTGAATGATAAACCAGATAAAATGTCCACATACCCAAAGCTGAAATGCCACTGGTTAGTTGACTATGAGTAATGACATTAGTATTAAGAACAGAAACACACATTTAAAAGAAGTGGCTGCTCCTCTTTAACAGCATTCAAGCTGNACTAGATAAAATGTCCACATACCCAAAGCTGAAATGCCACTGGTTAGTTGTCTATGAGTAATGACATTAGTATTAAGAACAGAAACACACATTTAAAAGAAGTGGCTGCTCCTCTTTAACCGCATTCAAGCTGTTAGTGTTAGTATTATAGAAAATGGAAATTGAGAAAGTATTATTTCATTTAAAAGCTAGGGACAGCCAAGTATTAGTAAGAAAACATTACACTAATGACACAGGCAGAAAATTCAATTTAACACTTGACTTCTAGTGTTTGAGATGGTGGTTTAAGTGTTTGTTAACCAAGACATCATTAGTAAGATTTTCAAAGCAAATTCTCTAAACCAAACAAAAATAAGATGATCCTTGAGATGTATATACCTTTATATTTATTCTAAAAGGTTGACAATATTTAAATAGTAAATGACCTTTTCTTAGCCTACTTCACAGACTGGATAACCAGTAGTATTAAGCATGTTAAGCGTGAAATAGAAACTTCCATCCCAGTCTACACATTCCTTAACTTCTCCAACATTTCCCTGAGGAAGGCCTTGACAAACACCTTACAGAAAAAAGGTTCTGCTCCTGATCATCCAAAACATAGAGAAGTTTTAAATAATTTATCCAAAGCTGTCAATTTACATACCTTAATATAGTTTTTCAACATGAATGCCATATAGGTGAAAGATCCAACTCACTGCTTTCCTTTGTGCTCAAATATTGGACTTCTGGAAAATATCCCAACAGTAGCCAAAAACCTTGCATGGAGGAGGAAATCAGGAAAGATCATCTAATAATCAAAACTCTGAATTTTTAAAAAACATTGTACCTTACTTGTAGGCCTCTGAATATTACTTAGTTTTTCTCTCTCCATAGGTCTCCACCAAGTGCATAAAATGAAATGCACTTTATAGAGATGAGTTTTATACTCCAGAAGTTTAATTATTTTAAAATTCAATGCATTGCCCCTATTTCATTTGATTGATTTTTCTCATAGTAGATTCCAAGGTGCAGTTATTGTTCCTTAGCTATAAACAAAGCACCGTATATTTTTGCCTAACTTCCTGGGTAAACCACAATCTAGTCCAAATGCTTTCTGTATGTATGTGATGCAGATGCATACATGATAAATTAATACTCAGTCATAAACAGTAGGAGAAAGACTGGAATGTTGCAGCTGCTCTGTATGGTCCTGTTTATTAGACACTATGATGGTTCAATATAAGGTGATCACAGAAGTAAGAAAAAAAAAATCTGGGTTCTGGAGAGGAAACTCGGATATCAGTATGTGCAAGAGAAGAGCACTGCCGAAGTGGCTTTCAAACTCTAACCACAGACCAAAACTAAGAAATATATATTTTATTTTATTCAGTAACACACACCTGGTAAAGCTTTAATAAAATGACACTTGCCATTGTTACTTGTGACATTACTCTGACATTTTCTAACCCACTATATCCTATGTCATTTCATCCATTCTATTGTATTCTATTTCACTTGTGTTGGAGCTACATAATGTTCTCCAGGTGTCTGCTATGGGTCTTGCCGTGCGTCTCAATGCTAGTCTTCGCCTCGGCTGTGTCAACTGTTTTTTGCTGTCTGCCCTGAAGCTTCTCAACCTCTGCTACCTGGCCTAGATGAGAGTACCATCAATTATTCTGATACATATTACTAAAAGTGTCAGGTAATTAGTTCATTTTGAAGTAATTTTTGTGAAGGGACAGGAGAATCATCCTCTATTTCATGCTTCTTCTGAGCTGCATGATTCACGCTTTTCAGCATCAAACCAGTGGGCTCTGCCCCTCGTGCCTGTAGTGACGTCCTGGACAAAGCTCCTGTGGATTGGTTTTCCATGTACTGGCTTCCTGGCTCTTAAATCCCCAACTACTATTTCTTGGAATGGGGTCAAATCCTAATAAACCACTTATACATATCTTCTGGGCACATAAATTCTCCTTTTGGGGGAGAGGAGCATGAAAGGGACTTAGGCTAAAATAACACTTGATTTAAAAAATGCTGGTTGTAAGTTGATCATGTCTCATTAACATTAGTTTGCAAAACAGTGATCCAGGGGTTGGGAAGAAAGAGAATTCAAGTGGAAGAGAGGATTTTCAGATGATGGAAGAGCTGAAGTTTTCTCATTTGTGTCGGAGAATTTTGCAAAATGCCCATTGGTGAATGGTACTCATGAGGCAAGTTTAGCCCAGCCAGCTAGAAAGTATCTCTCTATTCTGTGGCATATATCAGCCTCACTCATTGCTCTCACCTTTACGACTGCATAGGAAGATAGCATGCACATCATGCGTTTACATTCAGTTAGCAAGTATTTACCGAGTCTCAATAATTCTAAGGTTACTATGTTAGAGTGTTTTTAGAAGCGAGTTGAAACATAACGTACATATCTACATAATAAGAAATTGGAAGTCTCCTAGGCACTGCTGGTTCTATCAAATTTTTGTTAGGACAAATAAGGGGGTTTTAAAGGAAATAAAGAAATAGACATGACTCTACGTGTGTGTGTGTATTTGATTAGAGACTGAAATAAAACTTGATGGCTTGAGCTAAAATTCATAGAAAAAGAAGAGTAGCCAATACAGAAAACACTGAATGAGTGTGAATGTGTTAGTCACTCAGTTGTACCTGACTCTTTGTGATCCCATAGACTGTAGCCCCCAGGCGCCTCTGTCCGTGGAATTCTCCAGGCAAGAATACTGGAGTGGGTTGCCATGCCTTCCTCCAGGAGATCTTCCCAACCAAGGAATCAAACCCAGATCTCCCACACTGTAGGCAGATTTTTTTTTACCATCTGAGCCACTAAGGAAGTCAGGAACACAAATTTTAACATCAGATTCTTACTATACATGAATACTTAAGGAATGTAAATAAGATACATATGAAAAGTACCTACATGTGTCCACATATGTGTTACAGGGCTTCCCTGATCATTGAGGAGGTTTACAGGCTGCACAGATTTCCTTTTCTATGAATTTTACCCTGTTATCCTGGCCTGTCAGTCAGATTGTTAGTTCCTTTCAATGAATCTGTAAAATTTTAATATATTCTGTCATGTGTGTCACAGATAAAGTCTTACATCATTACTATTTCAAAAGAGTCCCAGTAGCATCTAACAAACTCTTTACTTGCCACGCTGAATTTAAGTAAAAAATAAAGAGCTTACAAGAGGAGAGTGACTGTTCAAGTTTTATCTCTTGTTAGTCAAAGGGAACAGTTATGAGATGAATAAGTTTTGAGAATCTAAGGTACAGCATGGTGATTATAGTTAATAACACTGTATTGTATATTTGAAAATTGCTGAGTAGATCTCATATTCTCACGACAAAAAAAGGAATGGTAATCATGTGACTTGATGGAGGTAGTGGCTAACACAGTGGGGGTAATCATTTTTCAATATAAATGTACCAAATCGGCGCATTGTACTCTTTAAGTTTGCACAATGTTACATGAATTATATCTCAATTAAACTGCAAAGTAGAGTTTTATCTCTGGCCCAGAAACGTAGTATCCAAAGGGTCTAATAAATCTCCTTGAGCCCCTATCATTCTGTTGAAGGCAGTATAATGACCAGTGGAGAAGCCAAAGGGTAAAAATGTATAGAAACAGTGCTGGTAGACCAAGNGAGTTTTATCTCTGGCCCAGAAACATAGTATCCAAAGGGTCTAATAAATCTCCTTGAGCCCCTATCATTCTGTTCAAGGCAGTATAATGACCAGTGGAGAAGCCAAAGGGTAAAAATGTATAGAAACAGTGCTGGTAGACCAAGGGGCTTATCTTCAATCTTGACCTAAATTTCAGAATTATTTAAAATAATCTGTGAACACTTGTAAGGTGAAGGAAAAAAAAAAAAGAAAAAGCTGAAGCATCACCTGTACTTGCCCTGGTTAAGCGTAGGGCTTACCAGTGCCTTGCCCTGTGCGGTGGCCTGCAGTAAGTGCTAAAGAAAGACTTACTGAATAGTTGAGTGCCTCTGTGAGCATAGCATCTTAAGAGGGATGCCAACAAGTGGAAGCACATCCAGTGATGGATGATGAAGGTCGTGAAGGTCCAAGACCATGCACTGTGTTGAGTCATCAGAAGTTAGAAGTCTTCAGAAGTAAGCCTGAGAGAACACACGATGGTGGTGGCCTCGTGGTGTCCTGACTACATGGCTTGGATTTGGAAGTGATATTAGTCTCCTAGTGGCAGTAGAGGTCCATGGGAAGAAGTTCAAAAGAAGATGAACTTTCATATTTAATTCAACAACAGCAAAAAATATTAAAGCCCTTTTTTATACACTGAACAATGGACCTGATGCTGAGGTTAAAAAATACATGAGACACAATCTCATATCTCAAAATGTTCAATTGGACAGGAGAAACTAGTCTCTATACTATTAAAGTTAATAAATAGTGAAAGTAATGTAATATACCGAAGGAGAACTGAGGATATAGTGATTAATTTGCTTAAATACATTCAATAAGTTACCTCGAAAGATACTGAGATTCCAAACACAGAAGGCATTTGAGCCAAATGTGAGTTGGACTCAAATGCACTTGGACATGGACAATAAATACAATTGTTTAAAAGCTGACTGAGTTTGAAAAAACAGAGTCTAAGATGGCTGTATATCAAAGAACATGTTTGCTTAATGGATTTCATTCTAAAAATAAACATGAACTCAATGGTAATCAAAGAAAACTGCTATTGTTTTCAGATTTGGCCTGGGTTGCCAGTGTACGATCCACTGTCTAAATCAGGGATTGGAAAACTATGACTCATGGGTAAAATTCACGTATCTGCCTGTTTTTGTAAATACAGTTGTATTGCAGCATAGCCACACTCATCAATTCATGTATTGCCCAAGGCTCTTTGAGTACTTATGGAAGATTATCTAGTTCTCAGATCTAAAATACTTAGTATCAAATTCTACAGAAAAAGTTGGCTGAGAGTTGGTCTAGATAACCACTGGTTATTCTTGTTGAAGCTAAGGTAGTAGGTTGTAGGGGGCGGTGGTTATTGGGTTAAATGTTGGATTAGGTTATTTTCAACTTTACAGGATGCATTAAAATCGTGATTATTCTATTTTTCTTGTTAGATCCCAAGTAAGTTGTTGTATTAATGTAGATAATCATGTTCTTATCAGTTAACTAGTAAAAACAACACTAACTCCCTAAGAGTTGGGAAATTTTCAGTGTAATTAATCCAATTCAATTGGATCATGTGTATTTTCTCCTCCAACCTAAAAATTACATTATAAATTACAGATTACTTGGGTTTCATCACTGTTTCCGCTCAAAAATACATTTAAATTGATTAGAAAACAGTTGATGTGGTACTGNACTTCTCACCTTCCTCTTCTTCTCACCTTCTTCTTTTTCTCACATTCTTCTTCTTCTAACTTTCTACTTCTTCTTCTCATCTTCTTCTTCTTCTCACCTTCTTCTTCTTGTCCTTCTTCTTCTTCTCAACTTCTTCTTTTTCTTCTTCTTCCTCTCACCTTTTTCTTCTTCATTTTCTCACATCCTCCTCTCCTCCCCCTTCTTCTTCTCTCCTCCTCCTCCTCCTGCTTCTTAATCTTCTCCTTTTTCTTCTTCTCACCTTCTTCTTCTCACCTTCTTCTCACTTTCTTCTTCTTCTTCTTATTCTCACCTTCTTTTTCTTCTTCTCACCTTCTTCCTCTTCTTCTTCTTCTCATCTCCTTCTTCTTCTGACCTTCTTCTTCTCACGTTCTCCTTCTTCTTCTTCTCATCTTCTTCTTCTTCTCATCTTCTTCTTCTTCTCACCTTCATCTTCTTCTCACCTTCTTCTTCTTCTCACCCTCTTCTTCT
>SJYW01026019.1:49371-66211 GCA_006410735.1 Raphicerus campestris
AAAGAGGAAGAGATAGGGAGTCTACCTGTTAAAGTACATATACACAATGGAGTTTTTGTTGTCTTTTAACCATCAAGAAGGCTACTGTACCCCCTGAAGGAGCAGAGGAGTGGTGGGAGCAGTTTGGAAGGATTAAGGAGTGAATGGAGAATTTTACCCTAAGAAATTTCTCATAAAGTCTGTCTCTTCTTTCCTACAGTAAGACCTGTGATAAAATTTATAAATAGTAAACAAACAATAATAAATTAGCAAACTGGGAAAGGGAAAGTGTATAAGATTCTCCACAAGAGTAGATAGAGCTTGGCCTGGATCCTGTCCCTCCCAGTGATGATTAATTTTATGTGCCAACTTGACTGGGCTAAGGGGTACACAGGGAGCTAGTAAAAGAGTATCTCTTGGTGTGTCTGTGAGGGTGTTCCTGGAAGAGATTAGCCTTTGAATCAGCAGATTGCACAGACAAGATGGCCTTCACCAATGTGAGTGGACCTCACGCAATCCCTTGAGGGAACAACTGTCAAAGGAGGGGTGGATTGTTGTTCCATTCGTGAGCTGGGGTGTCCATCTTCCCATGACCTTAGACATGGGAGCTCCTGGTTCTCAAGCCTCCAGACTCTGGGTACACAAGTGGCTCACCATTTTTCAGATCTCTGTACTCAGACTGAATCATTATTCTGGCTTTCCTTCTTCTCCAGCTTACAGACAGTAGATCTTAGGACTTTTTGTTTACCATGATGACGTGAGCCAATTCCTAAAACATATCTCCTCATATGTATATCAATATATGTATTTTACTTGTTCTGTTTCTCTGGAGAACCCTGTCTCAAACACACTTGCACAGACAATCCCAAGCGATATGGCAAAATATTGGTGAAGCCACCAAAGGTGAAACATTCTCTTATTCTTCTTCTGATCGTGAAACAAAGGAAACTGTATCTGGAAACTTCTGTAGGGTCTGTAAAGCGGGGAAAGAAAATGGAGAAGATGACTCTGATAGAAAGAAAGGTATCAGGACTATACATTGCATAATAAAAATAACTTTGAGTGACATGGATAAAGGATTCAGGCAGCACTTAATTAAGGCAGATTTACTGTAGGCTACTCAGGGATTTCCCTGGTGGCAGATAGTAACGAAAATGCCTGGAATGCAGGAGACCCAAGTTCAATCTCTGGGTCGAGAAGAAGCCCTGGAGAAGGGAATGGCAACCCACTCCAGTATTATTGCCTGGAGAATTCCATGGGTAGAGGAGCCTGGTAGGTTTTGTCCATGGGGTTTCTTTCTTTCTTTCTTTCTTTTTTTTTTTTTTTGAATGTTTATTACATGCCCAGTCCTGTGCTAAATGTTCTGTGTAGAACATCCCATTTAATCCTCCTGAGGTCAGTATCACTAACCCATTCTTCATATGACAGCACCAAAGCAGACACTAAGTGGCAGAGTGTGATTCAAATACAAGTCCTTCTGACCCCAGAGTCTGTGCTCTGCTCAGTTTAATACTACCTCCACATGACCCGGCTGCCTTTCATTAACGCTGATAATTGGCTAAGCTCATCAATCTGGCCTTGAGTGCATGCATGTATGCTGCTGCTGCTGCTGCTAAGTCGCTTCAGTAGTGTCCGACTCTGTACGACCCCATAGACGGCAGCCCACCAGGCTCCCTCATCCATGGGATTTTCCAGGCAAGAGTACTGAAGTGGGTTGCCATTGTCTGTGGAGTTTCAAAGAGCCAGACACGACTGAGTGACTAGCACTTTCACGAACACAATAAAGCTTAAGCTTCAAGTTTCCCTCATTTATGTGAGTCCTTTTTAAGGCATTGGACCTAATTTTGTTTTCATAATTTTGCCACATGTTCCTTAACAAGGGCCCTAAATTTTTTGTAAACTCACTCAATCTCAATTTATCCTTGCCTATAACTAATAAGAGTAAACCTTAGTAGTGTACATAAAAAATTCATAAAGAAAAAAGCAGAGATTCAGTTGGAAGTAACATCACCACCTCTACCCTTTTGACTTTCTTGTCCCAGAGAAATTGGACAGAAACAATTATTCAGACTTAACACCGCATCTCAGGGAGAAAATAAAGCAGTCCTGGCCTTGATACTGCAGGAAGATAGCCAAGTTACTTTCACAATTAGCCAAGCAAATGGAGTGTCTAGATCGGCGCAACCAAGAATAAAAAAGAAAAAATTAACTGTCATGGCAACCAAGCAAATATACTATGGCAAACAGCTTAAGAGAGAAAGCATGGGAAGAAAGAAAAAGGGCTTATCCAATAGAAAATTATTACTTGAATCACAAAAGGAAATTCTTCTCAATTGCTTCACATTGTAGAACAAATTGAGAAATGTGGCTTCTATAAAAAGCTCCAAGATGAAATGATAAGATAAAAAATAGTTTGAAAATAATTGCAAATGTAAGAGGAAATAAGAATTAAAGCCCTGTAATAAAATTAATAAATTAATTAGCAAGGAACAAAAATGACACAACTAAAAATAAAATTGCTGACACAGAGGAAGGATTTGAAATAATCTCAGATTAAAAAAACTTAAAGAAGCAGAATGAAAAAATTGGACATGGATGGTAGAAAAAGATAAGCTGACTTTAACTATAATTTTTGCTCTTAAACTAGAAACACTCAACAGAGAAATTCCCTGAGATCAAGAAATCATTAAATATACAATTGGAAAGAGAAGCCTATTCAAGGATAATTTGATACCGAAATTTCAAGACCAAAGTATTTTCTAAGTCAGAAATTTAAGTAGTATTTTAAAAGAAGTCTTTTTAGGGTATCTAGACTTAAAACTCAAATGACCTACAATTGGAGAAAATCAGGCTTGCATCAAAGTTCTACTTAGCAACCTTCAAAGCCAGAAGACAAGGAAGTAGTTTCCACAACAGTCTTAGAAAAGTGTGACCCAAAAACATTACCCCCAGTCAAAGTATTAGCAAGTATAACGGCAACAGGGATATATTCTCAACTGTGAAAGATATCAGGGGTGCTTTCCTTGTGCTGTTGTTGGTCAGTTGCTCAGTCATGTCTGCCTCTTTGTGACCCCATGGACTGCAGCACATCAGGCTTCCCTGTCCTTCACCATCTCCCAGAGTTTAATCAAACTCATGTCCATTGAGTTGGTGATGCTATCTAACCATCCCATCCTCAGTCACTCCCTTCTTCTCCTACCCTCAGTCTTTCCCAGTAGCTTCCAATGAGTTGTCTCTTCCCACCAGGTGGCCAAAGTATTGGAAATTCAGTGGTAAAGAATCCGCCTGCCAATGCAGGAGACGTGAGTTTGATCCCTCACCCAGAAAGACCCCACATGCTGCAGAGCACTGAGCCTGTGCACCACATCCACTGAGGCTGTGCTCTGGAGCCTGGGAACTGCAAGCACTGAGCCTGCCTGCTGCAGCTACGGAAGCTCGTGTGCCCTAAAGACTGCTCCTCAATGAGAGAAGCCCCTGCAGTGAGAAGCCTGAGCTCCGCAATTAGAGAGCAGCCCCCATTCCCCTCAATTAGAGAAAAGCCTGTGTAGCAACAAAGACCCAGCATAGCCAAAATAACTAAGTAAAATTATTAAAACAAACAAACAAACTCAGGGAATCCACAACCTAAACATGCTTCTTGGAGGGAAAAAATGTTTGACAAAGAAATTCAAAAAATTAAAAGAAAGATGTCAATGAAGAAGAGAAAAGCATAAAATGAATAGTGGTAAACATTAGACCAAAAAACTCAGAAACCTAATTGTAAATAACATTGAGAATAATTATTTCTATAGAAGAAGTAAGTCATAGGTTTATAGACTATAAAATATTAATAGCAAAATTCAAATGAAGTAAAATATTTTATTTTAAATACATGCAATATAATTGCATTTTTATAAAAATATGAATCATTCATTTTTACATGTATAAATGATACATGCACTTGCTTTGTGTCAATGAAGATAATTTCAGGGAAGTGGTATTTGGAGGTTTTTTTCTCAAATCTTTTATCTTTATAATTTTTCTGAAAAATGTATAAACTTTATAATTTGTATTTATCACTTTGAAAAACAATTAAGTGATTTTTTAAAAAATGAAATATCTTCATAATGCTAATCACAGTTAATTAAGGGTAGTAGACATGTGAAGGATTACTTTCTTTTTTTCTTTTTCTGCTGTGTTCTGATTCCCTCACCCCACTTTACTGTCCAAAAATTATAAAACATGAATGTAAGTAAAGTAGTAGAAGGAGTAAAAGTAGGAGTGTGTTTGAAAAGATTTTGGTTAAGTCAGAGAAAATGCTGTAATTGGAATAAAATGTGGACTTAAGACAGGGATTTTATTAGAGGAAACTATAACATGTTTCTTGTTGATGTGAGAGATGCTATATAGATGCAAACTGATGCTGAGGGTGAGGTGGAGATAACAAACAGAAGGACTATGGTTCCTTGAAGAGGTTATAAATAATGGAACCCAGAGCACTAACAGGGTGATTGTCCTTGAAAACAACGATGGCTAGTGATTCCATTGTGAAAATGAGAAGTGGGAAAAATGGGTACAATGTAAATCCATTGTTTAGGGATGGAAAATGGAGAGAATTTGATTCTGATGGTTTCAATTTTCTTAACAAAAATTGTATATTATCTGAAAATACAGTAGGAGGAAGGCATATTGTATTACAATAAAAATACTAGTGAACATAAAATAAATCTCAAATTCTTAGCAACTGAGAGCAAAATAAAACAAATAAATCCCTTCTATTTATTGTGTACAGAAAGCCCACATGAATATTCATGATGAACAGTTATCTTCCTCACAGTCACTCATGACATAGGTTCTATCCAGCCTGTGACTTCACCATCATCTAGGTCCACACTGTGCTCTTCCATTCAGCCTGCAGAAAGAGGATTGTGTGTAGAAGATCCTTATGGGCCAGGTCCCAAAGTGATAGCTACATCTTCTGCTTACATTCCATTGGCCAGAACTCAGAAACTTGACTGCTTTCAATTACAATGGAGGCATAGGAATATAGTCAGCTTGTAAGTCCAGGAGAAAAAGAAAATGACTTAGATAAAAGTTAACTAATTTCTGCCCTAAGATAGTGGTATAAGATACTTTCAGATAGTGGGGCAATCAGTCTATTGGAGATAAAATTATTGGGCCACACTGAGTGCAAAAAAGAAAATCTTAAATTCACCATGTTAAATTTGTAAACATAAATGTCAAAAATGTGCAGAAAAGTCTCAGTGGGCTCAGGTGGGTGATTTCCTCAATAGCAATAATGCAGTTCAGTTCACATACAGAAAAGGAAGTTGTTAGGCTCATCTAGATCTACTGTGTTTCTAGCTGAATAAAATAGAGAAAGAGTCACACAACCAATTGAGAATATTCATAAAAGATGAATGTTATTTATGGACCACAGAAACCAGGCTGATTCAGGAAGCAGATGGATATTGAAAAAGCAGTGGAGTTAACACATTGGGGGTCTCAATGAGGTCAGATACTTGTAGACATGGAAATATTTGCTAGAAAAGCTATAAGAATGAAATTGTTGATCTCATAGTGGATTGCTTTATTTATTTAAATTTTCTAGTGATAATATGGTTTCTTTGTATTATGATAAGAGGGAATGGAAGCAGTAGAATGAATGAAAGGTCACTGGGAAAGAGAAGAGCAGAAAACTGAAAGACATAGGGAGAGGATACAGACATTTGAAGTTTAAAGAAAAGTGACATCAATAGAGAGAAAAATTGTTAGCTAAGCTCTGGTGTTAAATGAATGAGCTGGGTGAAAAACAAAAAAGACTGTTTGATGACAGTGTGAATGAGAATGATGTGTGAATTTACCAAGAGGAATAAATCTGAAAGAAATGAAGTTGAAGTAGCAGATTATAAGCAATAAGAGAAACTAAGAAATTCTCAGTAGTATGCCTCAAATTGGTGGGGAGTGAAAAATGAAATAACTTCAAGTTAAGAACAGAAGGAAGTTACTCCAGTAGACATCTGGTGTTCACAAAAGGTAAGGAGGAGAGAAGAAAATGCCAAGAGAAGGTGAAAGGTACTGGGGAGCTTTCTGATCATAGTGGGTAATCCAGTAGTTGTTGTAGGAGGTTTGCGAAGAAGGTTGTGGGGGTGCTTAGGTAGGCTGAGTGGATAGCAAGCATGGAGAAGAAATTAGAATGATAACATCTTACCTGGAAAGATCCAGCATCTGGTGGTGACCAGGATGAACAGAGATACAAAGTATCATGCAATTATAAGTATTAATATTATAAGCAATACTCTTAGTATTATTCTGGATTCTGCTACTAGCATGAGAGGAAAACAGAGAAAATAAATGAGAGTGATATGGGAATATTTGAATGGTAAAATATCACAGCTATTGATTGATTGGAAGAGATAAAACAAATGAAAAAGAACGACTTCTTCATTTCTGGTTTAAGCAATGGAGTGGCCATTGGTGTAATTGTTGAATGAAGGAAACATTGTCCCAGGAACATAGATATTATGGCCTACTTTTATTTTGGAAAGTGGAAAATGATAAATTAATCATTCAAATGGAGATGTTGAGTTAAATATATGTTAAAAAAAAAAAACAGCTCAGGAGAGATATCATATCTGGTCTGTGATATAGAAGAACATCAACAATTAATGGTTGATTAGAAAGGAATGGCAAAAAAGACTCAGAAGACAGCCAGAGAAAGAGAAAAACCCTAAGAAACTGTACTATAAATTCATTCAACAAAAGGGAGCAATAAATCAATAGGGTGAAAAATAATGCTGAAAGGTAAATAAGCAAGATGTTTCAAAAGTATCAGTTGATTTGTATGACATGGGACAAATATAGTTTCTACTTCTGCAGTAGTCCCAAATTTTCTGAAGCGAGACTCTACTAGGTTTTCAGATTTTCTGAAAATAATTCTACTATACTCAAATATACCTTAATTTCATCACTGTAAGCATAATCTATATTAAAAGATTGTTTCATACAGGGTTATCGTTACCATCTTTCTAAATTCCACATATATGTGTTGTATGCGAGACAGCAAAAGAGACACAGATGTATAGAACAGACTTTTGGACTCTGAGGGAGAGGGAGAGGGTGGGATGATTTGGGAGAATGGCATTGAAACATGTATAAGAAACGAATCGCCAGTTCGATGCAGGATACAGGATGCTTGGGGCTCGTGCACTGGGATGACCCAGAGAGATGGTATGGGGAGGAAGGTGGGAGGGGGATTCAGGATTGGGAACACGTGTACACCCGTGGCGGATTCATGTTGATATATGGCAAAACCAATACAGTATTGTAAAGTAAAATGAAAAAAAAATTGTTTCAGATACAGTAATTTAAATAAATTATTATCAGATAATATGTTTCAGTTTAGTAGTTTAACAATACATCACCCTCTGTAAAAGCCATTTTCAGTACAGGTGCTAGTCCAATTTTCTTAAACTTCAAATACTCACCAATAGTGGAGAAATAATGTATAAAATAAAATAATCCATCACAGTTGATTATTTTCCAGCACAGTTTCTGCATGAAATATTATATCTATGGGAATTTAATGTAAAACTTTCTGGATTAGTAATTCAAATTTCCATTTCCTAATAATTATTATACATATAGCAAATATACCTTAAGTGATTATTTTCTCAAAGACAAAAAAACAAAAACAAAAAAAAACACACCAGAAGTAGTGTAAATGTAACTCATTCCGGAAAAGGAATTTAATGTAAAACTTATAGAGATCCTGTCAGATCCTCAGATACTCGTTTACAAAAATCAGTTTATCAAAGAGAAGCTGAATTTGAAGCAACAGGAAATCCTTTAACAATTTAGGGAATGCTTCCCTCAAGTCTGACAGATTTATTAACACTGATTTCCCCCCCTACAAATGCATATTTATTATTCACTTGGTACTGTAATGATTTATGAATGCAGCAGATTCAAANGAGAAACTGAATTTGAAGCAACAGGAAATCCTTTAACAATTTAGGGAATGCTTCCCTCAAGTCTGACAGATTTATTAACACTGATTTCCCCCCCTACAAATGCATATTTATTATTCACTTGGTACTGTAATGATTTATGAATGCAGCAGATTCAAAATGTGTTTTACAATACAGGGCCTAATGCCAAGCATATGTCTATTTTTTAGCCTTTTTTCCCTTTCTTTTCTATTTCTTACAACAGCCTTACATTCATAATATATTTATTCCACTGCTGAAATGCAAGGCAGCAGTCTGTTTGTGTGGGTTATCGTCTTTAAAAATGCCTAGATTACTTTCAATCTTTGAATCACAGAAATCTACATAATCACAATTTCATTCTCATTTTCACAAGGATCCTCAGGCAGCCAGCACAGTACTGGAAGGTCAGTAAAGGCACCATGGAAAACAAAACTCACAAGTGGCCAGCCATATGAGAATCTGTAGAGGTTTCTTGAGTTTGCTCATTGGTTTAACAAACTTAGCTACAGTAGAACTATGGGCGAGATAAGAAAGCCCACTTCCTCAGATTTGCAAGGCAAAGTTGATGGCAAAAGAAGTTTTGCAAAATCAATTCTCTTTCTAAATGAGGAAATCCTTAACATTTATCCTACAGAGTTATTTCTTTTAAATAGTAGAAACAAGACTAAAGGGAATATTTTTTACCTGTATATCTGATTAAGAATTCCTCTGAATGATATATTTCATTTCTAATGAACTAAATTAGTTTTATTAATTCAAAAATTATGGTTCCAGCCGACTATGGAATATAGCTCCCAAGAACCATAACATAAATGTTGAAGAATGTGAGCATTGTAACAAGTCTATGTGACTTTGATTCCCAGCTCTGCCAATGTTTGTAAAACTTTGCTGAAGTTACGTCCCCTCTCTTTTCCTCAGTTTCTTCTTCCATAAATGGGAATAATAATGACATCTTTCAGAAGGTTGAGTAAGGACTAAGTTAATATACATAAAGAATTTAGGACATAGCTTGGCATGAATTAATCTCTACCTGAATATTAGCCACCATAGATAGTAGCTAGAATCAAATTTTTCTCATTTTCAAAAAAGCAACCTCAGTTCATCTTGCTGCTACGGTTGCTGCTGCTGCTAAGTCACGTCAGTCGTGTCCGACTCTGTGCGACCCCATAGATGGCAGCCCACGAGGCTTCCCCGTCCCTGGGATTCTTGAGGCAAGAACACTGGAATGGATTGCCATTTCCTTCTCCAGTGCATGAAAGTGAAAGGTGAAAGTGAAGTCGCTCAGTCGTGTCTGACTCTTCGCGACCCCATGGACTGCAGCCCACGAGGCTCCTCTGTCAATGGGATTTTCCAAGCAAGAGTACTGGAGTAGGGTGCCATTGCCTTCTCCGCAACTCATCTTAAACTAGGGCAATTAATTTGTTGGACAAAGTTCTGCCATGTCTGTTGCAGGACTTCTAGCAAAGAAATTCCAGAGTATGTAACTAACATCTAGGGAACATTACTCACAGGTTAATCCAACAAGCATTTATTAAGTGCCTGCTAAGTGTCAGATGGCTTCTAGTTTCTAAAGTATAAAAAACGGTACAGTCTATGCTCTAGGACCTCTCCATCATGTTTGCAAACAAGTAAGTAGATAGATGGTAAGACATATGTTTGCCACGTGGACTGGGAGTAGAGAGTGTGGAATCTGCTCAGTAGAGGCAGGCAAGGCTCAGAGGCTGCCATCTGAACCGACCCTGAAGCCTGACTCCACGCTGCAGCCTATTTCAGTGATTAAATAGCTATCAAGGAACGTTATAAAAATCTCTGCCCTATAAAACTAAATATATAATGGAACTTGACTTTCACATCACTCTTACAATTGTAAGTGAAGGTGAGGAGTTCACACCAATTCTAGATGCCTCATTCCTCTTTAATTCTTTCTGGCAAAAGGCACAGATGAATACAGAACATCAGCGATTGGTATGATGAAAACTGTCGTTTCCCCTGCCCCTTACATTTCTTCACAGATATAATGCCACAAATGCTATTCTCAAGGATAAATTGCGGACAGAGAAGAGAGGACACTGCAGAGATATTTGAACATCACAATGGATTTAAGTGACAGGATACTATCATTGAAGCCATAACTGAAGCATAGATGGATCCACAGACAGTTGTCATAGCATTTAACTTTTTTCATATTTTAGGCTAATGTTCAAATCCACATTTTCATCATGTTTGGCTTGGCAGGCGTATCCCACTCACTCTGAGGGAGTGTGGCAGGGAAGAAGAGCCAGGAGTAGATGAATCCCAATCGCTTACTCATCTCATGGCAGAAACTTTTTTTTTTAAGTTGTAGTCCTGCCAGCATGGAAAGTGAGGACCAGCTGAAGTGACTTATAATCATTTGCAGATACTTTGAGACACTGGTATTTCTTTTTTGGACGAAGAACATCAGAGGAAGCTTGGTAGCTAAGAGTTAGAAGGGGCCCACTTGAGTTTACTACTCCATTCTTCACCTCTGCGGTTAAAAGAGAAAGGCTCTAACCTGGGAAAGGTCAAATGCCCTGAACAAAATCACACATCTATTTGGTACCAATATCAAGGCTGAAATCCAGATTTCCTGGGTTCCAATCATGTCTTATTTCCACTCCACCATGAATTCTTCCTGATAATTATGAGTGAAATATAATAGAGCTTTCATATTCTGGTAAAATGCTTTCTAAGACCTTCTCAAATTCAGGAACAGCTCTAAGCATATATTTTGTTCTTTCAAATACAATTGAGTATAACTGAAAAATGCCAATGATACCTTTGGGTTTTTAATGCATCTGTTATATGGTACTATGGTTATTTATACAGCTATTAAAATACCTGTCTCCAAAAGCACATTTCCTTCTAAAGTTAGTTAGGAGTTAATTGCTTTTTCAGATTTTACTGAAGTTTCATCTTTCATAATAAGAACAAATTTTGGACTATTTAGAAAATTTGCCAAATCAGATTCACAAATCACTTTTTCATGTCTCCACATAGAACTAACAATGGGCTTGACAATTTCAGATTTCCAAGCCACCATATAATTCAACAATCTGCTTTGAATTTATCCAAAATGTTAATTTATGGATAAGAACATTAATACTTTTAATGACTCTCCCTGGTGGCTCAGATGGTAAAGAATCTGCCTGGAATGCAGGAGAACTAGGTTCAGTCCCTGGGTTGTGAAGATCCCCTGGAGAAGGGAATGGCTACCCACTCCATTCTTGCCTGGAGAATCCTGCGGACAGAGGAACCAGGTGGACTACATTTCATAAGGTTGCAAAGAGTCAGACACGACTGAGTGACTAACACTTTCTACCGCTGGCAGCTGGATTTCTTTCAGAGTCATTTTTTTCATATAAAACGTAGTTTCATAGCACTTCAGTAGAATTTTAAAAACTATAAATATTAGCCAAGAGCTCAAATCCACAATGAATGTGGATCATCTCACATATCAAGTGGTCATCTCACTCACTAGCTGAAGTTCCTTTCTATCCATCAGCCTTGTGCTGTAAGTCACTCACTCTCACAATTAGCAAAATTAAATATTGCTATATATTCTTAATAGAGGTGTGCTCAATCTCTCAGTAATCCAGAGAAGTCTGTTAAATGTGTCATATCAAAATATCTCCTACTCTTATTACATCCATCTTCTAGCCTGTACTTCAGAAAGTGCAATGTTGGCCCCATTTCACAGGTGGAAACTGAATTAGCATGAAGTTCAGTTACATAGAGTGTGTCCCTATGTACCTTTCTTAACCTGTATATACACAATAGATATTTCAAGACCTGTGAAGTTTTCCAAATCAAGCGTAGCACATTACGTAACAAAATCCTTTCTTTTCCCTGTTTCCACTAAAGAACTTTTTGCTGTTGAATAGATTGAGCCTCTGCAGAAACCCTTCAATGATGTGTCCAAAGTGTATTGGGAATGATGCAACAAAATTTCAACAAGTTCATTCCAACAAGAGGGAACTTCTATTATTTTTTTTTTCACTTTTTGTAAAACTTTAATTTCTGAGACATTTGGTGCCAAAATCTAGAGAGCTTATTTCTATGATCACGTCCCAAAATTTTCCTTTTGCAGTTTTTCTCTCTGTTGTTAGTGATTTGATCTTTTTCTGAAATAGGCTTTTTTATCTCCAGGTTACATGCCTTCAATGCAATTGTCCCAGGTTCCTGCTGATCTTTATGATTCTTTATTCTACTTCTTACTGGTTGGTAGTGATCTCTTTGTACTTAAGATATTTTGCTTTCCAATAGGCTAGTCCTTCTCTCCATACTAATATAATTTGACTTATAAGTATTAGTGTTTTGGATAATTCATAGATTTGGTAGTACAAGGAAGAGATTGTACAGAAAAACCTATCATTGAGGCAATACATTAACATGCAATCTTTTAAAATTTACAAGATCAATCATAATTTGGGTTTATGAAATAATCATAGTAAAAAAATAGTAGCTTCTTAAGACTTTGTATTCTATGTTTGCACTAATATTCCATATATGTTCAGAAATGAACTTACAAATTATAAGATATTTTTAAAAAGTAACATTTTCACAGGGTCTTATCCTTTTCATTTGTGGTCCATCAAGACAGCTGTCCAATCTCTTGGTATTTAATCTAATAAAGTGAGAGTCTTCCTTATGATTTCTTAATATATCAGAAAGCAGAATTGTGAAGCCTTTAGTTACATGAGAAAGAGCAGTTTTTTAAATGAAGAATTTTCCTTTCAAATATCATTGGAAAAAGTGATTGGCTTCATATAACCCAAGGCTTTGGGAGGAAATTTATATATATATGACTTTGAACTAAGAGTGAGGGGTCTATTTTTAAAAAATAATATTATGTTTAAGATTGAAATGTGTTATAACTAACATTTATTTCCTTGGGAATTCTTCAAAAATGGACTTAGAATATATGACCTAAGTCAGACTAAAGAGTATTGCTAGGGGATTTGCTAAAGTTTTCAAAAGTAAAGCTAGTGTTATGGGGCTGAAGATGGTATTATTAACCTAGAGTAGTTGTAGCCATCTCTGTACTGGAAGACTGTTGCCTGGAAATAAAAAGAACCTATAAGAAGTGGAGATTAGAAATAGAAGAGAGAGATCTTACTCAGTCCTAGACATTTCATTTATGAAAGTTAAGATATTCCGTTATTGCTTAAGCAAGAATAAACAGATGATTATCTGTCAGGGAAGATTGGCAACAGAAAAGAAAAAGACCANTTTCTATCCATCAGCCTTGTGCTGTAAGTCACTCACTCTCACAATTAGCAAAATTAAATATTGCTATATATTCTTAATAGAGGTGTGCTCAATCTCTCAGTAATCCAGAGAAGTCTGTTAAATGTGTCATATCAAAATATCTCCTACTCTTATTACATCCATCTTCTAGCCTGTACTTCAGAAAGTGCAATGTTGGCCCCATTTCACAGGTGGAAACTGAATTAGCATGAAGTTCAGTTACATAGAGTGTGTCCCTATGTACCTTTCTTAACCTGTATATACACAATAGATATTTCAAGACCTGTGAAGTTTTCCAAATCAAGCGTAGCACATTACGTAACAAAATCCTTTCTTTTCCCTGTTTCCACTAAAGAACTTTTTGCTGTTGAATAGATTGAGCCTCTGCAGAAACCCTTCAATGATGTGTCCAAAGTGTATTGGGAATGATGCAACAAAATTTCAACAAGTTCATTCCAACAAGAGGGAACTTCTATTATTTTTTTTTTCACTTTTTGTAAAACTTTAATTTCTGAGACATTTGGTGCCAAAATCTAGAGAGCTTATTTCTATGATCACGTCCCAAAATTTTCCTTTTGCAGTTTTTCTCTCTGTTGTTAGTGATTTGATCTTTTTCTGAAATAGGCTTTTTTATCTCCAGGTTACATGCCTTCAATGCAATTGTCCCAGGTTCCTGCTGATCTTTATGATTCTTTATTCTACTTCTTACTGGTTGGTAGTGATCTCTTTGTACTTAAGATATTTTGCTTTCCAATAGGCTAGTCCTTCTCTCCATACTAATATAATTTGACTTATAAGTATTAGTGTTTTGGATAATTCATAGATTTGGTAGTACAAGGAAGAGATTGTACAGAAAAACCTATCATTGAGGCAATACATTAACATGCAATCTTTTAAAATTTACAAGATCAATCATAATTTGGGTTTATGAAATAATCATAGTAAAAAAATAGTAGCTTCTTAAGACTTTGTATTCTATGTTTGCACTAATATTCCATATATGTTCAGAAATGAACTTACAAATTATAAGATATTTTTAAAAAGTAACATTTTCACAGGGTCTTATCCTTTTCATTTGTGGTCCATCAAGACAGCTGTCCAATCTCTTGGTATTTATTCTAATAAAGTGAGAGTCTTCCTTATGATTTCATAATATATCAGAAAGCAGAATTGTGAAGCCTTTAGTTACATGAGAAAGAGCAGTTTTTTAAATGAAGAATTTTCCTTTCAAATATCATTGGAAAAAGTGATTGGCTTCATATAACCCAAGGCTTTGGGAGGAAATTTATATATATATGACTTTGAACTAAGAGTGAGGGGTCTATTTTTAAAAAATAATATTATGTTTAAGATTGAAATGTGTTATAACTAACATTTATTTCCTTGGGAATTCTTCAAAAATGGACTTAGAATATATGACCTAAGTCAGACTAAAGAGTATTGCTAGGGGATTTGCTAAAGTTTTCAAAAGTAAAGCTAGTGTTATGGGGCTGAAGATGGTATTATTAACCTAGAGTAGTTGTAGCCATCTCTGTACTGGAAGACTGTTGCCTGGAAATAAAAGGAACCTATAAGAAGTGGAGATTAGAAATAGAAGAGAGAGATCTTACTCAGTCCTAGACATTTCATTTATGAAAGTTAAGATATTCCGTTATTGCTTAAGCAAGAATAAACAGATGATTATCTGTCAGGGAAGATTGGCAACAGAAAAGAAAAAGACCACAGTGAATAAACAGAACAGTTAAGTCCATAGAAAGGGATATAATGCAAGAAGTAAAAGACTAAGATTTATAACACTTTCACAGTGTTTGGAAGTTACTGTAACTAGAAAAAGAAAAAAAAAAGGATTATATGAAAGAGTCAATGTATGAACAAGTAACAGTTAAAATGTCACTGCCAAAATAAAAATTTAGTAAGGTGAAACTATAGAATAAATAGTACCATATAAGATAAAATCAAATTTCTGGACTATAGAGCAAAACCAAAAAAAAAGGAATCAAGTCAAAAGACACTGTTTTCAGAAAACAGAGCATCTCATCCCCAGAGGGTTAGAAGAAAAAGAATGAAAAAGAAGAAATTTATAAAGAAGAAAGAAAATGAGAGAGAGAGAGAAACTAAAGAACATTTTCCCAAGCTAAGACTCAAGTCTTAAGATAGAAAGAAAATATCAAAGACAAAATTGAAATATGGGGGGAACTTTGTTATATATACCTACTACTCTAAGGTTCGGAATAAAAAGCATAGAATACCTTGTGTGTGCTCAGTCACTCCCGATTCTACTGTAGCCTTCCAGGCTCCTCTGTCCATGGAATTTTCTAGGCTAAAATATTGGAGTCAGATGCCACTTCCTGCTCTAGAGAATCTTCCTTACCTAGGGATCGGATCACATGGCATTTCTTTTCTCTCCTGGCAGCACTGCACCACCTGGGAAGCCCATAAGGATTTACTCAAGTGTTTTATTCTTGAGCTGATCTGGATGATGAGATTCTGGATTCTGGAGCTTATATACTTTTAAAAATAGCCTGTATAGAGTACCTATAGAATATCTTAGAGGCTATATATTACAGTTCACCCTGTCATCCAAAATTCACAACATTTCCACAGCAAAATATTCTCGTTCCCTGTCAAGATTTTGTAAATTCTCATCCCCCAAAAGAATGTAAGCTCCAGAATCCAGAATCTTATCATTTAGATCCAGGTAAGGATAAAGCACCTCTGGTGTAGTTCATTTTTCAGTTTACTGAATTACTATAATCATCCTATTTTATGGAAGGGAACAGATCTTAACTATTTATTGTAGCCACACAACAGGTCCTGGGAAGGCACCAGAGAGCCATCTGTAGGAGGTGACACAAAGATATAAGACCTCTTAACAGCTCCCAGGGTAGACTAACACATTCATGTAAACAAGTAGAGTTCTAAAATCTTTAAAAAAAAAAAAAAAAAAAGGAAGAGCTAACAGTGTATGATTGCTTCAAAAGAGAATAGAGAAGAAAAATAAGAAATCAACATCAACTTCTCATAATGAGGACCTCAAATGAAAATGAAAAAAATATTTCACACACATGAAGTCTATATAATCACTATGTTTTTTAAAACATGTTTTTGGAGGTCCTGGCCAATGTAATACAGTAAGAAAAGGGGGAAATTGTGTCTTAGCCTACATTAAGAAGAAAACCTCAATGCAAAAGTCCTTGTGCTGCTATTTTTTTATGGAGTACAATTACTAGGAAGCAGGCATGAGTCAGGAAAGAAAAAAAATGATGACACAAGGTTGTATTTCTGAGCTGGCCATTGCTTGGTGTCAAGAAAGTTGGTTGCTCTGTCTTGTAGAACAATATTTAAAAAGTCTATTCTGGGAGGAAAATGAAGTTATAAGATTTATCCAATGACTTCCATGACATTTTGATCTCCCACAGGGAGTTGACACATGCAAATTTTTGTCTTTAAATACATGAGAATTAATAGTGTTTTATACCTTCAGTATTAAGAGTGAAGCCCTGAAGTCTAAGGCCAGGGGTGAACAGTGGGAGCATTGCAAAATTACAGATATGTGAGGAAAAGAGGATCTAAAGCTGAATGTAAGATGTGTCTAATAGAAGTGGTATAAATGTTAGAAAGAG
>SJYW01026024.1:0-31386 GCA_006410735.1 Raphicerus campestris
GTAAGTCTTTTAGCCTAGCTTCCCTTATCTGGGGATCTGAATTTGTTCTGCAAGTTTGTTGAGAACAGGAGCAAAACATTTGCCCAGAGCCTAGCAGAATTCCTAGAATGTAGTAGGTGCATAGTAAATGATAGCTTTGCGATTCTTCTTGACTCTGTCAACACTGTACATCACTGTTGCCTACATGCTGGGCCTGTGCTATCTACAGGAAGCGATGATGCCACACTTTAAATGATCTACCTCCTGGGATATGATATCCGCATTTCAAAAAAGCTGTGTGTCACATGAAGTTGTATTAATTGAACTGCTTTTTTAATTGATTGGATTGATCATTGATCTCAGAGAAAGCATTTATTGGAAAGCAGACGTAATAGGAATGGTCAGAGCTGCCACGGTCAGCTTCCATCCCTACAGCCATGCCAGCCCAGAAATCTGGCTTTGTGAGATTAAGGAAATAACTTGCCAGGGTTATTAACATGTATTGCTTTTATAATAGCTAAAGTAAATTTGATAAAGAAAAGAAATTTGAAAAGAGAAAGGGTGGGAGGACAGAGCATTAGTTGTGGCCTGTGTTTAGACTCATTAGAAAAGACCTTGATGCTGGGAAAGATTGTAGGCAGGAGAAGGGGACGACAGAGGATGAGGTGGTTGGGTGACATCACCGACTCAATGGACATGAGTTCGAGCAAGCTCTGGGAGATGGTGAAGGACAGAGAAGCCTGGCGTGCTGCAGTCCACAGAGTTGCCAAGAGCCGGACACCACCGAGTGAGCGGAACTGAACTGCTGTTTAGATGGTGGACATGGCAGTCCCAGACCAGATGGAAGGGCATGCAGTTAGCAAAGGGCAGACGCAACTGGGAGTAGACATCAGCCCTCTGTTATGCTTTGCGGATGAAGCAGTGCTTAGGTTGATTTGAAGATTTGGCAGGGAGATGAGGGGGATGTAGGGTCCACAAACCATTGTACTGAAGTTTCTTTTACCTCCTTTGTCTTAGGCCTCCAGGCCCTGTGATAACTGGGGAAAGAATCAAGGTTTGCTGTTATTTTCAGTGGCCCTATCTCAGGGCCAGCTGGAGAAGCTGGGAGCCTTAGAAGTGCCCAGCTGGCCAGAGGTGAAGATTCTCCAGGAACTGTGGGGAAAATATAGATAAAGCTTGTTGATACTGTGAGGCACAGGAGGCCCTGCCATTCATCACTGCCTAGACGTCCCTGATGTTCCAGCAGACTTTCTGCAGCAGTGAGGCACAAGGCTTCCTTGCTCATCCATCGCTGCCAGTCTCTCCTCAGATTTGGGTTGTCTGCATGGAGCCCCTCCACCGGTTACTTCCATGGCAGGCTCCTTTCTTGGAGGAAGCAGGGCCTCGCCTGTCCTCCTAGGATGTCAGGCTGTTGGGCACAGTGCCCAGAGGTCTGAAATCACAGCTCTCTCTCTGGAGAAGGGCATAAGTGCAGGGTTCCCTTTGGGCCCTTGTGCATGTGGCTTGGTGCTGGGTCTCTGCCAGCTCCCCTTAACCCCCCAACCCCCACCCCCTAGAGTAGCCCTGACTGACCAGGCCTGAGCTGGCAGAGCATAGCCAGAGAGAGCTTTCCAGTAAGAGGTGGAGAGTGAGCAGCCTGCAGACATGCTGGAGATGTGCTCTGGAGACAGAGTCTTGGATGTGAATTCAGGACTTTGTTACAAAGCTTGGGCTCTCACTTCTGCTCCCTGATCATATGCAAAGGGGGTGGGGCGAGCCACATCAGAGCCCCCATCTCCCCTGATGATGTAGAGCTTTATGGTACCTCTGGCAAATGCAGGCTGCTGTGTTTCTTGGGCATTCTCCATTCCTAATCATCTCTTCTGGCCTTATCTTTAATATGTTCCTCAGTGACAGTAAATCTGTAGAGACTGGATGCACCAGTTTGTTTGGGGAATGTATCCGCATCTAGCTGTCAGCTTGTCTGTTTAGCCCTCACCAGGTGCCTTGGGGAAAAGGTCCCAGCCCTGCTCTTCTCATCACAGGGCAGGTGTGGAATGGTGGCTAGTGGACCTTTGCCCCAGGGTCCAGGGAGGGACAGGAAGGCTATGTAGTCAGGAATGGGAGGTGGGCATTGGCCCAGGAGGGTCCTGTGTATGTGGCCTCCGCTGCAGGTAGAAGGGTTTGTGGCCAGGGACTCATCCACAAGACCTGGAGCCTGGAGAGTCTTGACTTCCCTCGTTGGTCAGGGCTCTTTTCCCTTTGTTGATTTCAATGTTATAATCCTCGGCAGGAAAGATATTTGGAGAATGACTCAAGTCTTATGAGCTGGCCATCATCTTTAGAACTGAGAAAGTAACAGCAGGGTTTAATCCAGAGAGGGGCTTCCTTTTCTGCCTTGTCAGTTTGTGTGGGGACCGTGTGTGGTCCTCTGAAGAGAAGGGGGCAGCTGGCAGGACCCTGTGGCCCTGGGCCAGCGTGACTTGTGTTAATGTGAAGGCTAACACGCAGGGGAGACCACTGATGGGGCCCCACGTGTGCTGCCAGAGGACACTTCTCAGTTCTGTGCTTCATGTGCCCTGTACTGGATATGGTGATGAATGTGGAATAACAACATGCCAAGTTCTCCGTTTTCAAGATGCTTACAGAATGTTAGGAATGTAAGACACACACACCTGGAGGCCCTGAGCGCCCAGCATGGCCTGTGCCCTGCTGAGCATCCAGGCGTGTTCTCTGGATCACCATGGATNAAAGAGAAAGGGTGGGAGGACAGAGCATTAGTTGTGGCCTGTGTTTAGACTCATTAGAAAAGACCCTGATGCTGGGAAAGATTGTAGGCAGGAGAAGGGGACGACAGAGGATGAGGTGGTTGGGTGACATCACCGACTCAATGGACATGAGTTCGAGCAAGCTCTGGGAGATGGTGAAGGACAGAGAAGCCTGGCGTGCTGCAGTCCACAGAATTGCCAAGAGCCGGACACCACCGAGTGAGCGGAACTGAACTGCTGTTTAGATGGTGGACATGGCAGTCCCAGACCAGATGGAAGGGCATGCAGTTAGCAAAGGGCAGACGCAACTGGGAGTAGACATCAGCCCTCTGTTATGCTTTGTGGATGAAGCAGTGCTTAGGTTGATTTGAAGATTTGGCAGGGAGATGAGGGGGATGTAGGGTCCACAAACCATTGTACTGAAGTTTCTTTTACCTCCTTTGTCTTAGGCCTCCAGGCCCTGTGATAACTGGGGAAAGAATCAAGGTTTGCTGTTATTTTCAGTGGCCCTATCTCAGGGCCAGCTGGAGAAGCTGGGAGCCTTAGAAGTGCCCAGCTGGCCAGAGGTGAAGATTCTCCAGGAACTGTGGGGAAAATATAGATAAAGCTTGTTGATACTGTGAGGCACAGGAGGCCCTGCCATTCATCACTGCCTAGACGTCCCTGATGTTCCAGCAGACTTTCTGCAGCAGTGAGGCACAAGGCTTCCTTGCTCATCCATCGCTGCCAGTCTCTCCTCAGATTTGGGTTGTCTGCATGGAGCCCCTCCACCGGTTACTTCCATGGCAGGCTCCTTTCTTGGAGGAAGCAGGGCCTCGCCTGTCCTCCTAGGATGTCAGGCTGTTGGGCACAGTGCCCAGAGGTCTGAAATCACAGCTCTCTCTCTGGAGAAGGGCATAAGTGCAGGGTTCCCTTTGGGCCCTTGTGCATGTGGCTTGGTGCTGGGTCTCTGCCAGCTCCCCTTAACCCCCCAACCCCCACCCCCTAGAGTAGCCCTGACTGACCAGGCCTGAGCTGGCAGAGCATAGCCAGAGAGAGCTTTCCAGTAAGAGGTGGAGAGTGAGCAGCCTGCAGACATGCTGGAGATGTGCTCTGGAGACAGAGTCTTGGATGTGAATTCAGGACTTTGTTACAAAGCTTGGGCTCTCACTTCTGCTCCCTGATCATATGCAAAGGGGGTGGGGCGAGCCACATCAGAGCCCCCATCTCCCCTGATGATGTAGAGCTTTATGGTACCTCTGGCAAATGCAGGCTGCTGTGTTTCTTGGGCATTCTCCATTCCTAATCATCTCTTCTGGCCTTATCTTTAATATGTTCCTCAGTGACAGTAAATCTGTAGAGACTGGATGCACCAGTTTGTTTGGGGAATGTATCCGCATCTAGCTGTCAGCTTGTCTGTTTAGCCCTCACCAGGTGCCTTGGGGAAAAGGTCCCAGCCCTGCTCTTCTCATCACAGGGCAGGTGTGGAATGGTGGCTAGTGGACCTTTGCCCCAGGGTCCAGGGAGGGACAGGAAGGCTATGTAGTCAGGAATGGGAGGTGGGCATTGGCCCAGGAGGGTCCTGTGTATGTGGCCTCCGCTGCAGGTAGAAGGGTTTGTGGCCAGGGACTCATCCACAAGACCTGGAGCCTGGAGAGTCTTGACTTCCCTCGTTGGTCAGGGCTCTTTTCCCTTTGTTGATTTCAATGTTATAATCCTCGGCAGGAAAGATATTTGGAGAATGACTCAAGTCTTATGAGCTGGCCATCATCTTTAGAACTGAGAAAGTAACAGCAGGGTTTAATCCAGAGAGGGGCTTCCTTTTCTGCCTTGTCAGTTTGTGTGGGGACCGTGTGTGGTCCTCTGAAGAGAAGGGGGCAGCTGGCAGGACCCTGTGGCCCTGGGCCAGCGTGACTTGTGTTAATGTGAAGGCTAACACGCAGGGGAGACCACTGATGGGGCCCCACGTGTGCTGCCAGAGGACACTTCTCAGTTCTGTGCTTCATGTGCCCTGTACTGGATATGGTGATGAATGTGGAATAACAACATGCCAAGTTCTCCGTTTTCAAGATGCTTACAGAATGTTAGGAATGTAAGA
Organism: Raphicerus campestris; assembly: GCA_006410735.1. NCBI lineage: Eukaryota > Metazoa > Chordata > Mammalia > Artiodactyla > Bovidae > Raphicerus > Raphicerus campestris. The sequence continues at coordinate 4,804 of SJYW01026024.1, forward strand.
CACACACACCTGGAGGCCCTGAGCGCCCAGCATGGCCTGTGCCCTGCTGAGCATCCAGGCGTGTTCTCTGGATCACCATGGATGTGCATGCTCATATCTTTTAGATTTCAGATTCTCCTCTCTCTCTGCTCTGTATGAACTCTATGGGAATACCCTTTTCTAGATGTCCAAAGTGAAATTCAGCCTCTTTTCCCAACACACATGGTTTTTCTTTTTCAGGACTTAAAGCTTTGAGTTTCTTCTTGATTTCTTTTCCCCAATCGCCGCCTCATCTTAGTCTTCAGATCCAGTAGCTGTTTATAACCTCTTGCCTGCATTCCATTTTTTTTCCTCTGATCCCCATTTTTAACCTCATGCCTAGCTGCTTCAAAAGCCTCCTGACCAGCCTGTCTCATCCTGCCTTTCTCCTTGGTAGGTCACCTGGGTCAGTCTTCCTGAAACAGTAAATATGTTCAGTCGCTCTCCACCTCCTAGGAGAGACTTCACTTAGGATCATATCAGAATCATCTATAAAAACATTAAGTGGGATGGTTGGAGTTACCAGGGAATCCATCCTGAGGGAACCCCTTAATAGTATTTGGTGAAGTGATCATTTTTATTACTCAGCAGTCTATGTGAATCACTCACGTTGTGATACATTTATGGTGACTTGCAAAACCTGGGATGGCTTATGTCTGCCCCTCAAACGTGGCTGTGGCACCTGTCCTCATCATCTGACCGGTATGTGCTCAAGATTTTGACTCTTAGGGATGTTCAGTTCAGTTCAGTTGCTCAGTCGTATCCGACTCTTTGCGACCCCATGAATCGCAGCACTCCAGGCCTCCCTGTCCATCACCAACTCCCGGAGTTCACTCAGACTCATGTCCGTCGAGTCAGTGAGGCCATCCAGCCATCTCATCCTCTGTCGTCCCCTTCTCCTCCTGCCCCCAATCCCTCCCAGCATCAGAGTCTTTTCCAATAAGTCAACACTTTGCATGAGGTGGCCAAAGTACTGGAGTTTTAGCTTTAGCATCATTCCTTCCAAAGAAATCCCAGGGCTGATCTCCTTCAGAATGGACTGGTTGGATGTTAGCTGGAACCAAATATCCCTATGAGCAGAAAGCAGTTGCTGGTTCCAAAAGTCAGGGCATACACTCTCAAGCCAAATGTAGGAGACCTGAGCGATGGAGAGGGGCAAGCGCTAGAAGTCAGGAGTCCTGGCCCCAGTCCAAGTTCAACAGTCAGCCACATCACCTCATCTTTAACTAGTTCCTCCAATCTGGTCTCAGTTTCTTCCATGCAAGAGAAGGTCTAATTCTGGATTATTCATGCCACTACTCTCCTCTGTTTTCAAGGCAATTTGGGAGGTGACTGCATTTGCTAACTTTACGTCTATTTTGTCCTTGCCTCAAGCCAAAAAGCCATCCTCAGACCTAAAGGCTAAAAGGAGTTATGGAGTGTTGGTGTTAGGCAGGACCTTGGAGATCATCTGAGTCAGACCCCTACCTGATGGACATTCATAATATTCAGAAAGCAAAGGAGACAGCAGATTGATTTCCTGTCAGACTCATGGGGCAGGGAGGCCCCTCACATCCCAAGGGCTCAGAGCACTTAGTAAAGATCACTGACCTTCCCTGAGAAGAGGCGGAGGTGGTCTCTGCTGTTAGAGGTGGACAGATGCCCAGGTGGGCACCACCATGGGGGCAGGTGTGCTGACTGGCTTCCTCTGCTCTCCTCCTGCCTTCCACAGGACCTAGGAGTCTGGGCGCTCTGCCCTGTGCAGATGGATACCTAGGGGAGACCTCCCTAGGGGAAAGCCAGTCATGGCCCATGTGTTCAGGACAAGGCTGTTGCTTGGACAAGTGTGGACTCAGGCAAAACCCTCTATTCTCTCCCTGCAGCATTTTAAATACGAGTATCCTGGCAACCTTGACCTCAGCCTGTGGTCTAGTAAAAATATCAGGAACGGCAGTTAACTGGGAGCAATATTAGGGATGGGAGGGTCATAAGGAGTCAGTGAGAAGGTGTTTGTGAATTGCCGATGAGGAGTGCAGGTGGAGTATGCTGGTGGTCATTGTATTTTAGTGGCCAGTAGCCCAGTTTTTCTTATCCTGCAACANCTCCACCTCCTAGGAGAGACTTCACTTAGGATCATATCAGAATCATCTATAAAAACATTAAGTGGGATGGTTGGAGTTACCAGGGAATCCATCCTGAGGGAACCCCTTAATAGTATTTGGTGAAGTGATCATTTTTATTACTCAGCAGTCTATGTGAATCACTCACGTTGTGATACATTTATGGTGACTTGCAAAACCTGGGATGGCTTATGTCTGCCCCTCAAACGTGGCTGTGGCACCTGTCCTCATCATCTGACCGGTATGTGCTCAAGATTTTGACTCTTAGGGATGTTCAGTTCAGTTCAGTTGCTCAGTCGTATCCGACTCTTTGCGACCCCATGAATCGCAGCACTCCAGGCCTCCCTGTCCATCACCAACTCCCGGAGTTCACTCAGACTCATGTCCGTCGAGTCAGTGAGGCCATCCAGCCATCTCATCCTCTGTCGTCCCCTTCTCCTCCTGCCCCCAATCCCTCCCAGCATCAGAGTCTTTTCCAATAAGTCAACACTTTGCATGAGGTGGCCAAAGTACTGGAGTTTTAGCTTTAGCATCATTCCTTCCAAAGAAATCCCAGGGCTGATCTCCTTCAGAATGGACTGGTTGGATGTTAGCTGGAACCAAATATCCCTATGAGCAGAAAGCAGTTGCTGGTTCCAAAAGTCAGGGCATACACTCTCAAGCCAAATGTAGGAGACCTGAGCGATGGAGAGGGGCAAGCGCTAGAAGTCAGGAGTCCTGGCCCCAGTCCAAGTTCAACAGTCAGCCACATCACCTCATCTTTAACTAGTTCCTCCAATCTGGTCTCAGTTTCTTCCATGCAAGAGAAGGTCTAATTCTGGATTATTCATGCCACTACTCTCCTCTGTTTTCAAGGCAATTTGGGAGGTGACTGCATTTGCTAACTTTACGTCTATTTTGTCCTTGCCTCAAGCCAAAAAGCCATCCTCAGACCTAAAGGCTAAAAGGAGTTATGGAGTGTTGGTGTTAGGCAGGACCTTGGAGATCATCTGAGTCAGACCCCTACCTGATGGACATTCATAATATTCAGAAAGCAAAGGAGACAGCAGATTGATTTCCTGTCAGACTCATGGGGCAGGGAGGCCCCTCACATCCCAAGGGCTCAGAGCACTTAGTAAAGATCACTGACCTTCCCTGAGAAGAGGCGGAGGTGGTCTCTGCTGTTAGAGGTGGACAGATGCCCAGGTGGGCACCACCATGGGGGCAGGTGTGCTGACTGGCTTCCTCTGCTCTCCTCCTGCCTTCCACAGGACCTAGGAGTCTGGGCGCTCTGCCCTGTGCAGATGGATACCTAGGGGAGACCTCCCTAGGGGAAAGCCAGTCATGGCCCATGTGTTCAGGACAAGGCTGTTGCTTGGACAAGTGTGGACTCAGGCAAAACCCTCTATTCTCTCCCTGCAGCATTTTAAATACGAGTATCCTGGCAACCTTGACCTCAGCCTGTGGTCTAGTAAAAATATCAGGAACGGCAGTTAACTGGGAGCAATATTAGGGATGGGAGGGTCATAAGGAGTCAGTGAGAAGGTGTTTGTGAATTGCCGATGAGGAGTGCAGGTGGAGTATGCTGGTGGTCATTGTATTTTAGTGGCCAGTAGCCCAGTTTTTCTTATCCTGCAACAGTTTCCCCTCAGTTTCCTAAGCCCTATGTCTTAAAGAGTGGTCCCAGTCTAATCAGTGTATCCATGCCAAAGGCAGACTTTTCTGTAGCCACTCAGTCTGAGCCAGTTTCCTAAAGTAGGTTTCGGCCACTTGCATCTGCATCCCCTGGGGGGCTCTTTCCCAAGGCAAGACCTGGGCTCTGCCTGGAAGTGTAGGTCCAAGCAGTGGCATCCAAATGTTTGCTTGAGATAAAAGCTGGACACAGTTTCTATATCCCTCTTGTTGGATCCACAGCATACCTTGTTATTAAAAGGGTGATATTTAAATAGCACAAAGCAAGCAAGCAAAAGGAAGATAATTCAGAGCAAACATTTTAGTGAAACAAATGCCCAGGATACATTGCTGTATCTTCTTCATTAAGCTGTAGCTTCCCCTCTCTCAGTTTTCTCCCAACCATAATCATATGCATATACTTTGATCAAGACGAGGCCGAGTTTGTGCCTGGGTAACTGGTATTAGCTGTTCTTGGTTTCGTTGCTGTGGCTCTTCTCAGTTGCTTTCCTTGCCTTGGTCCTGTTCTGCTGGGGCTGCTGTTTCTCACCTGCCTAGGGAGACTGTGGTGGTTTTGAGAAGAGGTACCCTGATCTTCTCTCCCCATTCCTTCTGAGCAGTCAAGACCCAGCCTGCCAGTCCTCCAGCTCCTAAAGCCAAACAGTTTTCCATGATTTAGGAAATGAAAACTCTCTGGTTCACAGACTCTCTCTGCTACTTTCCTCTTATGCTTAACATTTCCTTGCCCCAACCTTCATCAAGAAAAGTGGGGCAATCCACCTCCTCCTTTTTTTCCACCTGGATGAAGTTTAGACATTTCCACATTGGCTGTTAGGAGCCCAGATAAAGACGCAGAGAGAAGTACCAGAAGGACCTTGCTGACTATTCAAAAAGATCCCAGTTGAAAGCTTGACCTCAACAGTTAATGAGCTACGTGACCTTCAGCAGATCATATAAATGTTCTAAGAACCAGGCTCCTCATCTGAAAAGTGGCAGAAGAAGATGCTCTGCCTCCCAGGGTGGAAGTGAGGATTCAGTTTAGTAAGTGTCCTTCACGTGCGAGTTACTCAGAGAACAGCATCTTCCACTCCCCTCCCCTGGTCCTCTTTCCCACAGAGCTCACTCCATTCCCTGGTCTCCTTCCTCTCAACTCCACTCTACCCCCTTCCTGTCTTTATACATCTGCCTGTCTCTCACCTCACTTCCTTAATGAACAACACCATTCACACTCTGCACACAGGTTCTCTGACCCCAACTTAGCAGTAGGTTCTGTCTCAAAATTCATTGAGAGGTCAGATGGCAGACCTAGCCTTATAGTTTTCTAAAAAATACATTTATGTGTAATGGATAAACCTCTCAGGCTAAATACAAAAATAACTTGCCACATATGATGCATTTGCAATTAAAAAATAGAGAATGTGTTTTTTTAAAATATACATTTATTTATTTTAATTGGAGCGAAGACTTCAGCAAAGAAGAGGCCTATTTATTTTTTTCTGGAAAGCTGCTTATGATCAGAAGCAGGTTAAGTTAGATGAGGAGGAGGTGGGCGTTGAAGTTTTTATAGAGGCTCGGATGTTGATTTGGGGTACTGCCAAGGGCTTTTGAGTTGTTAGCTTTGGCTGTTAGCTCTCATTTACTTCAAAATGTGTGGTTCTGCCTTTTTCCTGATATAGGTGTAAATCCTTGGTACTGATCTTGCACTTCAGTCATGATTAGGATTATTTTTTGGCTCAAAATGGAACAAAGCAGGGAGGAGAAAGTAGAAGGAAGGGAGAAGGAGATCTTTTCCTGAGATAGTTTGGAGAGAATTGGAAATAAAGAAAAGAGACAGGCCTAGGATACTCTGTGAAAATGCAGTTTATAGTGGAAAGTGATTCCTCTGAGGAATATAGGAGAATAGCCTCTCTTTGGTGGGGAAGAAAGAAAAGGGAAACCAAGTCAGGTGGGAGAGTGAGTGCCCTCGTGTTTTACAAACAGGGTACAGAGACCTTGTACAGATCAAGAATGAGAATCCTGTTACCAATCTCAGTTTGTATGTTTCCAGATTGACTGTTCTGAGCCCAGGAATGCCTTTAGAGTGACTGCATCCTTCTGCCATAGGAAAAATCAATCTGATGAAAGTTATATATAATATAAAATTATCCTAAGGAAATGAAGCCCAAATGTGGATATTGGAAGATATTAATTGGTCAGAAATCAAAACTATAGGGTGGAATATTTGGGGGGCTAGAGAGAGCACTTGAAGGTAGTGTGTTAGTTATCTATTTCTGTGTAACAAATTACTCTGAAACTTAATGGCTTACAGTAACACACGTTTTTCATGTTACAGTTTCTGTGGATCAGGAGTGTAGACACAACTTGCTGGGTCTGCTGCCTCATGGCCTCTCATGAGGCTGCAGTCAAAGTGTCATCAAGGTACCCATTAAATGATAACTCTTCATTGTCCCCTCCCCTAGCAACCACCATTGTACCTTCTTTCTCAATGACTTTGCCTAGTCTAAGGTACCATATTTCTCTTTGTGGCTGACTTATTTCACTTAGCATAATGTCCTCAAGGTTCATCCTTGTTGTAGCATGTGTCAGAAGTTCTTTTCTTTTTAGGGGCAGACAATATACTAGTATATATATACACCATGCTTTGTTTATTCATTTACCTGTCAATGGACACTAGAGTTGCTTCCATATTTTAGCCACTGTCAGTAAAGCTGTTATGAGCACAGGTGTACCAATATCTCATTGAGACCTGCTTTTAGGTGGGTTTTTTGTTTGTTTGTTTGTTTTTGGTTTATACCAAGGAGTGGAATTGCTGCACCATTTGGTAATTCTGTCTTTAAAATTGCCATACTATTTACTACAGCAGCTACACCATTTTACATTCTTACCAACAGTGCACAAGGTTCAGTTTCTCCATATCCTTGCCAACATTATTTTCTGTTTTTGTTTTGCTTTTTATAGTAGTCATCCTAATGAGTGTGAGGTGGTATCTCTTTGTAGTTTTGATTTGTGTTTCCATAATGATTAGTGATATTGAACATTTTTTTGTGGTTTATTGACCATTCTTATCCAAGTATCTTCTTCATGTGTGATTGCTTTTTATGGTAGAGGAGGACATATCTTATCCATTACTAAATCCATACAGTGCCCAATCAGAACCTGTTGCAAATAGGTGCCCATTTGTTTACTGAGTGAAATCCATTACTTCCCCTGGTTTATTTTCATTAGGCAGAGGCTGAGGCCAATGAACTTGTTACTTTATCCTAGGAATAAAAACCTCACTTTCCCCTTAGAAAATCTCTCCCTCCAGCTCAACCCAGTCCACATTTTGACAATTAAAGTGACTCATTCTTTCAACATAAGATGTTTCCCTGGTCATGTCTTATCAGGGCTCCAAGCCAGAGTTTATCAGTGTCCTACTCAGTGGGATTTTGACAGAGGTGACTGTGGTGAGAGTGTGGGGCTAGTTATTCTTCTAGAAGGGGAGTATGGCAGAAGAGGGGAATGATGCTGGCAGAAATGGCTAGTGATTTAATATATCAATGATCTTGATGACTTGGCAGTGCTGTCCAGAGCTCACCTTGGTAGGGGTATGGGAGAGCTGCCTAAAAAGCACAGCAAGTGGAGCAGACATGGATCTTGCTGTCTTTACTTCATGTGGAATGTAGGCTCTGTGATACTCTTCTCTCTCCTCCCCATAAAGAAGTCAATGTCTTGTATATAGTGGCATAAAAGGAACAACTGTGAATTGGTTGAACTGATGTGGATGAGTCTAGAGCCTCTTATACACAGTGAAGTAAGTCAGAAAAGAAAAACAAATATTATATATTAACACATATATATGGAATCTGAAAAATAGATGTTGATGAACTTATTTGCAGGGCAGGAATAAAGATGCAGACATGGAGAATGGATTTTTGGACACAGCAGAGGAAGAAGAGTGTGAGACGAATTGAGAGAGTAGCCTATATACATACCATGCATGAAATAGATAGCTAGTGGGAAGCTGCTATATAACACAGGGAGTCCAGCCTGGCCCTCTGTGATGACCTAGAGGGGTTGAATGGGGGTAGCGGGAGGGGGGTTCAAGAGGGAGGGGAGATATATATATACACATACATACATACATATATATATAGTTACAGATGATTTGAGTTGTTGCATGGCAGAAACTGACACAATATTGTAAAGCAATTATTGTTTAGTTGCTCAGTCGTGTCTAACTCTTTGTGACCCCATGGATTGCAGCACAGCAGGCTTCCCTGTCCTTCACCATCTCCTGGAGTTTGTTCAAACTCATGTCCATTGAGTCGGTGATGCCATCCAACAGTCTCATATTCTGTCATCCCCTTCTCCTCCTGCCTTCAGTCGTTCCCAGCATCAGGGTCTTTTCTAATGTGTTGGCTCTTCACACCAGGTGGCCAAAGTATCGGAGCTTCAGCTTCAGCATCAGTCCTTCCAATGAATATTCAGGACTGATTTCCTTTAGGATTGACTGGTTTGATCTCCTTGCAGTCCAAGAAACTCTCAAGAGTCTTCTCCAGCACCACAGTTCAAAGGCATCAATTCTTTGGTATTTAGCCTTTTTTATAGTCCACCTCTCACATCAGTACATGACTAGTGGAAAAACTATAGCTTTGATTACATGGACCTTGGTTGGCAAAGTAATGTCTCTGCTTTTTAATGTAGTTTAGGTTTGTCATACCTTTTCTTCCAAGGAGCAAGCGTCTTTTAATTTCATGGCTGCAGTCACCATCCACAGTGATTTTGGAGCCCAAGAAAGTAGTCTGTCACTGTTTCCATTGTTTCCTCATCTATTTGCCATGAAGTGACAGGACCAGATGCCATGGTCTTCATTTTTTGAATGTTGAGTTGGACTACAACCTTGCCTAACTCAGTGAAACTATGAGCTATGGCATGTAGGGCCACCCAAGACGTATGGGTCATGGTGCAGACTTCTGACAAAACGTGGTTCAGTGAAGAAGGGAATGGCAAACCACTTTAGCATTCTTGCCTTGAGAACCCCATAAACAGTAAAACAGTTATCCTCCAATAAAAAAATAAAAACAAATTTTTAAATCAAGCACAATACTGAGCATTTGAAATTTTATGATATAAATATATTGATAGGGTTGATGGAAGGGGAAATATTTCCAAAAAACAAAAAGTCAGTGTCTTATGTTTAGAGGTACCTAAGTAATGCTCCTGTTAAGTGGTATCCTCAAGAGCACAGTGAGAAGAAAGCAGGCCTTCTGCATCAGACCTGCTGAGTTTAGTATCTAAATAGAGGCTTCTGTGGCACCCTGGTCACCCATCCAGACACAAAGAGTGTGTGGGGGATGAGAAGCTATGATCTTTAACAACCATTCAAACTCCACTTTATTAGCAAATGTTCCCAGACCTGCAGGTATGAAGGGTATCTTCCCAGGCTTCTGTTCCCCTAAAGATTTGGGTGCTGAGGAGAAGGGATAGGGAGGGAGGCAGGGAGAATTGACTCTGAATGGCAGAGTCATAAGCCAGGAAAAACCCAGTGGTTGCTGAAGATACCTTTAGCAAAGCTCATGGGGGTTAATGGATACATGAATTATAAATGGATTAACTGGAGCCCCGAGGTAGAGTGAAAGAAAGGTAATGGGCCAATTAACTGTACATTGTGAGGGTAGATTTCTATTGTAAGTGATTTATTAAAGAGTTACAAGTGGAGGAAAGTCTTAAGATTTATATTCGAAGGGAGAAGAACTAAACACATTTGAAGGGCAGTGGGATGTTGGAGCAGAAGAATATTAGAGAAAACTCCTAAATATATGCATTTCCCATTAGGGTAAATAGACTGGGGGTTTTGAATCCTGACTGCAAATGGACTCTTCTAAGAAAGCATTAGGGGGAAAAAAAAAACAAAACATGCCAAGGCCCCACACCAGAGAAATTAATGAGATTTTCTGGCCTGGAGCCTGGGCATCATATTTTCACGTTAAGCCAGGATTGAGCCCACAGTGTTTAAAGCAGATTTTGGCATACTTAGCAATCACTTGGGCACTTGTTTCAAATGCAAGTTCCAGGACCCCACCTCTAAAGACTCTGACTCAGTAGGTCTGGGGTGAAACAGCAGTTTTCACAAGGTGTCTAAATAAACTGATTCTGCAGTGCAACAGTGGGGTGGAGGATGTAGACTTTCAGGACAGTGAGAAAACGGTCCTGAGGGGACTGGGATTGTTGAGGAGAAAAGCTGTGCAGGAAAAACGAAATTTCTGAACAGATTTTTCTTCAGAGCAAAAGCTGCCTTCCTTAGTATCATTATCCCCTCAGCAAGGCTGGTTCTGACAGAAATTGGTGTCTAGTGCTTGAATTAGTCCCGTAATTACATTTACCTTCAGCTTTTCTTGTCTTGTGCTAGCACAGGCAGTGGGTTTGTCGTCAAGGATTTGACAGAAGGAAGTGCTTTGGATAGGAAAAATGAGAGAAACTGGAGCAGGTGTTCGGGGGTGGGGGGAGTGTGTACTCTAGTACCCAGTGGCCAAAAACTCCAACTCAGAAGGGCCTGAGCTATTACCTGTTTGCAAGCTAACAAGTTAGCCTGGGTCAGAGACAGAGGACTTTGTTACTCATGGCAAAGCCAGCAGCATGAGCTTTAGTGTGTTTGTATGTCTACCCCTTACCCACAGCAGCCATGCAGAGGGGGCCGCACAGATGCTGCACATGAACAGGTAAGGCAGATCTGCCTCTGTCCCAGAAGGAGATATCTTTATTACACTGACCAGCAAACAAATCTGCTCTTTGCCTCAGAGGGAAAAGGTGGTGTGAAACAAAAGTTATCAGGGCCTCTGCTCATAATCTCAGGGCACCATGGAGAACTGTCTAATACCTGACACCTCAGGTCTCCCAGTGAGTAGGTATTGCACCAAGACTGTCCTCCTAGTGTAATACCTAAAGAACTGAAGAGCCTCTTGATGAAAGTGAAAGAGGAATTTGAAAAAGCTGGCTTAAAACTCGACATTCAGAAAATGAAGATCATGGCATCTGGTCCCATCACTTCATGGCAACTAGATCAGGAAACAATGGAAACAATGACAGACTTTATTTTGGGGGGCTCCAAAATCACTGCAGATGGTAACTGCAGCCATGAAATTAAAAGATGCTTGCTCCTTGGAAGAAAAGCTATGACCAACCTAGACAGCATATTAAAAAGCAGAGACATCACTTTGCCAACAAAGGTCCATCTAGTCAAAGCTATGGTTTTTCCAGTGGTCGTGTATGGATGTGAGAGTTGGACTATAAAGAAAGCTGAGTACCGAAGAATTGATGCTTTTTAATTGTGGTGTTGGAGAAGACTCTTGAAAGTCCCTTGGACTGCAAAGAGATCAGACCAGTCAATACTGAAGGAAGTCAATCCAGAATATTCATTTGAAGGACGGATGCTGAAGATGAAGCTCCAATACTTTGGCCACCTGATGGGAAGAACTGACTCATTGGAAAAGACCCTGATGCTGGGAAAGATTGAAGTGGGAGGAGAAGGGGACTTAGGATGAGGTGGTTGGATGGCATCACTGACTCGATGGACATGAGTTTGAGCAAGCTCCGGGAGTTGGTGATGGACAGGGAAGCCTGGCGTGCTGCAGCCCATGGGGTTGCAAAGAGTTGGACACGACTGAGCGACTGAACTGAAGACTGTTCTGGTTTTCTCACTATGTCACATGCTCCAGGCAAGACTGAGTACACAGGTTTACCTTGGAATGGAGATGGAGTGGAATGTGTCCTGAGACGGTAATCCAAGTACTCATAAGGCTTCAAGTCTTATATTTGTTCAAGTGTTGATATTGTATGTGATGTCAGCGCATACCCTCAGAGCATGCATGGGATTCCAGGAGTTTTGAAAGAGACACAGGAAGCAGGGAATAGAAATGCTTCTCCCAGTGACCACCCAGTTCTTGTCTCTGGAGAAGTCTTACATACAAGATTGTATAAAAAGAAACATATGAGGGAAATATTTATTTATACAATGCTTTACAGTCTATAACTACTTTCCCAAACTACCTTATTTTACTCCACAATTATTTTCCTCAATTTCTGTGCATGGCCATTGAGAAAATGTAGAAAATGAACCTAGAACCAGGTCAGGTCTTACTTACTCTAGGAAGCAACTTTGAACAGAGTTGGAAGGTGATGAAGTGATGGGATGGAGAATAGATAGGACATGAGGAGCAGAAAGCATTTGGAGAGGAAAAGAATTTGTTTGCAAGCCCCAAAGCTGGAAAAAACAAAAAACAGGGAGCAGTTCTCTGAATCCTTCCAGGGCCTCTGACTTTCCCCCTAGTGTTTATGTGTCTGAGTGCTGTCATTTATCAAGACTCTAAAGAGTCACCTTCCCACCATCACCAACACTGACATCCATCTGCCAGTTACTTGAAACACAGTCCTACCTGAGGAGGCTGGGGGTGTACCAGATCACTTCTGAAGACTCTCAAATCCCTGGCAAGGTATTCCTTTTATCTGTTGCTGACCCCAAACCATAACAGCGTGAAACAAAAGCCATTTTATTATGCTCGTGATTTTGTGGGTCAAGAATTCAGGCAGGGCACAGTGGCGGTGGCTTATCTCTACTTCATAACTGTTGAGGCCTCAAGGGTGGCTCCAGGGGACTCTTACTATCAGGAAAGTTTGGGAAATACTGATACTTAGAGTTGGCTGTTAAAATAGAATGTGTTTGCCTTGAACTAATCGTATGTGTATAAAACTTACATCCTCCTAAAAATTGTCAGCATGTGTACTTTTATTCTTTATTGACCTGACCTAGAATTTGTTTGATATTTGATCTAATTTAACCCCCTTCATGCTGGTCCTGAGAGAGTTTCCCTGCAGATTCCCAACTTTTCCTGCCCTGTTGTGTTTTGCAGGTTGCCAACCCCTGCAGACTGTATTTCCCAGGCCCCATGAGGTCTGGCTCCTAACTGAATTTGGCTAATGGAAGACACTGGCAGGAAACTGAAGGGTGGAGAATAAAAGGAGATAGGGATATTATTCTCCTCTCTCTCTGATGGCTCCATTTTCTGGGTGAAGGAAGTTAGGCTCACCTCTCCTGGAAATGGGAAGTTTCCATGGGTGACTCTGACGCCATCCTATTTGGCTTCTTCGCTTTTCTGTTGTTTGGGTAGTCAATTTTCCTCCATTTTTAGTTCCTAGAATGATTTTTGTTTGTCTATTTGGACCCTGAATAAAATGTTTTTAGAATTTTTTTTCCTAACTTAACTCTTTTTCATCACCAAGTTCACTCTCACTGACTCCTCTACAGATAGAATCCAATTTGACTTTCATTCTGGAATTTCTTTTAAGTGCAGTTTCTGACATTTCCAAAAGACAGACTGAAAACTAAATGGAAAAATAACAATCTTTAATAGTCCTACCAAAGATAACCCCTCTTTAATCTTTGGTATATTTCCTTCCAGTCTTTATTTTCCTATTTTTCTTTAATATATTTTCTCCAGCATTTAAATGTATTTTTTACATAGTTGAACTCACACAGGTGTATTTATTTTTGCATCCTTTGTCTTTTAGCTTAACATTTTATCATAAGCATTTTACCATTTCTTTAGAATTCTTCATAAATAACACTGTTAATTTGTAACTGCTAAGTCACTTCAGTTGTGTCCGACTCTGTGCGACCCCATAGACGGCAGCCCACTAGGCTCCCCCGTCCCTGGGATTCTCCAGGCAAGAACAATGGAGTGGGTTGCCATTGTAAAAGGAGCCAAAAAGGTAGAATTAGGAAAAATTCTGACTTTTGAAATTCTATACCCCAGAAGGAAGGTGCCAACTAGAGTGTGAATCTGTGTCTCTCAAACTAATTGTTCACTAGTGCTTGCAGTGCCCATGGCAGGACTGATTTGGAGCCAAGAGGTCACATATGAAGCAATCAAAGAAATAGGAGAGTGAAAAAAAAATCAGATGCTAGGTGGAGTGCCTCAGACTGTGAGTGTAATAAAAGAGCAGAGGGAGGAGAGATCAATTTGAGCTGGACTACCCCCAAGTCTCTTCTAGTGATGCAATTGGTATAGGTCACATGGCAGGATTCAGATAGGTCTGGAGGAGAGGGAAGGAGTTCCAGGGCAAGGGAGGGTATAGATTTGGGGCACTGGACTCAGAGAGATCCAGTTCTAGTCCTGGCTCCCTTATCTCTATTATCTGTGTGATGATAGGCAAGTTAGGCACCTCCCTAGGTTCCCGTTTCTTGGTGGTCGTGGTACTAATACCTACTTCTTGGAATGAAATACAGTATTCAAAAAGAGTGACAACCTTATTCCCACCAGGATGAACACTACCTCCAGGTGAGCATGGAAGTGAATAATCTTCACGTAACACCTGCCGCTGGCTGTCACCTGTCGTTAAACCTGCATCTCCATGTTACTATAAAGCATAGATGGTTTGCCCTACAAGAGCAGGACAAATTATCAATAGTATCTGAGTTGAGTTGGGAGATATATTTCCTGATGAAGCTGAATCCAAAGGGCACCAAGCCTTTGCCCAGTGCTCCTTGTACAATAGGCACCACCACGGCCTCTGGATCAGTGTGGTTTCTCAGATTTCAGCCTGGTCCTTTTCCTTTTCTGGATGGGCCCTTATCTATGGCTTCACAGGAAGAGGGTTGAATATCAGGGAGAGTGTGTTTTCTAAGGCCGTGTGTTCGAGGACCCTGAGCTGGTAGACCTAAATGTTAGGAAGAGAAGCGAGTCTCAATGGTAGGGGGTTAGGTGAAAGGTTGGGGGAATCACCAGCATGAGAACATGAACATGTGTAAGTAGCTGTTACAAATACTGTTACAAATACCCCAAATACACATTGGGGTAAATGTCTGTGGACCACAAATACCTTTAGAGTCTGTTTGCAAAGTTGACTGGTTTTTACTACTAGAAGAGATGTGGGAAGAATTAGTGAGAAGGTTAAGACTTAGAAGAAACCACATCCACACATTCAGAAGGTAGAAAGAACTTTTCCTGTAGCCCTGTGTTAATTACCTTCTCTCCTGGAGCTTAGCCAAGCTGCTAAAGCCTTGCTTACCAGACCTCCAGGGCCTCATTCTTCCCCACAGAGTCCCTCACTTTCCTCAAGACCTCATATTTGACGTGGTCCTTGGGATGCTGCCTGCTATAAACTGATAGGTTGTCCATTCCCCTGTTGTAAGGATCAAACTGATCCTTACCACACGTTGAAGTGCTTTGCTGAGGATGGAGAGGAAGCTCCTTGTGAGTGGACCCTGACCTTCTAAGAGTCCTAATAGAATGTTGTCATTTCCAGAACCTCCTCATGAGTCTCCCTGTGTGGGCAAGGTGGGAAGATGGAATCAGTCTTTTCTTTCTCCTCCCTAAGGGCCTTACAGAGCCACCTGGCTTATCCAACCTGCCCTGAAAGGAGGTCTTAAAATATTAAGCCTCAGTGAATCACTGCCCTTGGATGCTTATTCCTGGGCATGGAATTGGCTCCACAAGAGCCCCTCTCTTTGCCTCCACTCTCATCTACCTCTTGACTCCATTGTTTGGATAACAATGAGGAGCCAAGTTTAGCAGCGAGCGTGGGGTGCTTTGTCCGTGCTTCTGCACAAAAGGACAGCTGCTGAAGCCTGCAAAAGCCTGCCTACCTGCCAGAAACCTAATTTCAGACCCTTGTATCAAACTCACCTGCACTCATGCACTCATATATTTGTTTTGATCCTCAACAAAATTGCTCTTTTGCATTGGGAGGAGGCAGGGTTCCCCAGAGCCCAGAGGAAGGGAACTGGGGACATTTCTTTCACTGACAGCTTTGTCCTCAGGGCATGGAATTCTTCCCCCAACTACCCACTCTGAATACTGGGAATAAATGGGAAATGGGGTAGAGTGTTTTCCATGCCTCCACTTATCTTGTTACCGAAATGCTAGTCTATGTACCTGACACACAGTGAGGCCAAACATTACCAACATGTTGGAGTTTGCAACAGAAAAAGGTTTACTGCAGGCCCCACAAGAAGATGGGTGGATCATGGCTTAAAAAGACCAAACTCCCTAAAAGCTTTTAGCAGGACCTTNCCTTTAGAGTCTGTTTGCAAAGTTGACTGGTTTTTACTACTAGAAGAGATGTGGGAAGAATTAGTGAGAAGGTTAAGACTTAGAAGAAACCACATCCACACATTCAGAAGGTAGAAAGAACTTTTCCTGTAGCCCTGTGTTAATTACCTTCTCTCCTGGAGCTTAGCCAAGCTGCTAAAGCCTTGCTTACCAGACCTCCAGGGCCTCATTCTTCCCCACAGAGTCCCTCACTTTCCTCAAGACCTCATATTTGACGTGGTCCTTGGGATGCTGCCTGCTATAAACTGATAGGTTGTCCATTCCCCTGTTGTAAGGATCAAACTGATCCTTACCACACGTTGAAGTGCTTTGCTGAGGATGGAGAGGAAGCTCCTTGTGAGTGGACCCTGACCTTCTAAGAGTCCTAATAGAATGTTGTCATTTCCAGAACCTCCTCATGAGTCTCCCTGTGTGGGCAAGGTGGGAAGATGGAATCAGTCTTTTCTTTCTCCTCCCTAAGGGCCTTACAGAGCCACCTGGCTTATCCAACCTGCCCTGAAAGGAGGTCTTAAAATATTAAGCCTCAGTGAATCACTGCCCTTGGATGCTTATTCCTGGGCATGGAATTGGCTCCACAAGAGCCCCTCTCTTTGCCTCCACTCTCATCTACCTCTTGACTCCATTGTTTGGATAACAATGAGGAGCCAAGTTTAGCAGTGAGCGTGGGGTGCTTTGTCCGTGCTTCTGCACAAAAGGACAGCTGCTGAAGCCTGCAAAAGCCTGCCTACCTGCCAGAAACCTAATTTCAGACCCTTGTATCAAACTCACCTGCACTCATGCACTCATATATTTGTTTTGATCCTCAACAAAATTGCTCTTTTGCATTGGGAGGAGGCAGGGTTCCCCAGAGCCCAGAGGAAGGGAACTGGGGACATTTCTTTCACTGACAGCTTTGTCCTCAGGGCATGGAATTCTTCCCCCAACTACCCACTCTGAATACTGGGAATAAATGGGAAATGGGGTAGAGTGTTTTCCATGCCTCCACTTATCTTGTTACCGAAATGCTAGTCTATGTACCTGACACACAGTGAGGCCAAACATTACCAACATGTTGGAGTTTGCAACAGAAAAAGGTTTACTGCAGGCCCCACAAGAAGATGGGTGGATCATGGCTTAAAAAGACCAAACTCCCTAAAAGCTTTTAGCAGGACCTTTTCTAGGAAAGGTGAGGGAGTGGCGTGGTTAGTTGTTGCAGGTTTCTTGGTGCTAAATCCTTTGTTCTTGAGGTCAAAGCACAGTCAGGTAACGATGTTCCTGTAAATCTCCACCAAACAAATATTATTCTCTGTTCTGACAAGAAAGGGCAAGTTTCCAAGGTTCAATTTTCACCTTCCAGGGTCCAGGCCCTGGCTAAGAGGAGGGGGTCTTTGCTCTGGCTGGTTACCCTGCCTGGTTCCAGCACTCAGTCTGAGTCCTCCCACCAGTACCCAGGCCCTCCTGAAGAGGCAGATCTCAGTGGTGGCACTCTCTGAGCCAGGTCCCCAGGCCCTGCCCATCCGTGATCACTGAAGGAGCCAAGCATCCAGGACCCTACTGGCCCTCAGGCTCCTCAGGCTGCTTATACTGAGAGGGGAACTCTAACTGCTCCCACTCTAACCATCCCATGGTAGTGGTCTTGCAGTAACTATAACCATAGTGGCTTGTACCGCAGTGGTGCCCAGCAACTGCTGCATGCTAAGGGTTGCACACTGCCCTCCTCTGTTGCATAATGTGATTCCTCATTATTCATAGCTCCCCTTCTGGTTCTTATTTCTCACCCTGTTACCAAGCAATGGTTACTATGAGACCATTAATGGTCACTCAGCCATTATTCGGCACTACAAAGGACCCCTCCGCCAAGCAACCAACTGTCCATGTGTGACTGTTAGTGGTCCTGCTCAGCCATTGGTCAGCACTGCAGTGGGCCCCTCCTCCAAGCAACCAACTGTCAATGATCTACCGTTAATGGGGCTGTTCAGCCAACTGTTACTGGAATGATGGTCATCAGGCAGACAGTGAGGTAAGAGGTGAATCCTGGCCTAGGGCAACCTAGCTTACCTGGCCTCAGGCTAGTAGATGAGCCGGGGGCAGGGTGGGCAGGGAACAGGCTGGGGAGCTATGTCATGCAGGGCTCCAGAGCCCTTGCCAAGGCTGCACAGGGGCCAAGGCCTTGAAGCAGTGGTGAACCTCTCTCCCACCCCTGCCTTGCAGCCTAATAGTGGTGGCAGGCTGCCTTGGGACCTAGCACCCACTATATGGGCTGCGTGAGGAGCCTGAGGGCCAGCTGGGTCCTGGGCGCCTGACTCCCTCAGCAATGACAGCTGGGCAGGGTTCAAGGACCTGGCCTTGAAGGAGCAGCCAGCTGAGATCTGTCTCCTCTTAGCCAGGACCTGGACCTTGGAGGGTGAAAGTTGAGCCTTGGGACCTTGTCCTTTCTTATAAAAACAGAATAACATGTGTTTGGTAGAGATGTATAGGAACATCGTTACCTGGCCATGACTGACATCAAGAGCAGACTCCAAGAAGTTTGCAACAACTAACCATGCCTTTCTCCCACCTTTCCTAGAGAAGGGCTTTGCTGGAAACTTTTGACAGGTTTGAGGGTTTTAAGGCATAATCCACTCAGTCCTTGTGGAACCCTGCAGTAAATCTTTCTCTGTTCCAAACTCCAGACGTTTTGGTATTATTGGGCTCACTGTGTGGCAGGCACAGGGGCTTGCGTTTTGGTAACACTCTTGGCCAAAACCCTCAGAACTGCCCCTTGGTGACATCTGCATGATGACCATGGTCCTCTCCTGATTTGTGTGGCCTGAGTGAGCATCCTTGATTTACTCATTTAATTCCTGGCCTGGGGAGGGTGTGCATCTCAGACTGGAATGAGCTGCAGGTGGGATCCTACTCTTGGTCAATGCTCAGGTAAAGGTTGTTTTAAAGACTGGTTGGGTGTGTAAAGCACTCGGAGAGAAGATGAAGTGCTCCTCCCATGAAAGGTATTACTGTTATCATTGGTCATACTGATAATAATGGAGGCTGCTATTTCCTGTTTCTGAGATGCAGTTCAGTTCAGTCCCTCAATCTAACTATGAATTCCAGTATGCCAGTCCCCCCTGTCCATCACCAACTCCTGAAGTTCACTCAAACTCATGTCCATCGAGTCGGTGATGCCATCCAGCTGTCTCATCCTCTGTTGTCCCCTTCTCCTCCTGCCTCCAGTCCCTCCCAGCTTCAGAATCTTTTCCAATGAGTCAGCTCTTTGCATGAGTTGGCCAAAGTACTGGAGTTTCAGCTTCAGCATCAGTCCTTCCAAAGAAGACCCAGGACTGATCTTTAGAATGGACTGGTTGGATCTCCTTGCAGTCCAAGGGATTCTCAAGAGTCTTCTCCAACACCACAGTTCAAAAGCATCAATTCTTTGGTTATCACCTTTCTTCACAGTCCAACTTTCACATCCATACATGACCATTGGAAAAACCATAGCCTTGACTAGATGGAACTAGTTGGCAAAGCTCCTAATATCTCTGCTTTTGAATATGCTATCTAGGTTGGTCATAACTTTCCTTCCAAGGAGTGTCTTTTAATTTCATGGCTGCAGTCACCATCTGCAGTGATTTTGGAGCCCACCCCCAAATAAAGTCTGACAGTTTCCACTGTTTCCCCATCTATTTCCAATGAAGTGATGGGACCAGATGCCATGATCTTAGTTTTCTGGATGTTGAGCTTTAAGCTAACTTTTTCACTCACCTCTTTCACTTTCACCAAGAGGCTTTTTATTTCCTCTTCATTTTCTGCCATAAGGATGGTATCATCTGCATATCTGAGGTGATTGATATTTCTCCCAGCAATCTTGATTCCAACTTGAACTTCCTTCAGCCCAGCATTTCTCATGATGTACTCTGTATATAAATTAAATCAGCAGGGTGACAATATACAGCATTGACGTTCTCCATTTTCCTAATTGGAACCAGTCTATTGTTCTATGTCCAGTTCTAACTGTTGCTTCCTGACCTGCATATAGGTTTCTCAAGAGGCAGGTCAGATGGTCTGGTATTCCCATCTCTTTCAGAATTTTCCACAGTTTATTATGATCCACACAGTCAAAGGCTTTGGCATAGTCAATAAAGCAGAAATAGATGTTTTTCTGGAACTCTCTTGCTTTTTCCATGATCCAGCGGATGTTGGCAATTTGATCTCTGGTTCCTCTGCCTTTTATAAATCCAGCTTGAACATCTGGAATTTCACAGTTCACGTATTGCTGAAGCCTGGCTTGGAGAATTTTGAGCATTACTTTACTAGCATGTGAGATGAGTGAAATTGTGCGGTAGTTTGAGAATTCTTTGGCATTGCCTGCCTTTGGGATTGGAATGAAAACTGACCTTTTCCAGTCCTGTGGCCACTGCTGAGTTTTCCACATTTCCTGGCATATTGAGTGCAGCACTTTCACAACATCATCTCTCAGGATTTGAAACAGCTCAACTGGAATCCCATCACCCCCACTAGCTTTGTTTGTAGTGATGCTTCCTAAGACCCACTTGACTTCACATTTCAGGATGTCTGTCTCTAGGTAAGTGATCACACCATCGTGATTATCTTGGTCGTGAAGATTTTTTTCTACAGTTCTGTGTATTCTTGCCACGTCTTCTTAATATCTTCTGCTTCTGTTAGGTCCCTACCATTTCTGTCCTTTATCGAGCCCACATTTGCATGAAATGTTTCCTTGGTATCTCTAATTTTCTTGAAGAGATCTCTAGACTTTCCCATTCTGTTGTTTTCCTCTGTTTCTTTGCATTGATCACTGAGGAAGGCTTTCTTATCTCTCCTTGCTATTTTTTGGAACTTTGCATTCAGATGCTTATATCTTTCCTTTTTTCCTTTGTTTTTCACTTCTCTTCTTTTCACGGCTATTTGTAATGCCTTCTCACACAGCCAGTTTGCTTTTTTGCATTTCTTTTTCCGTCTCCTGTACAATGTCATGAACCACTGTCCATAGTTTCATCAGGCACTGTATCTATCAGATCTAATCCCTTAAATCTATTTCTCACTTCTACTGTATAATCATAAGGAATTTGATTTAGGTCATACCTGAATAGTCTACTGGTTTTTGCTACTTTCTTCAATTTAAGTCTGAATTTGGCCATAAGGATTCATGATCTGAGCCACAGTCAGCTACCGGTCTTGTTTTTGCTGACTTTATAGAGCTTCTCCATCTTTGGCTGCAAAGAATATAATCAATTTGATTTCGGTGTTGACCATCTGATGATGTCCATGTGGAGTCTTCTCTTGTGTTGTTGGAAGAGGGTGTTTGCTATGACCAGTGCATTCTCTTGGCAAAACTCTATTAGCCTTTGCCCTGCTCATCCCATAGTCCAAGGCCAGATTTGCCTGTTATTCCAGGTGTTTCTTGACTTCCTACTTTTGCATTCCAGTCCCCTCTAATGAAAAGAACATCTTTTTTGGGTGTTAGTTCTAGGAGGTCTTGTAGGTCTTTATAGAACTGTTCAACTTCAGCTTCTTCAGCATGACTGGTCAGGGCATAGACTTGGATTACCATGATATTGAATGGTTTGCCTTGGAAAAGAACAGAGATCATTCTGTCGTTTTTGAGATTGCATCCAAGTACTGCATTTTGGACTGTGTTGTTGACCATGATGGCTACTCCATTTCTTCTAAGGGATTCCTGCCCACAGTAGTAGATATAATAGTCATCTGAGTTAAATTCACCCATTCCAGTCCATTTTATTTGCTGATTCCTAGAATGTTGACGTTCACTCTTTTCATTTCCTGTTTGACCGTTTCCAATTTGCCTTTATTCATTGACCTGGCATTTCAGGTTCCTATGCAATGTTGCTCTTTACAGCATTGGACCTTGCTTCTATCACCAGTCACATCCACAACTGGGTATTGTTTTTGTTTTGGCTCCATCCCTTTATTCTTTCTGGAGTTATTTCTCCACTGATCTCCAGTAGCATATTGGGCACCTACTGACCTGGTGAGTTCCTCTTTCAGTATCCTATCATTTTGTCTTTTCATACTGTTCATGGGGTTCTCAAGGCAAGAACACTGAAGTGGTTTGCCATCCCCTTGTCCAGTGGACCACATTCTGTCAGACCTCTCCACCATAACCTGCNTCTTTTCATACTGTTCATGGGGTTCTCAAGGCAAGAACACTGAAGTGGTTTGCCATCCCCTTGTCCAGTGGACCACATTCTGTCAGACCTCTCCACCATAACCTGCCCGTCTTGGATGGCTCCCCACGGCATGGGCTTTGTTTGATTGAGTCAGACAAGGCTGTGGTCCTAGTGTGATCAGATTGGCTAGTTTTTTGTGATTATGGTTTTAGTGTCTCTGCCCTCTGATGGCTCTCACAACACCTACCATCTTACTTGGGTTTCTCTTACCTTGAATGTGGGGTATCTCTTCACGGCTCCTCCAGCAAAGGGCAGCCACTGCTCCTTACTTTCGACAAGGGTTATCTCCTCATGGCCGGCCCTCCTGACCTTGAACGTGGAGTAGCTCCTCTCGGCCCTCCTGTGATTGAAGAGATTCAAATCCCGGTTCATGGACTGAGGACAAGTGAACAGAAGGGCAGGGTGAAGACAGGGGCAGCAGTGACAGCCAGGAATTTTCTATAAGCTCACATCAAAGAAATTCCTCAGCAGCATACTCCATTAGAGCTTTTTCTGGCTGTATTGAAGTTGGTCTTTCTTGTCTTCATCTGAGTGCAAAAGTGCTTTCTTTTTCTCCTTGGCTAGTCTTTTCTGAATCTTTTTCTCATCTTTTTAATCACATAAATATATACGCGTTGAAACTAACACAATGTTGTAAATCAACTATATTTAAATTGGAAAAAAATACATGTATAAAACATAGATACATAACTATATAAATGTAGGAATAACAAAAATAAAGTATGCATGCTTTATAATCTGATTCTTAAAACCCCAAACAAGTCATTTGTAAACATCTTTCAATATTATATTTCTATAAATTATGTTTAATGGCTCAGTAGTGTTTCTATCTTGAAGATGTTCTTATCGCTCCTTGCTATTCTCTGGAACTCTGCATTCGTTGGGTATATCTTTCCCTTTTTCCCTTGCTTTCCACTTCTCTTCTTTCCTCAGTTACTTGAAAGGCCTCCTCAGATAACCACTTTGCCTTCTTGCATTTCTTTTTCTTTGGGATAGTTTTGGTCACTGCCTCCTCTGCAGTGTTACAAACCTCTGCCCAGTTCTTCAGGCACTCTGTCTACCAAATCTAATCCCTTGAATCTATTCATCACCTCCACTGTATAATCACAAGGGATTTGATTTAGGTCATACCTGAATGGCCTAGTGGTTTTCTCTGCTTTCTAAAATGACAACAAAACTGCCAGCTAACATTTTCTGGAATAATTTATTGCTATATAGTTATCTAGGAATATATCAAGCACTGTGCCAAATAATAATACCAGAAGGCAATTACTATAATTATACCCATTTACAGGTGAGAAAATGGAGGCTTGAGAAACTTAATTTTCAAAAGGGTACATAATTCTTGATTGACAAAGCCAGGACTTTAAGCATTCTGATTTCAGACCCTACATACCTAACAATTATGCTGTGATTTATTTAACTGCACTCTTATTGTTGAACATTTGGGATTATTTTAACAAAAATTATAAACACTTGTTTAATCTTTACATATATACATAATGGTACTGTTGACTAGCTTTGCCTTATAATTCTAATATGTTTGAAGAACATGATATTCTGCAGACTTATAGCATGTTAAACTTTTAATTTTCATTCTATGTTATAATTTTTTTAATTTGATTTCCTGAGTTTCCATGATGCTGGGGGAAGGGGCCCACCTTCTTCAGGTGCTTTAGTCAAGACCAGCCCTCTTGCTTACCAAGCCCTTGCCTCTGGCCTCTAAAAGTAAGCCCTGCTGCTGCTGCTGTTAAGTTGCTTCAGTCATGTCCGACTCTGTGCAACCCCATTGATGGCAGGCTCCCCCATCCCTGGGATTCTTCTGGCAAAAACACTGGAGTGGGTTGCCATTTCCTTCTCCAGTGCATGAAAGTGAAAAGTGAAAGTGAAGTTGCTCAGTCATGTCCCACTCTTATCGACCCCATCGACNACGGCGGAGCCTGGTGGGCTGCTGTCTATGGGGTCGCACAGAGTCAGACACGACTGAAGCGACTTAGCAGCAGCAGCAGGGAGGCATGGCATGCTGCAATTCATGGATTGCAAAGAGTTGGAGACGACTGAGCGACTGAACTGAACTGAAATTAATTTGGTGTGAATTAGATCCATAAACGTATCCATGGGAGTTAATCCAATGACGTGGCTCCCATCTTAGGAAGAAGTGGCTTTTACTTGGGCTACCTCGTCATCTTTAGTTAGACTTGGGCTTTGGAGTTATCAGCAGGAGCTGCTGGAAATGAAGATGACCCAGTCAGCAGGCTAGGGCCATCTGGGCATTTTCTGTCATTCCTCACCCTGTCACCCCTCCCCACCTCCTACCTCCCTTCACTTGATGAGGGGATGGGGTGGATGGAGAGAAAATATGGGGTCTTCAGAGCTAACTCAAGTTGGAAGTGTGAAATACCATGTGTTTGGTGTACTTCATTTACATGGAAGTGACTTCGAAAATTTAAATTAGAAAGAAGTCAGCATAAAGATCTAGAGTTTTCTTTTCTGTGTTGATAAGTAGCGGCCACTCCACCCTACTCTTTTAATAAAGTTTGAGTATCCTAGTTTTTTGGAACCCTTTCTCCTCTTCTTTGTCTCTCTCCTTCACTTTTATTCAGGTTGCATTCTTACAAACTCATCCATCCTTTCCCTCTTCCCAAGTCTGCCTTCTATAACATGGGGCCTTTGTTCGTCTCTCCTGTGATGATCTCTTACAACAAGTACAAACTAGGGTCCTTCCCTCCTAATTTTGCATCATCACCTTTTTTTTTTTTTTTTTCAAGACATGCCTCTTTTCCTCTCTGGTAGGGAACAAAGTACCCTTCCCTTAATTCCTGAGACTCTTCTTGAGTCTCTGGTGCTCTCAAGCTGCTGTGGTCCTCTATGACTATCCTGCTGCTCCTGGCTGGCCCAAGCTGGTTCCCATTTGGTTGTGGCAGCTGGCAGGGTAGGCCAGAAGCATTCTCCACTCTTAGCTTTGCTTGTTTACTATATCCCTGGCATGTTCTAGTGCTGGCTCGAGTTCCATGAATGTTTTATGTGCTGTCTTCGGGAACCTTGGTTGCAGTACTCAGGGCAAGCTTCCTATCCTCACTCCTCCTCACTGCAAAGCTCTGGGGCTGGAAAGATCATTGTCTCCGAGAAACTCGGTGTCATCTGTCACCAAGTCTCCAATTAGCAGAAGCTCAGTGCAGCAGTCTGGGAATACCAACCATCTCCCTGACACAGGAGGGAGGGAGAGCTCCCAGGGACAGTGACAACTGTCTTGTTATCCCTGAGCTGTCTGGCGCTTAATGTTAATCCATTCTCCTGGGCTCTTCATTAGAGCTTTCTGGCCAGAACAGGTTCTTTTTTATTGTGCCCATTTGTCAGGGCTAGAAACTAAGACCAAGGGAAGCAAGCTTGTTCAAGGTCATGCAGAGTTGAAAGCAGAGCCATGTGAAAGGGGCACTCTTGATTTTTGGCCTGGTGCAGTGATGAACTTTCTCTGTCATCCTCAGAAGATACTCTAAGCCTGCTGTAGGGTGCTGCAGGAGAGGGAGGTTGGAAGCACCCAGGCAACAGCTTCTAAAGCTTTGGCAATGGATAATGTTCCCAGTGCTTTATTGACTATGCCAAAGCCTTTGACTGTGTGGATCACAATAAACTGTGGAAAATTCTGAAAGAGATGGAAATACCAGACCACCTGACCTGCCTCTTGAGAAACCTGTATGCAGGTCAGGAAGCAACAGTTAGAACTGGACATGGAACAGACTGTTTCCAAATAGGAAATGGAGTATGTTAAAGCTGTATATTCTCACCCTGCTTATTTAAGTTATATGCAGAGTACATCATGAGAAACGTTGGGCTGAAAGAAGCACAAGCTGGAACCAAGACTGCTGGGAGAAATATCAATCACCTCAGATATGCAGATGACACCACCTTTATGGTAGAAAGTGAAGAGGAACTAAAGGGCCTCTTGATGAAAGTGAAAGAGGAGAGTGAAAAAGTTGGCTTAAAGCTCAACATCCAGAAAACAAAGATCATGGCATCCGGTCACATCACTTCATGGGAAATCAATGGGGAGATAGTGTCAGACTTTATTTTGGGGGGCTCCAAAATCACTGCAGATGGTGATTGCTGCCATGAAATTAAAAGATGGTTACTCCTTGGAAGGAAAGTTATGACCAACCTAGATAGCATATTCCAAAGCAGAGACATTACTTTGCCAACAAAGGTCCATCTAGTCAAGGCTATGGTTTTTCCGGTAGTCAGGTATGGATGTGAGAGTTGGACTGTGAAGAAAGCTGAGTGCTGAAGAATTGATGCTTTTGAACTGTGGTGTTGGAGAAGACTCTTGAGAGTCCCTTGGACTGCAAGGAGATCCAACCAGTCCATTCTGAAGGAGATCAGCCCTGGGATTTCTTTGGAAGGAATGATGCTAAAGCTAAAACTCCAGTACTTTGGCCACCTCATGCGAAGAGTTGACTCATTGGAAAAGACTAATGCTGGGAGGGATTGGGGGCAGGAGGAAAAGGGGACAACAGAGGATGAGATGGCTGGATGGCATCACAGACTTAATGGACGTGAGTTTGAGTG
>SJYW01026024.1:33187-77940 GCA_006410735.1 Raphicerus campestris
ATGGGGAGATAGTGTCAGACTTTATTTTGGGGGGCTCCAAAATCACTGCAGATGGTGATTGCTGCCATGAAATTAAAAGATGGTTACTCCTTGGAAGGAAAGTTATGACCAACCTAGATAGCATATTCCAAAGCAGAGACATTACTTTGCCAACAAAGGTCCATCTAGTCAAGGCTATGGTTTTTCCGGTAGTCAGGTATGGATGTGAGAGTTGGACTGTGAAGAAAGCTGAGTGCTGAAGAATTGATGCTTTTGAACTGTGGTGTTGGAGAAGACTCTTGAGAGTCCCTTGGACTGCAAGGAGATCCAACCAGTCCATTCTGAAGGAGATCAGCCCTGGGATTTCTTTGGAAGGAATGATGCTAAAGCTAAAACTCCAGTACTTTGGCCACCTCATGCGAAGAGTTGACTCATTGGAAAAGACTAATGCTGGGAGGGATTGGGGGCAGGAGGAAAAGGGGACAACAGAGGATGAGATGGCTGGATGGCATCACAGACTTAATGGACGTGAGTTTGAGTGGCGTGCTTCGATTCATGGGGTCGCAAAGGTTCGGACACAACTGAGCACAACTGAGCAACTGAACTGAACTAAATGTTCCCAAAGCAGGGTAAAAGGAGAAAATAATAATAGAGAAATAGCTAACAATGAATTCCTCTGTGCCAGAAACTGTGATAGGCAGTTGGAGAATGGAAAGCACCTCTCAGTTTTGGCATGAATCTCCTCATCTAATAGATAAGAATTCTGAAGCCCGGTGAGACTGTCATTCACCCTCCAAACATAGCTGCTGCTGCTAAGTTGCTTCACTCATGTCTGACTCTGTGCGACCCCATGGACAGCAGCCCACCAGGCTCCCCCATCCCTGGGATTCTCCAGGCAAGAACACTGGAGTGGGTTGCCATTTCCTTCTCCAATGCAGGAAAGTGAAAAGTGAAAGTGGAGTCGCTCAGTCATGTGTGACTCTTAGCGACCCCATGGACTGCAGCCTACCAGGCTCCTCCATCCATGGGATTCTCCAGGCAAGAGTACTGGAGTGGGGTGCCATTGCCTTCTCCCCAAACATAGCTAATAAGTGGCAATTAGTCTTCCTTCCCAGAGTCCAGCTTCATCTGGTGTAACCTCTTCAAAAACTGGAATTCCCTTCAGTCCCTCTGCCCTAAGTGCTTTTCCCTCCCTGGCTTTACTGGGGTTGGTTGGTCAACCTTGTTTAGGTTTCGTATTAGTATTCTTAAATCCTTTAACAAAAATTATTGCTTTGATGTTATGATTTTCTGGCAAACACATATTGAGTTTCTTATACTCCTTGAATCTAAATCTAAATATAGATACCAAAGTCTATGTTTAAATTTTTTTTTCATCCAAATTTGGTGATAAGCCAGGTTTGGGAATAACTCCTCTAGGCCACAAACAAAAACACTAATTTTTTTATTTTTCACATGGGGATTATTTTCCACAGGGGGAGTGTTTACTTAAAAAAAAAAAAAAAAGTGAAAGCAGGCTGAGTGCCCCTAACCACTTTGTAAGCTTCTAACCTCCTTTCTCTAAGTACTGTATGTATATACATGCTCATCTAATTAAGATACACTTTGATTATAGAAGGTAAACCATGTGCAGCTGATCAAAGGAAGCATTCCAGTTATTTATCTTTGGCTTTGGAATGCATCATGTGATTTTATCTTCTGCTTTGGCTTATGGGTGCTGCTGCATTAATGTGCTAACTGCAGATTTGGGGGTTAAAAGTTTTTTTTTTAATAATCCCTACTTCAGAAGTGACCCCAAGGGCCTTGTGATACCTCCCTCATCCTTTAGTTCAAAACTAAATCTCTATGATCTTTCTTTCCATAGCATTTCTTCACATTGCCCTACAGTTTAACTGCTTCTTCTCCTAAACTGGCGTTGTTCTTTTTAATTCTTACCAGTTTATTGAGTGAGCTTGTATGGAATTGTTAGAAGCTTGAGCCATGCTGAAGGACTCATACTTCTTCCTCACTGCTTTGTATCTTGGTAATGTTTGCCTTTACTTTTGTTAAGTTTTTGTTTGCAAAGTCTTCCATAAGGCTTTTTCCTTTTGATTGTTATTCCTGAAATCTCAACAGAACAACAGTGTTGCCTGCCTAATTGGTCCAAATAGAAAGGTGTAGTTAGTGATGGAGGAATGAAAGTCCTGATTGTAGTGTTTGTAGCATTTGCCAAGTTCCAACGTGTAAATACTTCTGTCTGTGGCAGTTTTCACGTTACCAACCTATTTAACAACCAGCTGGCAAAAATTCTGATGATTACCATTGGCTCTTGGGAACCAGAACAATAGGCTGTAGCGCACCACCAGGTGTATTAGCTGTTTAAGGAAGCACTCTCATCAGTTATAGGTTTTACATAAATGAAAACTGTTCTTCCTAGTTACCAATTGTGTGACCTTGGCCAAATCGTTTTATAACTTCTATGAATCTCAGTTTCCACATCTGCAAAATGAGATAATGACATTTATATCAGGAAAGAATATAAGAGAATTTAATTAGGTGATTACTATAATCATGTATATGTCATATTATATATTATAATTATTACATATGGATATGGCATATATTAGGTGTGAAGCAAGTGATGATTCCCCTCTCTGACAGGATGGGGACAAAGTTGAGAATAGAGGAAGATTTGAACTTTGTGTCCAAATGGAAACACCTGCTGGTGGTTGGCCATGTAGCTGGAGCTAGGCTGGGTGAGAGACAAGGTCAAGGATTTAGATTTGGGAATAAAAACAGTCACAGTGCTTTATGTTAATGTCTATCTTTGAAATTTACCTGTTACTTTCACATGTGTTTGTCAGAGGCATGGGAATGGATCAGCTCTTACAGAGAGGAGAATAGAGAGGCCAGCTAACTACTGAGTCCTAAGTAGTTCTGCTGCTGCTGCTGCTGCTTGCTGCTAAGTCGCTTCAGTCGTGTCCGACACTGTGTGACCCCATAGGGACCCCATAGGCTCCCCCATCCCCTGTCTCTTATACACATCTAGATGTGTATAAGAGACAACTAAATGTTCCCAAAGCAGGGTAAAAGGAGAAAATAATAATAGAGAAATAGCTAACAATGAATTCCTCTGTGCCAGAAACTGTGATAGGCAGTTGGAGAATGGAAAGCACCTCTCAGTTTTGGCATGAATCTCCTCATCTAATAGATAAGAATTCTGAAGCCCGGTGAGACTGTCATTCACCCTCCAAACATAGCTGCTGCTGCTAAGTTGCTTCACTCATGTCTGACTCTGTGCGACCCCATGGACAGCAGCCCACCAGGCTCCCCCATCCCTGGGATTCTCCAGGCAAGAACACTGGAGTGGGTTGCCATTTCCTTCTCCAATGCAGGAAAGTGAAAAGTGAAAGTGGAGTCGCTCAGTCATGTGTGACTCTTAGCGACCCCATGGACTGCAGCCTACCAGGCTCCTCCATCCATGGGATTCTCCAGGCAAGAGTACTGGAGTGGGGTGCCATTGCCTTCTCCCCAAACATAGCTAATAAGTGGCAATTAGTCTTCCTTCCCAGAGTCCAGCTTCATCTGGTGTAACCTCTTCAAAAACTGGAATTCCCTTCAGTCCCTCTGCCCTAAGTGCTTTTCCCTCCCTGGCTTTACTGGGGTTGGTTGGTCAACCTTGTTTAGGTTTCGTATTAGTATTCTTAAATCCTTTAACAAAAATTATTGCTTTGGTGTTATGATTTTCTGGCAAACACATATTGAGTTTCTTATACTCCTTGAATCTAAATCTAAATATAGATACCAAAGTCTATGTTTAAATTTTTTTTTCATCCAAATTTGGTGATAAGCCAGGTTTGGGAATAACTCCTCTAGGCCACAAACAAAAACACTAATTTTTTTATTTTTCACATGGGGATTATTTTCCACAGGGGGAGTGTTTACTTAAAAAAAAAAAAAAAAGTGAAAGCAGGCTGAGTGCCCCTAACCACTTTGTAAGCTTCTAACCTCCTTTCTCTAAGTACTGTATGTATATACATGCTCATCTAATTAAGATACACTTTGATTATAGAAGGTAAACCATGTGCAGCTGATCAAAGGAAGCATTCCAGTTATTTATCTTTGGCTTTGGAATGCATCATGTGATTTTATCTTCTGCTTTGGCTTATGGGTGCTGCTGCATTAATGTGCTAACTGCAGATTTGGGGGTTAAAAGTTTTTTTTTTAATAATCCCTACTTCAGAAGTGACCCCAAGGGCCTTGTGATACCTCCCTCATCCTTTAGTTCAAAACTAAATCTCTATGATCTTTCTTTCCATAGCATTTCTTCACATTGCCCTACAGTTTAACTGCTTCTTCTCCTAAACTGGCGTTGTTCTTTTTAATTCTTACCAGTTTATTGAGTGAGCTTGTATGGAATTGTTAGAAGCTTGAGCCATGCTGAAGGACTCATACTTCTTCCTCACTGCTTTGTATCTTGGTAATGTTTGCCTTTACTTTTGTTAAGTTTTTGTTTGCAAAGTCTTCCATAAGGCTTTTTCCTTTTGATTGTTATTCCTGAAATCTCAACAGAACAACAGTGTTGCCTGCCTAATTGGTCCAAATAGAAAGGTGTAGTTAGTGATGGAGGAATGAAAGTCCTGATTGTAGTGTTTGTAGCATTTGCCAAGTTCCAACGTGTAAATACTTCTGTCTGTGGCAGTTTTCACGTTACCAACCTATTTAACAACCAGCTGGCAAAAATTCTGATGATTACCATTGGCTCTTGGGAACCAGAACAATAGGCTGTAGCGCACCACCAGGTGTATTAGCTGTTTAAGGAAGCACTCTCATCAGTTATAGGTTTTACATAAATGAAAACTGTTCTTCCTAGTTACCAATTGTGTGACCTTGGCCAAATCGTTTTATAACTTCTATGAATCTCAGTTTCCACATCTGCAAAATGAGATAATGACATTTATATCAGGAAAGAATATAAGAGAATTTAATTAGGTGATTACTATAATCATGTATATGTCATATTATATATTATAATTATTACATATGGATATGGCATATATTAGGTGTGAAGCAAGTGATGATTCCCCTCTCTGACAGGATGGGGACAAAGTTGAGAATAGAGGAAGATTTGAACTTTGTGTCCAAATGGAAACACCTGCTGGTGGTTGGCCATGTAGCTGGAGCTAGGCTGGGTGAGAGACAAGGTCAAGGATTTAGATTTGGGAATAAAAACAGTCACAGTGCTTTATGTTAATGTCTATCTTTGAAATTTACCTGTTACTTTCACATGTGTTTGTCAGAGGCATGGGAATGGATCAGCTCTTACAGAGAGGAGAATAGAGAGGCCAGCTAACTACTGAGTCCTAAGTAGTTCTGCTGCTGCTGCTGCTGCTTGCTGCTAAGTCGCTTCAGTCGTGTCCGACACTGTGTGACCCCATAGGGACCCCATAGGCTCCCCCATCCCTGAGATTCTCCCGGCAAGAACACTGGAGTGGGTTGCCATTTCCTTCTCCAATGCATGAAAGTGAAAAGTGAAAGTGAAGAATCTCAGTCGTGTCTGACTTCGCAACCTCATGGACTGCAGCTTACCGGCCTCCTCCATCCATGGGATTTTCCAGGCAGGAGTACTGGAGTGGGGTGCCATTGCTTTCTCTGAAGTAGTTCTAAGTCCCCCTAAATTATTCTTTTTTTATATTTATTTTTCTCCTTCTCTTTGAAGTTCTCCCACAGTTTTGGTACCCACATCACTACCATATCCAGCTTTTAAATGAGACCTGTCTACTCCTTACTTACACATGAACACTAGACAGAGATTTTCGAACGGAGAAAGTAATTTCTTCAGCCTGCATAGTTTACCATTATCATGTTTCACCCGAAATTATGTCAACAGCAATGGTGTTCTCTGCTAATTGGTCAGCATATGTTGCCTACTAAAATAATCTACAAGTATCAGGAGTAGTGTAATAAAGGCTTATTTCTTGTTCACATCACAGTTCACTCCAGATGTTCCATTTCTCTTTAGTGACGCTGCCATTCCTTGGAGTCCTCTAGTGGAACTCTGCTTTCAGCCTTCAGAAGAGGGGAGAGAGAGAGTAGAGGACACATGTGTGGGAAGATTTTATGGGCTAGTCCTGGAAGTGGCACATAACACTTCTGCCCATATTTCATTGGCTAGAGCTCAGTCACATGACTGCTCTGAAATGCAAAGGAGAGTGGAAAAAATAAGAATTGTGTCCTCCAGAAGAAGAGGGAGTGGGTTTGGGGAGCATCTGGCCAGTCTCTGGCCTGTGCTTACAGGGCTTGGTAGAAATAGTTGCCACCATGGATCTAGGACAACCCAGGCCACTGCAGAAGACTTCTTATGCTTAGCCTCTTGACCCTGAGGGTCTCTCATCACTTGTAGACTCTGGTAACACCCTCTCCCAGGATTGCCCTAATCTCCTTCCTCTACCTTGGATGGTAGATAGTGGTGCTGGCCTGAAAGAAACTTTCTTTTGTGATGCTTAAGGAAATGGCAACCCACTCCAGTATTTTTGCCTGGAAAATCCCATGGACACAGGATCCTCGCAGGCTATAGTCCATAGGGTCGAAAAGAACTGGACACAATTGAGCAGTGGAATACATGGGATCCAGTGGAGCATCACAAAAGAAAGTTTCTTGCAGTCCAGCACCACCATCCACCATCCAAGGTAGGGGAAGGAGATTAGGGCAATCCTGGGAGGAAGTGTCACCAGAGTCTACAATTGGTGAGAGACCCTTAGGGTCAAGGGAGTCTGTGGTCCTACCCTGTGGGGCAATCTGTCCACTCCTGGCAGGCTCCTAGACAGTGACTTGGGAGCACAGGGCTAAGACATTTCTCCCTGGCCTGCTCCAGCTGAGGGGCATGGCAAGTGATGCTGCTGCTGCTGCTAAGTCGCTTCAGTCGTGGTGATGAGGAAGGCTCTGATCAGTCAGGTGGAGCTTTAGATCACAATGCTAGCTGCAGGGTACTAATTGCAGGGCTCAGCAGGAAACCGAGGCAGAGGCTCAGCAGTCTGACTGTCTTCTGACTGTATAGAAACTCAGGCACTGGAGGCTCAACCCAGATACATCAAAACTGTGTGTCTAAGGCTGCAGATGCTTCGAATGTGCCTTGACCCACAGTGCTCAGGAACTAGATGAGATAGATCCATATAATTTGAGGTTTTGTGCACAGTCGTTGAAATGGGATAGACCTGAATTCAAATTCTGATTTCATCCTTTCCTAGCCCTATAACTTTGTATGTTTTCATTTTTTAAAAAATTTATTGGAGTATAGTTTATTTACAATGCTGTGTTTCAGGTGTACATATAGTTACATATAGTTATACATACACAGATATTATTTTCAGAGTCTTTTCTCATGTAGGTTTTATTCACATAATATTGAATAGAGTTCCCTATGCTCTAGTCCTATAACTTTGGTTAAATTATTTGATTTCACTCACTTTTAGTTTTCATCCATAAAATGCAGAAATAATATATATCTCATAGGGTTGTTGTGAGACTTCACATCAGGTATGAAAGGTACTTATGGCTCCCACCCCTAGGTGTGTTAGTCACTCAGTCGTGTCTGACTTTTTTGTGACCCCATGGACTGTAGCCCACCAGGCTTCCCTGTCCATGGGATTTCCCAGGCAAGAATACTGGAGTGGGTTGCCGTTTTCTTCTCCAGGGGATCTTTCTGACTCAGGGATTGAACCCAGGTCTCCAGTAGCCTTTAATCCTTGTAGCAAACATTTACTGCCAAGTCCCACAAAAGCAGCAAGAGCAGAATAGTCACGAGGACTTGCAAAATCGGGAGCTGAAATTTGGGCTCTTGTGATGCTTGATTTACAAAGCATGTATTTTGTGAGGTAGTCTATCACCACAGAGGTGGAGGAGCCTTGGTTATGCCCGCTGGTTTCACCAGCTGGGCTTTCCATAGAGTGGCTGACTGTGGAGCTGGGCACATGCTTCCCCCTGGTTGGGTGCCTTTAAAATGGAAAGTAGGACTGTTAAGTCAGCCCACATCCTGGCTACTCAGTTTCTTTGGCAGTTTCCACTTCCCAGCTTGAGGGTCCGCCCTAGCTCCTGGCAGCCTGCAACATAATTATCACACATTGTCTTTTCACACATATGTAACTAGAAGAACAAAGATACCTGAAAAGGTAGGAAGGGGCTTTTCCTGTACTGACACTCAGTTCCCAATGGTTGGAAGTTTAAATATACGTTGTTTTGACCTTGAGCTTCAAGTGACTATGAAATCTTGAGGACTGCCCACACTTTGGAAAGAGGTTGGCCTTCACTTTAAGATGAGCAGCATGAATTATGAAAGGAAAGGGACTTCTTCGAGGAGCTAGATGTTTAAAGGTCTTATACAAAAATTTAAAGTCAAGTCAGGTAACAAAATTAAAGCTAGCAGGAGACAAGCTTGAGAACAGTATAGAGAAGGGTTTTGGTTTTTTTCTTGGAAAAGTTGAATTATCTTAAAGGGAAATGGAGAAGGCAAGGGTCAAGTCTGTCATCCTGCTCCCACTGTATCCAGCCAAAGAAGATATAGTTCAGATTGGAAAATGCACAGCAGATTATCCACGTAAGAACTGATGGCCAAGAAAGGTGAGGGCATAATACAAACCCCAAGCTATTGCAACAATCTTAGCCAAAATGTCTGCCGTTGATGCACCATCAGAACTTTGTAGACCTTGTCTCTGTGTGAGATTGGTGTTATTAGCCTCGTTTTACATACGAATCCACAAGACAGAGAAATTAAGCCTGCAGGGTTTCTAGAACTAGGGGGATTAGAACCCCTGGCGCTCCTGCTCTGTCCACCTCCCCACACTGCTTTGAGAATGCTCTGTATCTCAGTCTTGAATAAATTGCATCCTGGAGCACTGAAGGAACTTGCCTATGTCATCACAGGCAAATCACTAAGAAATCAATGTATAAAAATGGGAAATGCCTAGGATGTAGAAAGATGGGAATTGCCAGACTCAGGCAATTATAGACTGGCAAGCTTGATTTTATTACCTGGCAAAATTCTAGAATCCTAGCTTTTACACTCATTGGCTGTATGTGAAGTGAAAGTGATAGTTGCTCAGTTATGTTGAACTCTTTGCCAACCCCGTAGACTGAATCCCACCAGGCTCCTCTGTCCATGGAATTCTCCAGGAAAGCGTACTGGAGTGGGTAGCCATTCCCTTCTCCAAGGGATCTTCTTGACCCAGGGATCAAATCCAGGTCTTCTACATTGTAGACAGATTGTTTACAGTCTGAGCCACTAGGACTGGCTATATCAGTTCAGTTCAGTTCAGTCGTGTCCTACTCTTTGCGACCCCATGAATCACAGCACGCCAGGCCTCCCTGTCCATCACCAACTCCCGGAGTTCACTCAGACTCACGTCTGTCGAGTCTGTGATGCCATCCAGCCAACTCATCCTCTGTCATCCCCTTCTCCTCCTGCCCCCAATCCCTCCCAGCATCAGAGTCTTTTCCAATGAGTCAACTCTTCGCATGAGGTGGCCAAAGTACTGGAGTTTTAGCTTTAGCATCATTCCTTCCAAAGAAATCCCAGGGTTGATCTCCTTCAGAATGGACTGGTTGGATCTCCTTGCAGTCCAAGGGACTCTCAAGAGTCTTCTCCAACACCACAGTTCAAAAGCATCAATTCTTCAGTGCTCAGCCTTCTTCANATTCTTTGGTGCTCATCCTTCTTCACAGTCCAACTCTCACATCCATACATGACTACTGGAAAAACCATAGCCTTGACTAGACCTTTGTTGGCAAAGTAATGTCTCTGCTTTTGAATATACTACCTAGGTTGGTCATAACTTTTCTTCCAAGGAGTAAGCGTCTTTTAATTTCATGGCTGCAGTCACCACCTGCAGTGATTTTGGAGCCCCCCCAAAATAAAGTCTGACACTGTTTACACTGTTTCCCCATCTATTTCCCATGAAGTGATGGGACTGGATGCCATGATCTTTGTTTTCGGAATGTTGAGCTTTAAGCCAACTTTTTCACTCTCCACTTTCATCAAGAGGCTTTTTAGCTCTCTTCACTTTCTGCCATAAGGGTGGTGTCATGTGCATATCTGAGGTTGTTGATATTTCTTCCGGCAATCTTGATTCCACCTTGTGTTTCTTCCAGTCCAGCGTTTCTCTTGATGTACTCTGCATATAAGTTAAATAAGCAGAGTGACAATATACAGCCTTGACGTACTCCTTTTCCTATTTGGAACCAGTCTGTTGTTCCATGTCCANTCTTGATTCCACCTTGTGTTTCTTCCAGTCCAGCGTTTCTCTTGATGTACTCTGCATATAAGTTAAATAAGCAGAGTGACAATATACAGCCTTGACGTACTCCTTTTCCTATTTGGAACCAGCCTGTTTTTCCATGTCCAGTTCTAACTGTTGCTATAACCTTGCACAAATGACATATCCCCTCTCTGGGCTTTAGATTCTTTGTAAAGTTCTAGTTCTAAGTATATAAGTTTCTTTAATGTATCCTGACAGTTTCAGTGTTTCAGCCCTGTCTCCATCAGACACTCGTTTTCACTTTGCATCAAATGCTCCAGCCTTGTTCAAAGGGTAAAAGGTTAAAAAGATGGAGTTTGGAGTGAAATAGTTATAGGTTCATATCTCACCTTTCTTATGGACTAGTTAGAGGGTCTTAAGCAAATGATGTAAACTATCTGTACCTCAATCATCTCTTCTGTAAAATGCTGATCTTTCATATAAGATCATACATTTCTATCTTATAGGGTTGTTTTTGAGTTAAATAAAGATAATATCTAGAACACTTAGTGCCTAGAGTATAATGAGTACCCAGTAATGTAATAAGTACTTTCCCATATTTCATTATGAGACTCCCCTTTACCGTCACGTTTTGCCATCTCTCAGATTAGGAAGCAGTTGCAATAGTTTTTTCTTTCTTAGTGGTATATAAACTAATGATGCATTTTATAATTAATTAAAAATGGTATTTTCCTAGCATGATTTTCACCCTTAGGTTCTCACTTCCCCTCTGGGATGCCTGCTTCTCTGTCTTCTTGCACACCATTATCTCTCTTTTTTTTTTTTTTTTTTTAACATTCTCTTAAAGAGTTTATTATAAACTAGTGTCACAGGCCACAAGGAAGTAAAAGGACTATGTACAGCCTTACGGGAAACAGGCAGGGAGCTGAGGAGGGCCAAGATGAGCCTAGGGCCTTGGTGGGCGCATTCCCGGGGGAGGGGGCCCTGTAAGGGAAACCAGACAATCCGGTGAGACTCCACGAACAACGGCTTAACAAACAAACAGGTGTGGTAACGTGGCCCTGGAGAATCGGGCCCAAGCCTCTGTGGAGCTACTTCCATAACTCTGTGGCCAAGGTCAAAGAAGGCCTCGCATCCCTGGGGGAGGAGGCCGCATCCCCGGTGGCGGCATGCCCATAGGAGTTCCTCGTCCAGGTGGGATCCCCATTGGGGGACCCATGGGAGGCCTCATACCAGGAGGTGGGCCCATCATGCCTGGAGGGGGTGCCCCTCGGCCCATAGGTGGTGGAGGACCTGCACGGCCAGGTGGGTGCTGGGTTGGGGCCCCTGCAATACTGGCTGTGGCAGCAGCTGCAGCTGCTGCAACAGTACCTCTTCCTTGTGGGGTCATCACCTGTTGGGATGGACCACCAACCCCACGGACTGGCCCAGCAAGTCCTGCAGGAGCCTGAGGCATAGGAACACCAGCTGGGATTCCTCTACCAGCAGCTCTGCCAATCCCTGGGCCCCCAGCAGCTCCAGCAAGTGGTACTCGGGCAATGCCAGTATCTTTCGGAGGTGGTCCCTCTACTGTCATTGAGACCAGGTTCTCCCCTCGAAGTAGTACGAGACCAAGGACTCGCTTCTCTTCTCTCTCTGCTTGTTTTGAGTTCTTTGGTTTGATCTTCCTGAACTCATCACAGTCACAGAGGATCAAATTCATATGTTTGTCAAAAGCTTTAAAGGTGCCAATGAAGATACAGCCATCTTGCAGGATACACCTCATCCTGTAGTCAATGTGTTGCAGCATCTTGCTGCTCTTGCCCACCGTCATGGTGGCGGTTCTGATGGCTCGGATTCCCGCCGGATCTGCCTTGGCAGAGGCCTACAAGCCCGCGAGTAACTCCCATTATCTCTTTTACAACAAACAGAATTAGGCACAGGACAGCTCGGGGAGGACTGGCCTCAGTCATCATCTTGCCTGGCTTGTTCATTTTACTGGTGTTCGAAATGAAGGTCAGAAAGGGGAAGAGACTTTGAAAAAGCCACAAGCAAATTCAGATTCTCAGTCCAGTTTCCTTCCATGTCAGAAGCATTATAGCATGAAACAATAACATAATTATGACTCAGTTACTCTATACATACCTGGATCCAAGTCAAATGGGGGAACACTTCCAAATCCAAATCTACATACGGATTTTGATGGGTAGATTTTAATCCTAGAACTCCAGAGCTGAAACTTATTAGATTAACTGTTCTTTCCATTTGCACAAATACACAATCATAAAACTTTAGAGTGGAAGGGAAGATTTTTTCTCATGGGAAAACTGTAATGTTCTCACCTTTGCAGTAGCCTGAATTTGCAAGGCATGCTTTCTGTAGGCAGCTTATTTCCTCCCACTTATTGTATTTTAGGAGCTGACAGTACATGAATGACTGTGTCTTAAATTGTGAATCATTTCTGCAGTTTGTCGGCTTCCAGGTTTGTATAGCTGAGTCCATTGACACATCAGTCACGTAGTTCAGACACCTAATTCATTCATTCATTCACTCCAGCACCTAGACTCCTTAGAACCAGTCAGAATACATGCACGTAATCTCAGTTAATTTTCACAACATTTGTGAGGTGGTGCTACTTACATGTTGCTGATGGTACAACTGAGGCACAGTGATACTAAGTAACATTTTTTTGAGGTTGAACACTGATGAATCTT
Organism: Raphicerus campestris; assembly: GCA_006410735.1. Classification (NCBI taxonomy): domain Eukaryota; kingdom Metazoa; phylum Chordata; class Mammalia; order Artiodactyla; family Bovidae; genus Raphicerus; species Raphicerus campestris. Next base: position 46,089 of record SJYW01026024.1, read on the forward strand.
CCTCCTGAAAAATGGAGCTAGGGCACTCCAAAGCAAAAGAGAATTCTATTGTTATAAGACAAAATGTCTTAAAATTGAAATAGCAAAGTAGATTATTAATTGCTAATAAAAATATACTCATTGGCTATAGACAAGAAACTGAATGTTCATTGAGATCTTATTAAGACTAAAGATTAATTGTGTCAATTGCCTTAACTGAGCCAGTAGAATTCAGGATAGATCTTTTCTTTGTCTCATGTATAGTTGGACCTTCAGGAGTTAAAAATATGCAGGGGTAAATCAACTATACTTCAGTTAAAAAAAAAGAAACATCTATCCAGAGGACCTGGTCTTTTTCTGCTCTCTGTAAGTAGCTGATGTCTCTCATTTTAATGACTGAAACTTTATGTAGTAAGAAGTTTCTTTGTGACACAGGGAACTCAGCCCAGTGTTCTGTGACAACACAGAGGGATGGGATAGGGTGGGAGATAGGAGGGAGGTTCAGGAGGGAGGGGGTGATGTGGCTGATTCATGTCGATGTAGGGCAGAAACCAGCATGATATTGTAAAGCAATTTTTTTCCAATAAAATCTTTTAAAGGATATCATTACTGGAGGCTGAGCATCCTGAATTTCTAAAACTAATTTTTTAATTGGCAAAAGTGTTCTTAAATCAGGCTTCTACTCCAAATTTTGAATAGAGCAGAACAAGTCAAGCCTGTTTGCAAAGAGGCTTTTTTCTTGACAGAATATTCACCCAGTCTTTTAAGAGACTTCTCACCTTGTCACATGTTGGACTGTGGGCTTACAAAGCTATCGGGCAGGCTGACTTTTCTCTATAGCATGACAGCCTGATTTCTGGTATGACCAGTCAACTTTTTGTTGGCTTGATGGAGGGTGATTAAACACTACAAAGTAAGCACACATGCAGGGTTTCAAATTGCCTCTTGAAAATGAGAGGTTAGTGAAGACTTTCCCACTAGGGAACCTGAGGATTTCCTTTCTCCTTTCAGCTTCTTTTTACCTGCTGCACAGCTGCCTCCCAAAGTGACCGAGGCTCAGAAGCATCTGTGTGAGGCTTGGTGGTTAGTAACTGAGACCTTTGGTACCTATGGGAAAATTTGATCAAGTTTCAAAAATTGATAATCATACTTTTTGAAAAAAGAGGTGAGGAGACAGAAGCCACTTGTTTCTTCCATAGACTCCTATGCTTAGACCCAGGAAGCTCCCTTGGATGGTGATCTGTGTTTCTTGGACTTGTGGTCCGTGCTGGCTGAGCCCCTTGTTGACTGTATTATGGGCTGTTCTTTCAGTCACTGAGTCATTTGTTATGGGATATGGAGAGCATTGCTCTGTACATCTCAAGGGAGTACTTGACATAGACCTTGCCCCCAGGGAACCTTTTTTCTTATAGGATATCTATCCATCTTCTATCCACCTAAATGATTGGCACTGTCAGTAGAACTTTTCTGCAGTGATGAAGATATTCTCTATGTTCTCTAATATGACAGCCATTAGCTACATCAAATGTGACTGAGAGACTGAATTTTTAATTTTGTTTAGTTAATTGATATTTAAATAGCCTCATGTAGCTGGTTGAATAGCAAAGCTCTGAATTATCATCTACCCATCCTTGCATTCTACTATTAAGCATCTATACTGGGGATACTCTTTAGGCTGTGTAGTATGGAACAGAGAATGCTTGAGTGAAATTGGGTTTCTACACTCATCATGTGGCCTTGAGTGCCTTCTTCTCACTGGATCTCAGTTTCCCTTTCTTGTAAATGAAGGACTGGCAGTCTGTAAGGGCTTTCTAGATATGTCATTCCACTGGTTCTGGCCCCACAATGGGGTGCTCTAGGACAGGGCATGTTTTGTCACAGACCAGTGCTCTGAGAAGGAATGTTGTTGTCTCTGATAAACCCACTGCCAGGACCTGTTTGTAGAGCTGCTGGGCACGTTTAGGAGTTCTTTCTGGATGAGGGTCATGGGAGAGGGAGGTAAGACGAAGTGATGCTTTACTCTGGGAGACTGGTGAAGATGTGAAGGCCCTGGGATGGTGATCCATTTCTTTATGCATCTAGAGGTTATAAGGATGCATTCAGTTGTCCAAAGAGAAAGAGGTTGGAAGAGGCAGCAGGACATGACTAGGTCTGGCATTTCATGAAGAACTGAGCCTGACTCTCAGGTTTCACTCATCCACTTGTCCTAGCATGAGGAGTAATTCCGGGATGTGACTTTGGTTATTTTGACAGAGTCCTCCCCCCACGCTGGGAACCCTGTTCCCTAAATGGGATTGGAGACATAGCCACACGGTTAACCAGTGTCTAGTCCCATGTTTGCCCTGCAAACTGGTGCCTGCCTAGAGTTCAGGGTTCAGTCAGCAGAGTTATGTCCTCACACCTGAGACACTAGAGGGGATGAAGAACCTCCTCAAAGTGGCTAAGTTGATACATCGAGTTGAACCTAGATCATCTGACTCCCAAGTCCGATGCTCTTTCTGCCACCCCATGGGACCTAAGAGCTCTGTGAGTGGCATAGTCAAGAAGTTCTGGGAAAGGACAAGTNATACAGCAACTGGAAAAATGTTTACAATGTTAAGTTAAAAAGCAGAATGATATATACCTATTACAAATTAAAAAAAAAAAAAACCCAACATATATATATGTGGACAAAAATTAAAGCAAGTTAACAAGATTATTCCTTTAACAAACAGTATCTTAAAACAAAAAAGGGGAAACAAATTTGGTTAGATTCTCTAAAGCCTCTTCTATTTCTAAAGGGAGGCTGATGTTAATGAACCAATACTGCTTAGAATCAAAGTGATTTTGATTCACAGTTTCAACTCATCACAGTTTCATCACTTTCCAGCTGTGCCACCTTGTTCAGATTACTAAATTTCAATTTGCATTATCTATAAAGTGGGAATAATCTATCTCAAAAGACTGTTACATGGATTAAATACTGAAGGGCTTGGCAAATAGCAGATGCTTAATTAAATATTAACTATTGTTCCATAACTATACAAAAAATATACATTCTGTTGTTTGGAGTTACAATTTTTTATGGTCCAACTAGACTGTCATCACATTAAGAACTGATCCAGGAGGCCTTAAGTGCCTCTTCTATTGAGTAGGTACATCAACTAAGGAAAAGAGGGCTTTAAAGTTACAAACCCTCAAATCCTAGTTCCTTACTTGTGACTTGCAAAGTAACCTCTTTAAGATTCTGGTTTATTATCTGTATAAGGGAAACAGAAACCAGAAGATACCTGTGAGTACTGCAATGAAACAGAGAACCCCACACAGGGCCCAGCTCAGGGTGGCACCTCCCTTGCACAAGGTTCCTGGCCTTGCACTGGCTCTCAGTTCTGACTTACATCTTTTGGAGGCGGTCCCTCTACTGTCATTGAGACCAGGTTCTCCCCTCGAAGTAGTACGAGACCAAGGACTCGCTTCTCTTCTCTCTCTGCTTGTTTTGAGTTCTTTGGTCTAAAGACAGGTTTAGGAAAAGAAACAAAACAAAGCAAAAGAGCATTAGAGAAAGGGTAAAGTTCATGTTCACCTACCTAGGGGCCCTCCGAGACTTGTTTTACACTAAATCTACTGACAGGCTAAACTTGTAACCTCCCCCCATTAGATGGCTGTGTCCCATGCCAAGAGAATGCACAGACCAAGAGACAGGACAAGATTCAAGAAAGCCCAGCCCTGGCTCACTCACAAAGCCACTGTGAAAGCCTTCCCTCAGTCAACTCTTTGTTGCCATTACCCTTCTTCCTTCAGCTTAAGGCCTTAACAATGTCAGGAAGGCAGCTGAAACAATTCCTCAAGTCACCTGAATCCCATTTACTCTACTTACATGCAGTATCCCTCTAGTATTAATTCAACCCCACAGAACTATAACTCTGTCTCTCACCTCATATTAGAAATAGAAGCCATAAAGGAAAAGGTTAAGAGATTAGCTACATAGAAATTACACTTCTATCCTCAAAGAACAAAAACAAATCTCCAAATATCCACAAGCAGAAAAGGATGAGCAAAATATAAACGAGATAGACTGGGAAAAAGTAATTGCAACAATACAAGGAAAGGAAAAGTCAAAGCCAATATCCTAAAATTAAAGGAAATACAAAATATCTTGATTTTTAAAAATTACTTAAAGGTTTCATTTTAATGATATTTTATATAAATTTTCTATGGGTGGTCATTTTTTCCTCTTTTTTTAAAAACTTATCTATAGTTCTTATTTTTTTAAAAAATCGCATGTACTGCCCTTTCACAATTTAAAAAAAAATCCTTTCTGGGTATCTTAAGTTTTTTCTCATATACTTCTATGTACTTTTACAAAATATTTTCTAATGGACACATTTTCATTACCAGAATAAAGTTAGTCTCATTATAAAATGTTGGCCACTCTCTAATGTGCACCTGGCACCCAGCCATCACTACCATTTTCTGTCCTATACTTCTTGACCTCATGCCACAAAGAAAACAAAAGTCTCAAAGAGAATTAAAGGGAACTGACAGCCACTGGCAACACACTATGGACACTCCAGTGGCAAAAGAGAGCTGGATGGTCAAGGAAATTACATAACTTCTTTGGGCCTCAAGATGCCTTTACTGTAAAACAGAATAAAACACTAGATCACATCCTTTACTAGGCTAGAAGCTTAAGATCTGTGAGTCCTAAGACAAGGGAATTATCTAACAAATTACGGGATTGTATTCTCCGATTGTTTCTGTAAATGACAACAAAAATCACTGGCCCCAAACCCACAAGGGGAGTTGAGCACTTACCCTGAAGAGGGTCAGAGGCTTCTTAAAGCAGTTTCAGACCAGGCTGCACTGTGAGAGCCCTTTAGGCTACAGCTTTACAAATAGGCAATGAGGCCAGAAAATCAAGCTCTACCCCTTACACACCTGTGGGGAGAACATGAGAGCCCTTTACCCCAGTACCCCCGGGCACACAAAATCAGAGAAATAAAAAGCCTGGCAGCCCTACTTACAACTTGTACTCTGCTAGAAGTAAAGAGCAAGACTAAGGAAAGAGATTTAAGAAACTCTCCATTTTAATCTGCCCTGTAAAACAGGAGAGCAAACAGAGGAACCAGCCAGCTAGTCACCACCTATCACTTGGCCCACCCACCCAATCCACTCTCCATCCACTCAACCCCTCCCCCCACAGCCCACTCCTTACTTGATCTTCCTGAACTCATCACAGTCACAGAGGATCAAATTCATATGTTTGTCAAAAGCTTTAAAGGTGCCAATGAAGATACAGCCATCTTGCAGGATACACCTCATCCTGTAGTCAATGTGTTGCAGCATCTTGCTGCTCTTGCCCACCGTCATGGTGGCGGTTCTGATGGCTCGGATTCCCGCCGGATCTGCCTTGGCAGAGGCCTACAAGCCCGCGAGTAACTCCCATTATCTCTTTTACAACAAACAGAATTAGGCACAGGACAGCTCGGGGAGGACTGGCCTCAGTCATCATCTTGCCTGGCTTGTTCATTTTACTGGTGTTCGAAATGAAGGTCAGAAAGGGGAAGAGACTTTGAAAAAGCCACAAGCAAATTCAGATTCTCAGTCCAGTTTCCTTCCATGTCAGAAGCATTATAGCATGAAACAATAACATAATTATGACTCAGTTACTCTATACATACCTGGATCCAAGTCAAATGGGGGAACACTTCCAAATCCAAATCTACATACGGATTTTGATGGGTAGATTTTAATCCTAGAACTCCAGAGCTGAAACTTATTAGATTAACTGTTCTTTCCATTTGCACAAATACACAATCATAAAACTTTAGAGTGGAAGGGAAGATTTTTTCTCATGGGAAAACTGTAATGTTCTCACCTTTGCAGTAGCCTGAATTTGCAAGGCATGCTTTCTGTAGGCAGCTTATTTCCTCCCACTTATTGTATTTTAGGAGCTGACAGTACATGAATGACTGTGTCTTAAATTGTGAATCATTTCTGCAGTTTGTCGGCTTCCAGGTTTGTATAGCTGAGTCCATTGACACATCAGTCACGTAGTTCAGACACCTAATTCATTCATTCATTCACTCCAGCACCTAGACTCCTTAGAACCAGTCAGAATACATGCACGTAATCTCAGTTAATTTTCACAACATTTGTGAGGTGGTGCTACTTACATGTTGCTGATGGTACAACTGAGGCACAGTGATACTAAGTAACATTTTTTTGAGGTTGAACACTGATGAATCTTCCTCCTGAAAAATGGAGCTAGGGCACTCCAAAGCAAAAGAGAATTCTATTGTTATAAGACAAAATGTCTTAAAATTGAAATAGCAAAGTAGATTATTAATTGCTAATAAAAATATACTCATTGGCTATAGACAAGAAACTGAATGTTCATTGAGATCTTATTAAGACTAAAGATTAATTGTGTCAATTGCCTTAACTGAGCCAGTAGAATTCAGGATAGATCTTTTCTTTGTCTCATGTATAGTTGGACCTTCAGGAGTTAAAAATATGCAGGGGTAAATCAACTATACTTCAGTTAAAAAAAAAGAAACATCTATCCAGAGGACCTGGTCTTTTTCTGCTCTCTGTAAGTAGCTGATGTCTCTCATTTTAATGACTGAAACTTTATGTAGTAAGAAGTTTCTTTGTGACACAGGGAACTCAGCCCAGTGTTCTGTGACAACACAGAGGGATGGGATAGGGTGGGAGATAGGAGGGAGGTTCAGGAGGGAGGGGGTGATGTGGCTGATTCATGTCGATGTAGGGCAGAAACCAGCATGATATTGTAAAGCAATTTTTTTCCAATAAAATCTTTTAAAGGATATCATTACTGGAGGCTGAGCATCCTGAATTTCTAAAACTAATTTTTTAATTGGCAAAAGTGTTCTTAAATCAGGCTTCTACTCCAAATTTTGAATAGAGCAGAACAAGTCAAGCCTGTTTGCAAAGAGGCTTTTTTCTTGACAGAATATTCACCCAGTCTTTTAAGAGACTTCTCACCTTGTCACATGTTGGACTGTGGGCTTACAAAGCTATCGGGCAGGCTGACTTTTCTCTATAGCATGACAGCCTGATTTCTGGTATGACCAGTCAACTTTTTGTTGGCTTGATGGAGGGTGATTAAACACTACAAAGTAAGCACACATGCAGGGTTTCAAATTGCCTCTTGAAAATGAGAGGTTAGTGAAGACTTTCCCACTAGGGAACCTGAGGATTTCCTTTCTCCTTTCAGCTTCTTTTTACCTGCTGCACAGCTGCCTCCCAAAGTGACCGAGGCTCAGAAGCATCTGTGTGAGGCTTGGTGGTTAGTAACTGAGACCTTTGGTACCTATGGGAAAATTTGATCAAGTTTCAAAAATTGATAATCATACTTTTTGAAAAAAGAGGTGAGGAGACAGAAGCCACTTGTTTCTTCCATAGACTCCTATGCTTAGACCCAGGAAGCTCCCTTGGATGGTGATCTGTGTTTCTTGGACTTGTGGTCCGTGCTGGCTGAGCCCCTTGTTGACTGTATTATGGGCTGTTCTTTCAGTCACTGAGTCATTTGTTATGGGATATGGAGAGCATTGCTCTGTACATCTCAAGGGAGTACTTGACATAGACCTTGCCCCCAGGGAACCTTTTTTCTTATAGGATATCTATCCATCTTCTATCCACCTAAATGATTGGCACTGTCAGTAGAACTTTTCTGCAGTGATGAAGATATTCTCTATGTTCTCTAATATGACAGCCATTAGCTACATCAAATGTGACTGAGAGACTGAATTTTTAATTTTGTTTAGTTAATTGATATTTAAATAGCCTCATGTAGCTGGTTGAATAGCAAAGCTCTGAATTATCATCTACCCATCCTTGCATTCTACTATTAAGCATCTATACTGGGGATACTCTTTAGGCTGTGTAGTATGGAACAGAGAATGCTTGAGTGAAATTGGGTTTCTACACTCATCATGTGGCCTTGAGTGCCTTCTTCTCACTGGATCTCAGTTTCCCTTTCTTGTAAATGAAGGACTGGCAGTCTGTAAGGGCTTTCTAGATATGTCATTCCACTGGTTCTGGCCCCACAATGGGGTGCTCTAGGACAGGGCATGTTTTGTCACAGACCAGTGCTCTGAGAAGGAATGTTGTTGTCTCTGATAAACCCACTGCCAGGACCTGTTTGTAGAGCTGCTGGGCACGTTTAGGAGTTCTTTCTGGATGAGGGTCATGGGAGAGGGAGGTAAGACGAAGTGATGCTTTACTCTGGGAGACTGGTGAAGATGTGAAGGCCCTGGGATGGTGATCCATTTCTTTATGCATCTAGAGGTTATAAGGATGCATTCAGTTGTCCAAAGAGAAAGAGGTTGGCAGAGGCAGCAGGACATGACTAGGTCTGGCATTTCATGAAGAACTGAGCCTGACTCTCAGGTTTCACTCATCCACTTGTCCTAGCATGAGGAGTAATTCCGGGATGTGACTTTGGTTATTTTGACAGAGTCCTCCCCCCACGCTGGGAACCCTGTTCCCTAAATGGGATTGGAGACATAGCCACACGGTTAACCAGTGTCTAGTCCCATGTTTGCCCTGCAAACTGGTGCCTGCCTAGAGTTCAGGGTTCAGTCAGCAGAGTTATGTCCTCACACCTGAGACACTAGAGGGGATGAAGAACCTCCTCAAAGTGGCTAAGTTGATACATCGAGTTGAACCTAGATCATCTGACTCCCAAGTCCGATGCTCTTTCTGCCACCCCATGGGACCTAAGAGCTCTGTAAGTGGCATAGTCAAGAAGTTCTGGGAAAGGACAAGTCATCAAAATGTCCTCATCATTTAGCATACAAAAGCGCCAAGAACAGAGAGCACAAGACGTCAGGCTACAGGTGATGGACTCATTCTCACCGTCGTGCTCTCGGAGGGAAGCTGCTGCCTGCCTCTCCCCAAGCCTGTGGGTGACCTTTTACCTTTTTTCTGTGATCCTACCATGAAGCAGGGACAGGAACCTCACTCCCAACTCTAGGGGATTGGCAGTGACATAGTTAGGAGGATTTCCAATGAGGAGGCTGCCTGCTTTCCTCTTCTGTGATACTTCACTGACTGTAAAGCATGGGACCACTTCTGGGCATTAGAAATCTCTTGATACTCATGCCCGGCCTGGGAAGTCTTCCTAGAGGAAAGGGACTTATAGAACAGGTCAGACCTTTTCTAGGGACCTGCTTCTTTTTCTGGGTATTAACCCCAAAGAACAAATTACAGAACATGAAGATAAATTAAAAGAGAGACACAGATGAGTAGCATGGATATTAAGAGATCAAGGAAGCAGAGAACTGTAAAATCGAGACAAGAGGGAAAAAGGTGGCTTGTTACAGATTTGAGCTTTGGATATTTCTTCATATGGTCTTCACATAAATATACAGCTTAAAAAATTTAATATAATACATGTTCACTGAAGAAATGTTGAAAGCTATAGAACAGTATGAAGAAGAAAATGAAATATCATCATAAGCCTCACAACCCGGAAATATATCCATATTTGGGAACATAGCAAATTGATATTTCTGAAGGTAAAAAAAACAGTTGAGCCTCAGCAATTTCATACGATTTAACTTAGTGTTGTCTATTACATGTATCATTAGTGTCCTATTTTTTACTTTATGTATTATAAAAATTCTTCCATGAAACTGTAAATTACTCAAAAATAAAAATTTTAATGGCTGATTGGTATTCCATTTAGAACTCTCCCAAGTTTATCTGACTAGACCCCTTCTGTTGGACATTTAAGCTATTTGCAGTTTGGGACCATAGTTAAAAGTGCTGCTTGAAACCCCTTGTCCTCAGGTATTTGCCTTCATTTTTCCTTAGTTCCTTAGATGGGCATCCAGAGGGGAACTGAATTACTAGGTCATTGATTGTATACAGAATTATCCATGAGTCATGTTACCAAGGTGCCTTCTGGAAAGGTTGCAGCCATGTTACTTGCACTGGCAGGGGTGTGGATAGAGTGGACGAGTCTGGAATTCTTGCCTGCACTGAGGACTGTCGCCCTCTCAAAATCTTTGCAAATTTGACAGATTTTAAAACATCTCATTGTTTAGTTTGCAGTTCCTTGATTACTAATTAGGTTGACCACTTTTTCTTGTTTATTGCTGTTTCTCTTTTTGAAATGTGTACTTATATTCTTTGCCTGTTTTTCAGGTGGGAATGGTATTAATCCTTTGTCAGTTTTGTTGCAAATATGTTTTCCAGCTTGTCATTTGCATTCTAAGTTTTGTTTATACTCTGATGTATAGCTTTAAAAATTTCCATAGACAAAAATCATATTTTCCTTTTTTATTTTTTCAGAGTTTTCATGTTTAGAGAGTTCTTTGTCATTCAGAGGGTCAATTAAATACTTACCCATGTTTTCTCCTGAGGTATTTTCTTTTAATATGTCACTTTTAAGATTTGGTTTTCTAATCTGTCTAAAATTTATTGTGGTGTATAGGGTGAAGTTTTGAGAATTAACTTGATTTTTCTTTTCTAATTAGTCTCTTTTTCCAGTGCCACTTAATAATTTGCTTTAGTTTCTTCTCTTATCGTATATTAGGTTCTTAAATGTCAGATCTGTATTAGGTCTATGAATCAGGTGCCATTCATTTGTATGTTAATTTTTGTGTCTGTGCCACTTTTTAATAATTGTAGTTTAAAAAAAATATATTGTAATATCTAGTAGGGCAAACCCAACCCATTATTCATCTTTTTTCAAAAACAGATTTCATTATATCCATGTGCATGCATGCCCAGTCGCTCAGTTGTGTCTTGACCCTGCGACCTGTGGACTGTACCCTGCCAGGCTCCTCCATCCATGGGATTCTCCAGGCAAGAATACTGGAGTGGGTTGCCATTTCCTCCTTCAGGGGATCTTCCCGACCCAGGGATCAAACTCACATCTTCTGCATTGGCAGGTGTATTCTTTACCATTGAGCCACTTGGGAAGCCCTTTTTATCCATTTATTCCTCCATATAGAAGCCTAGTTGAAAATCCCTTTGGCACATAATTAGTACTTCAAAATTCATTCCTTCTTGCCCTAGCATGTCTGCCTGACTTTATTACAGTAAAAGTAATTAAGCATATGTTTAAAAAATAAATTTATTTAACTGATATAATGTTCAGTTTTTAATCTAAAACCATGTTGATTTTATTTGAATTTTATTNAAATTCATTCCTTCTTGCGCTATCATGTCTGCCTGACTTTATTACAGTAAAAGTAATTAAGCATATGTTTAAAAAATAAATTTATTTAACTGATATAATGTTCAGTTTTTAATCTAAAACCATGTTGATTTTATTTGAATTTTATTTTACTTGAATCTTTAATATCTTGCCTTCCTGAGATAAACTTTATTTGGATATATGGCAAATCTTTGAATGGCATTTAATGAAAAATTAAATTTCTTTTTATAGTTTCTTTGAAGTTCATTTCTTTTTATAGTTTCTTTGAAGTTCATTTTTTCAGTCATGGAACAACTTTATCCATGATGAATGGTAGCCACTTTTTAATTTGCCATGGAATCACATCATAGAGTCAACAGCTGAATAACACAGCCATCCTTAATTTTAAATGTTTGATTTAAAATGTTGGTTGCAGATGCTGTCATAACCACAACCTAGTTATTAAATGTTTTAAGTGCGTAAATATTATATAAGGATCCTATAAATGAAAGATTAATATACAAAGGAGGGAACTTGCTCTTCTCAATTATTTCAAGAGTAGATAAGAAAAACTGGACAGTGAAAAACAGTTAAGAACCATTAAATTAGTCATAATCCCATTTTCCAGAGATAACCACTGTCTGCGCGTGTGTATCTGGTTTTTATACTCATGTACCAGTGTATATACCATTAGGATAAGGTTGTACATGCATTTTATAATCTGGCTTTCCCACTTAACCTTATACCATGACAATTCCTGTGGCATTGATTATTACTGTACAGTCATGTTTAATGGTTGCAGAGAGTGGTTAGACCATGGATTGTTTTACCAGTCCCCTGTGGTTCGACATTTAGGTTTTGTGTGATTCTTAAATAGTATGAAGCTATAACGAATGTCATTACTCCCTACTTTAATATGATTCTAGTACTTAGCATATAAGCTGTTTTCTGAGTATTGTTGTGCATTTGTCCATGGACAAGGCAGCCTCACAGCTCCCTGGCCATGGTTAAGGGTTCCTTTTCTTTAAGAAGCTAGAAGAGAGCAAAGAAGGTCTGGTTTCCCAGCCTCCTAGAGATATTCTGCTTAGATTACTGGCAAAAAAAAATTGTTAAGTATTGGAGAATAAATAAGACTTTCATAGCACCCAGAACAGAGAATTTTAGCAGCTTGGGGCCATTTATCCTATGTAGCAGGTGGACTGAAGATTCAACTCACCTGGATTTGTATTTGCCACTCCCCTGCCTCTACACCTCTACACCTCTTTAGCCCTTTCTGCCTCTGTAAATTCTCCACTCAATGGCTTGACAACTCAAGGGCAACTAGGGAAAAGATCCACAGAGCAGGGATTCCTCTCAGGCCTCTTGTTTCTCTCCACAAGCTGTTGTGTCTCCTCACAGGGCTGTGAAGGTTCTGCCTACAGGTAGATGTCAGGTCCATCTCATCTGAGACGGTGGCCTTGCTTTTGGGATGTGTTTTCATGGGGGTACTTCTCAGAAATGCCATCTGAATTAGTACACCTTCATCTGGAACCCAGAGCAGTGGGGAAGAGGAGCTAGAGAAGAAAAGGCAAGGCTGGCTAGCTACAGCGTCCAGCACATAGAGATTGGTGTGGAAGGGGTGCCCAGGACCATAGCTCTCTGGACATAGAAGGAGAGGGTGAGCACTCAGTCAGCAGCTGCTCTCCCACTAGGGATACTTTCTTTTGCATCTGACCAGGCTTTGGGGAGCAGGAATGGTTGGAGTGCTTGCCAAATAGCTGATATTAGGTAGCAGAAAGAAATGATAAGAATTCAGAGCAACTACATAGATAAGTATGAGCAGCTTGGCTTACAGGTATGTAGTGGGAAGGTGGAAAGGCAGTTTTTAGTTGCTGTTTTCTGAATTTACTCTATTCACTTATTCATTAACTCATTTACTGACACAGTCAACACTTACTATGTATTAGGGCCCATGCTGGGACTGCCAAGATGAACAGGAAGGAGAGGAGTATCATGTTGACCTACCGTCAGCTATGTGTCTGGTACCTTCAAATAGATTTTCTCTTTTAATCATCACCACAGCTTGTAAGGTAGGTATTTTAAATCTCCGATGAAGAAACAGGCCCAGAGATGTTAAGTAAGCTGTCCAAGGGCACACAGCTAATAAGTGCTGGAGCTGAGAGTCAGACTTAGTTCTGTCTGAATCCAGAGCCTGTGCTTTACTCAGGGATGTGAGCTGCCTCTCAGGATGTGCTGCCCTGAGAGAGCTCACCATCTGGTACAAGATGATTTGATGAGCAAATAGTGGCCAGGCTTGTTCTGGTGTGGCTGCCTTACTAGGAACATCTGAGAGCCTCCTTCTCATTCTGCCACGATGCAGCCTCCGGGGGATCATGTTAAATAAGTTTGCAGACTCTCTCTGTCAGCTCTAATTCTGACCATAACCCCTCATGCTCTAGGAGTGGTCTTGGGTCAAGTTGTCATCACTTTGCTAGAAGCCAGGGAAATCTTCAGTTAAGAAGGCATCCAGGAAAGGCACTGCCTAGACATTTACACAACTCATTTTGTGTTTAACCTCACTCATTCTGGCTTTCGGTAACTCTGTAATGAGAGAAAACCATCTCTGAAGCTTATCTTTGGAACATAGGATCTGGCACTCAGCCTTTACATCCTACCATCTGCCTCAGATTCCTCTTATCCAAGCTAAGGAATATAAATCATTTGTCTTCTCTAGTTACTTTCTCTTCTAGCCCAACAACTGTATTGAAGTGAAGTGAAAGTAAAGTTGCTCAGTCATGTCTGACTCTTTGCAACCCCATGGACTGTAGCCTACCAGGCTCCTCTGTCCATGGGATTTTCCAGGTAAGAGTACTGGTGTGGGCTGCCATTTTCTTCTTCAGGGGATCTTCCCAACTCAGGGATTGAACCCAGGTCTTCTGCATTGCAGACAGATGCTTTACCATCTGGGCCACCAGGGAAGCCCAACAACTGTATTGGGTCTCAGCTAAACCCTGTTAGTGGGCCATGAGTGAGACAGATGCTGGGTGATGGAGTTTACTGATTAGAACTCAAGACAGATTGTAGGCTCTCATTTGACTTTGCTTTAGACCGGTGGTTCTCTACCATTTAGGGAGCCATTGACCCCTTGGACATCTCATGAAAACTGGAATTACACAATTCTCAGAAAAAAGAACATGTATGGACATATATTCAATAAATTGCATGTATTTTCATGAGTTTCAAGGCCCTTCCCACCACGTACATTTTGATGCAAGGCTAAAAATCCTGTTTCAGTCTACCAGATGCTCCTGGAATGTGCAGCTTAGTATGTACTCTGGTGAGCAGAGTTGAAGGTTATCAAGGCAACACCTTGCAGATACCCTCCCCTGCCCCAAGCTCCTTGTTTTCCATATTCTGGAGAAGAATTCTAGCTTCATGAGGTATTTGGATTACTTTGGTTTCCAATTTAACACATGACATGGTTAGTAGTAATTACTAGTTTAGTTGCTAAGTTGTGTCCGACTCTTGAGACCCCATGGACAGGCTCCTCTGTCCATGGGATTCACCAGGCAAGAATACTGGAGTGGGCTGCATTTCCTTCTCTGGTGACATGGTTATGCTTCTTTCTAAAGAGATATCAGGCATCAGAGTCAGACTCTTCCTGATCCTGGTCATTTCCTAACTTATGTTGGCTCCTCATAAAGCTAAGTCTGTAAGGGAACTTTGTTGTTTATCTCTGGCAAACATTAACCGATTGCTCTGATACTGTGGAGAGGGTGTGGGTTGTAGGAGGGAAGCCACTGTGTCTTAGCTGCTCTTCACTATTCCCTGCAACCCACTAGAGAGACCTCAGTACTCGCTACTGTCCATTCCAGTCCTGGACCTTGCTGAGGTACCCATAACCTAGTGCCTCTTCTCTAGTTACTGCTCCTTCACNACCTCAGTACTCGCTACTGTCCATTCCAGTCCTGGACCTTGCTGAGGTACCCATAACCTAGTGCCTCTTCTCTAGTTACTGCTCCTTCACTTTTCAAACACTTTGATATACCTTGAGTTAGATTAGCCCTTTGGGATTTTCTGAATGTTTGTCCCTTGTGTGTACGGCTACCATTATGCTTCTTACCTGATACTAAAATTACATGTGAACATGTCTGAGTCTCCCTCTAAACTGAAGGTCCCTTAAGGTCAGAAACTCTACATTTTTTTCGTTTTACCCATAGTGACTGGGACTTTACCTGGCACATATGGATGCTCAGTTAGTATGTACTGAGCTGAATTGTACAGTGTTTAGATAATAGCTTATGGTAATAACTTAAGGAGAGATTTTTAAATTCCTTAAAACTCTTAGAGTCTTTCCATGACCAACCCATCTATGTCAGTTTATTCAGAAACCAACATATAATACTGGAGGACATGAGTTCATGCTGTCTCATTTCCATGGGAGGTGTGTGTGTGTTTGTCATGTGATGCACGCAGACCTTTCTTCATTACTGCAATTATTTGAAAACAATGCCAAAATGACTCTTTCAATTCTCTACAGTAATGTCTCCATGTCTATGCCCTTCAATACTTTTTTGTGTTTGTTTACCTCTCTGATACCTCTTAACATCTCTATCATCTCTGACTCTTTCTCATTTGGTTCATATATCCTAAGGTAGGCTGGACAGCAGCCACTCTGAGTAGCAACTGTACAACTAACTCAGGACCAAGGACAGCAGCATGCATGTCTTTAAAGTGGGAGAAGGGGCTTTAATGTGCTAAAGTTTATTCAACAAGATGATGCTGTGAAAGTGCTGCACTCAATATGCCAGCAAATTTGGAAAACTCAGCAGTGGCCACAGGACTGGAAAAGGTCAGTTTTCATTCCAATTCCAAAGAAAGGCAATGCCAGAGAATGCTCAAACTACTGCACAATTGCACTCATCTCACACGCTAGTAAAGTAATGCTCANTTCCTCTGGCGTTGCTTCCACCGATGGGCCATTTCATTTTTGGGTGCCTGCTTGAATGCCTTCTATAATGACAGAGGCCTAAGCTGACTTTTCTTTAAGTCAACAGTTTAATTTTTAACTAAAGTGATAATATCCTGATTAAAGTAAAATTAATTAAAATGCTATTGATATGCACACTGGGGAAGAAGGAAAGACACTGAGAGTGAGGGTTCCAAGGAGTAAACCTTTTATGTGTCTAAACCTCCACAGTACACACCCTTTGCCTCTGAGTACCTGTATCAGTTCAGTTTAGTTGCTCAGTCGTGTCCGACTCTTTGCGACCCCATGAATTGCAGCACGCTAGGCTTCCCTGTCCACCACCAACTCCCAGAGTTCACTCAGACTCACATCCATCGAATCAGTGATGCCATCCAGCCATCTCATCCTCTGTTGTTCCCTTCTCCTCCTGCCCCCAATCCCTCCCAGCATCAGTCTTTTCCAATGAGTCAACTCTAGCTCTCTCTAAACATAGTATAAAAGCAAATATACTGCTAATGTTCAACAGCTTATTTATATTCATCTCTGGCTAATGTTCTGTGTTACTTTGAGGACCCATCCAAGAGTAATGCTCAGTGTAACAAAAAGACAATAAATCTCCCACCATCACCACCATCTGTAAAGTATGAGCACTTTAAATAACCTGATCAGTTAGAAAAGACTCTGTTAAAAAAAAGTGATGAGCAGTATAATTTTTTTTTGAAGTGGCCATTTTCTTATGTCCAGAGTACATTAAATGATGGCAACGTTTCTGGGAAGGGAGGGAGGGAGAGTGAGTGAACCTGTTTATTGCAGCTGAGGTCTCAACTCAAGCTAATATTAAAGCTTGTGAAGAATAAACAGAAAATGGTTTATTCATTAGCTGGGCTCAGAGAGGTGTTACCCATATGTTTAAAGTGCTAATTATTAGTGATCTTTAAAGGAGCTAATTTAGTAATGGTAACTGTTACACATTTCTGCTCTTAGCTTCAGAGATTGCTCAGTCGTGTCCGACCCTTTGTGACCCCATGGACTGTGGCCTACCAGGCTCCTCGGTCCATGGGATTTTCCAGGCAAGAGTGCTGGAGTGGATTTCCATTTCCTTCTCCTGGGGATCTTCCCGACCCAGGAATTGAACCCCGGTCTCCCGCATTGCAGACAGACACTTTACCATCTGAGCCACCAGGGAAGCAGCCTATTAGCCAGGCCTTTATATCTAATACGGACTTTAGGAAATTAACAGTCAAATAGGCCACAGTTAGAGTTTGTGTGAAGCGTGAGAGAGAGAAAGACAGAGATGCGGTAGAAGCAGACGCAAAGCGGGACCAGAAGAGGAAGAGGCAGAGCTGCTATTAAGCACCTTTTGTATAGAAGGCACTGTGGATGAAAAAGGTTCAGTTCCTGGGGCACTCATTAAGCACCAGCTGTGTGCCATGCACTGGAGTTATGGAGAAAAGCACCCAGGTCCTTCCCTCAAGAGCTTAAGGGTCTAGACAAAGATCTCAACTCAGGGGTGGAGATCTTATTGCAGTGGGGTGCCTGCCATGTGATGCAGAGAGAAGGGAAGCCGGGCCAGCCTGGGGTCAGGAACGAGTTAGGGAAGGTACTGTGGGCAAGAGGCACACTTCACGATGAAGAAGGGCAGAAAGTGGTCACTGGGGGAGAGACACTCAAATGCATGCCAGAGTTCAGAGAAGGTAAACTTTGGATCCCCCTGTGTAAAGACAGCTCAGTCTGGCCGTCCTTGCCAGTTTCTGGCATAACGCCCCATCAGTTTGCTTGGAAAAGCTTAATGTTAGTAATTACTGAGAGAGGGGCCCTTTTGTTTTTTGCACCGCACCCCCCCCCCCCGACTTTGTACATTGAGATCAGGTGAGCTGAGGCCTGTGACCATCCTTCTCTCAGGTTCTATGGCCGGGTACTGTGGGGCTGAGAGCCTGCCACACCATCACTGCTCTGTGGCTGCTCCTCGTGGGGTGGGAAGATGCTGCTGGCTGGTCTGCCCTTTGCAAGTGCCAGTGGTGAAGGCCACTGCAGGGAGTCAGCCTGACTGGAGCAGTGGGTCCCCATACTGGGCAGAGGCAGTGCATCCCCACACTGTGCTGTGTGTCTGATGCTGGCGCAAAGCTGTTCCGTCTCTTTCTCGGCCAGATTTGTTCCTTCCGTTCAGCTCTGCACACACTTCCTGCCTCAGTGGCAGGTGTTTCAAAGAGAGTGCCAAGGAACATATTTATAGTCCCTGAAAGAGTTTCCCACAGGCGGTTGCCTCAATAGCTCATTAGTGTCTGTAAAGATGAGACAAGACCATCACTTCCATCTGTATGTGTGTGTTTCCAGCCCTTTATCTCTCTTACCCTTTCCCCTCTCATGCTTGTCTTGAATTAATATAGGAAAAGAGGAAGGAAAGAAAGGACAGTGAGGGGAATAAAAATCACCACCTCTTTGCACCAGTGGGTTCCCTCTCATCCCAGCTGCACTGACAGCATCTTCTCCCAAGAGCTTCCCCCCAACTAGTCCCCACACATGAGGAGCCATGTCCTGGAGTCTCTTCACTTTATGAATCGTTCCATGTTGCATCTTCATGGGGTCTCCCCCAAACTCCCAGCCTGGCAGGCTCCCAGGAGGTACCTAGCAAGCAAACATTCCTCCTGCCTCTCTTGGAACCTAGAGAGAAGATACAAAGAGGCCGAGTTCCAGTGCCCCCCACACCCCATCCCACCAGCCACCTCAGCAGGGGCTGTGTGTCCCATCCTATCCTGTCTCCCTGAAGACAGAACAGGAGGTTACATGGAGGTTGGAGTCAGTGCCTGCTGGATCCAACTCTATTCTGGAACTATAGCCTTCCTTTGGGACCATCCAGATTCTACCAGCTCTGATCCTTACTGTGGCACAATCCAGCTCTCTGAGCTTCTGTAGGCATTTGAAGCCACATCTTTGCTGGAGGCCTTCTCAGGAGCCCAGTCTGTTGAGAATGATCAGGTTCAGAGCGAGATCACACAGCCCACACTTTACCACTGTGCCTTTCTAACCTTGCTGTTCTGTTCAGCCAGCAACCTCTCCATCTATATAGCACATGGTTTGCTGGCCCCTTTCTCTCTGCCTTGGCTTGTACTGCTTCCCATCAGAGCGTTATTCTTTGGCTCCTCCCTTATTCAAAATCTGGTTCAAGGATCTCCTCCCGGGGCAATCACCGCACCCTGACAACTCGCTGCTCTTACTCTGTGTCCTTAGGACCTGTGTGTGCTCAGTTTCAGTTCAGTGTTTCTTTAGTCTCTTTCGCATGACAGGCACTGTGCTGGGTGCTAGGGTAGAACACCAAGTAAGACACGGTCCCCACCCTTGGGGAATGGGGGTCAGTTAATGGGGGAACAGAAGGAAAACACAGAAATGTCTTTTAGGAGTGACAGAGTGCAAGGTATAGTCAGGGACAGCTCAATTGGACAGGGGTGGTCAAACAAACTGCCCAGAAGGACTGATTCATTAGAGAAAGATTTAAGAGGTAGAATCAACAGTATCAATTGACTGAATCGATCTTTGCAATGGAGGGGAGTCTAGGATACGCCTCCAACTTTCTGTTTGGGTAACTCAGTGGGTGATGGCAGCAGTAATCAGGCTAGAGGGATGTGGGCCAGCCATGTTGGAGGCAAGATGGGAGGATCTTTATCAGGATCTCAGAATCTAAGTAATCTTTTTGTACTGTGTCTTGTAGCTTTCTGGTGTCAGAGGAAATAGGCATTAGGTATTAGGCAGAAAACTTTCAGAGGGCAAAAATCGGGTCTCCTTTCCTAAGGAGCAAATTACCTGGGATGAGCACTGTGTTCTCCATAGGAGTGAGGCCCCCTAGGGTGACAGCACCTCTCCTTCCTCTGTTTCTCATCCAGTGTTGCCCAGTGTTCAGGGCTTTGTACCCGTGGGTGGGAGTACAGGTGTGGTAAACAGGCATAAGCCGCCTGGATGCTCTGTCCTCCAGGGCTGTCTCAGAGATGGCATCTTGGCCTGTAAATATGATCAGTGACAGTGTTTGTGGTACCAAGAACAGTTCCAGAAGGCAGAGGGCTCTGAGGCCTGGTATAGAGGAAGATTTGTTGTGAAATTAAAGCATTTGGTCCATGAGAAAGTGGTTTAAACTACCAAAATGCTGAGCAGTTTGAATAAGTATTGTTCATAAAAGTTCCTGCCATCAAAAACTATGACATGGTCCAGTCTCAGTGCCCTGGAGGAGGATAGCCTTCCTGGATAGCCTTTTTATTCCAGAGCTGGATTTGAGTTTTGGGTCACAGAGTAATGGCTGAATCTCTGGAATCCTGTGCAGAGGGTTGGTCATGAGCAGAAGCCCTAGATCAGATTTTAGAGGTTCTGTTTCGACTGGGCTAAAGAATGCTTTTGTCTATCTCTGCTTCTGAGGCAACTCTGGAATAGACAGACAAACTTTAGAGTATAGCACTTTCCTAAACATAATGTGTATTCCTCATCTGAACTTCTTGTTAAAATACAGGCTCTGATTCTGTAGGTCTGGGGTAGGGCCTGGGATTCTGCATTTCTAGCAAGATTCTAGCTGGTAGGTGATGCTTGTAACTTTAAGTAGCAAGCAGTTAGGACTCATCCTTAAGAAGGCTTTCCTTTGGACTCCTTTGCATTCTGTACATATGTTATCCTGTCTCTGATAACAGTTCACTGTCTTACCTGCATGCCTACTTACCTCTGCCTGGAAACCTCCTGGAGAGCAGGATCCATTTCTTACTTGTCAAAGTATTACCAAAGCTTAACATAAGGCTCACACACAATAGGGTTCAAGAAATAATTGATAAAAGAATGACTCTGGGAATAGGAAATTGTTCAAATAGTGCCCAGACTAAGGTGTGGCCTAATGAGCTGTTGGAACTCACAGCTCTAAGCCAAATCTTTTTTGTGTGGCAGATCAGTCAGTCTTTCAGTGCCTATTTCCTCTGATCAAGCCTTCCATCCTGGACACACAGGGTTGGAGAGGAAAGGAGACAGAGACCTGAGCACTGGGCAACTTGCTGTCTCAGTAGCTAGAGGGTTGGGGTCCATTTGATGCAACATTAGAATACTTAACACAGTAACTTCTAAGTGCAAATTAAGGGGGAGTGACTGCAAACCAAAAGGAAATAAAGAGCAATCCATGGGTACCGTGGCAGCTTTCACCTCCAAATGTTCAACATTGGCTTATTTGTTTCTTATTGAAATCAGGATTGCTTCCTAAAGGAGGCTAGTCTAGATGATGCCCCAGCTCCCCTGAGAGACTCCCTGCTATTCCAGAGCTACGGAACCACAGACAGGGCCTATGACAGAGGGCCAGTCCTGCTCCTGCCTCAGGGAGCCACACAGAGACTGGGAGCCAGATGAGGGTGATTGGCATCTTCTTCATTAAAACAGTGACTAGGAGAATGTGAAGAGGAGCAGGCAGCAGCAATGTGAGCATAGCCCATTTGGAGTGAGGAGTAGGCAAGAGTGGGGCTTGGAGAAGACCCATGCTGGAGATCCTGGGGCGATGGCAGTGGTAACTTTTGCTTCCCTAATAGATGCAGAGCATTTGAACGTTGCTAATTAACAGAACAGCAGGCTTGTAATTCTGACAGCAGCAGGACACGAATGGGGTGGGATTAGCACTGAACGCCAGTGGAGTGTGTCTTTGTCCATAAGATAAAACACAGCATTCATGTTGGGTCAGGTCCATGAGGGAGCCCCCTGGTTCTTTCTTTTCCTGCAGTAACTGCAAGAGCACAGGGGCTTTTATTTCTTCCCAGTCTTTCTTTAGAGGTAGCAAGGGGCCTGGGTTTTATAGTCTATTAGTGCTGTCAGAATTTGCCATTCAGGCCTGCCTCCTTCAAAGTGTGATGCTCCCGGAAGTTCTCCTGTCACTAGTCTCTCATTTTGGTAACTTGGCTGTCTACAAAATGGTGTGATGTGCCCTGAGTATTCCAATCTCTAAATTGATTCCTGGGGAAGAATGGAGTGGAAGGCCAAGGAACAGTTGTTCTGTCTTCCTGAAGTGCACGGAATCATGTCAGGAAATTGGTTCTTTCAAAGCATACTGATCTGATAATCTAAGGATCTCAAAGGCCAATAAATATGAGGAGAAGGTTTAAAAAAGTCTCATAATACTACAGTTGAGTGGTACCCTGGAGATCATCTACTCAGGTCACCAGCATTTGGTGTGACAGATGAGGCCACTGACCTTGTGCAAGTCACTTTAGGAAAGGTTAACATTTCATATATTTATTTTGTCATCAAATATTTATTGAACATTTACTATGAGTCTGTGTAGACATGTACCTAGTAGTGAAAACATGTTGCTATTTCATTGGTTCTGTTAGTGTTCAGTGAAGTTCTCCTTTCTTACAGATTATGTATGACAACTGGTTTCACAAGGGCCATGGGGTTATTGATATGTAGGATCTTTAGCCGGTGCAAATAGGTTTTCTATGCAAGGTCACCAACTTCTGAGCTGCTAAGAATAATAAGTTTAGCTCTGCTTGGCTTTACATAATACATACATTGTTGAAAAGTTATTTGTAATTCAATTTCTGGCAAATAAACTAATTCAGACCACTAAGGCAACTTTTATTTAAAGAGACCCTGGATCACATCCTTTTATAATGTGAAAAATGTTGTTGCTGTTGGAAATGATTATCCTTTAGTTAGCGACTTAGCAGCAGCAGCTGCAGCAGGGATTTTGTAAACCTGGACCCTTTAGATTTTCTTATGGTTGGACACACAACCTAGGAGATAGCTCAGCTGTGGTCTGAACTGGATGGGGGCAGCTCTGGCCTGGGAAGAGAAAGGACCCCCAACCCCTGCCGGGAATCATAGACCAGCCCAGCCCAAGACAGTGACATGTACTTGGAGCAATAACTGCAAGCTGCCTGGACAAGCTGCTCCTCTTCTCTCAGGCCTTGGAGTCTGGAGTGGAGAGGGAGGAGGTGGGGCTTGGTGAATGGGGTCTGCAGAATGAGATTCCAAGCTCTCTCTCTCTGTCTCTCCACAGGTGGGAGGTGGCAGGATGGGTAACCTTTTGCTTCTGTTACAGCACTTTCTTCCTTACTTGTCTGGAACTGTATGGAAATTAGAGCCATCTTGTATACTTTACTGGGCTTCCCTTGTGGCTCAGCTGGTAAAGAATCTGCCTGCAATGTGGGAGACCTGGGTTTGATCCCTGAGTTGAGAAGATCCCTTGGAGAAGGAAAAGGCTACAGCGACTTTCACTTTNTTTAGCCGGTGCAAATAGGTTTTCTGTGCAAGGTCACCAACTTCTGAGCTGCTAAGAATAATTAGTTTAGCTCTGCTTGGCTTTACATAATACATACATTGTTGAAAAGTTATTTGTAATTCAATTTCTGGCAAATAAACTAATTCAAACCACTAAGGCAACTTTTATTTAAAGAGACCCTGGATCACATCCTTTTATAATGTGAAAAATGTTGTTGCTGTTGGAAATGATTATCCTTTCGTTAGCGACTTAGCAGCAGCAGCTGCAGCAGGGATTTTGTAAACCTGGACCCTTTAGGTTTTCTTATGGTTGGACACACAACCTAGGAGATAGCTCAGCTGTGGTCTGAACTGGATGGGGGCAGCTCTGGCCTGGGAAGAGAAAGGACCCCCAACCCCTGCCGGGAATCATAGACCAGCCCAGCCCAAGACAGTGACATGTACTTGGAGCAATAACTGCAAGCTGCCTGGACAAGCTGCTCCTCTTCTCTCAGGCCTTGGAGTCTGGAGTGGAGAGGGAGGAGGTGGGGCTTGGTGAA
This sequence comes from Raphicerus campestris, assembly GCA_006410735.1. Taxonomy (NCBI): domain Eukaryota; kingdom Metazoa; phylum Chordata; class Mammalia; order Artiodactyla; family Bovidae; genus Raphicerus; species Raphicerus campestris. Next base: position 69,934 of record SJYW01026024.1, read on the forward strand.
TGGGGTCTGCAGAATGAGATTCCAAGCTCTCTCTCTCTGTCTCTCCACAGGTGGGAGGTGGCAGGATGGGTAACCTTTTGCTTCTGTTACAGCACTTTCTTCCTTACTTGTCTGGAACTGTATGGAAATTAGAGCCATCTTGTATACTTTACTGGGCTTCCCTTGTGGCTCAGCTGGTAAAGAATCTGCCTGCAATGTGGGAGACCTGGGTTTGATCCCTGAGTTGAGAAGATCCCTTGGAGAAGGAAAAGGCTACAGCGACTTTCACTTTCTGTATACTTTAACATCGTAGAGCAGGAGAGGAACAACAGTGGAAAAAAACAGGACAAGAGTTTAGGAGACAAGAGGGTTATGTGGATTGTTGTTATACAGTAATATTTCATTAGCTTGGGTCTTGCTGGTTTTGAACTTGTAAATAATCTGGAAGGACACATTTTATATGAAAATAAAACTTTTGATGCAGATTTATCATTCTGTGCACGTAACTAATGTGTTAAAGATGATCTCTGTCTAGCTGGTAAAGTCTAATAGGACTCTTCCTTGCCCAGGAAACTGAAGCTTATTCTTATTGCATCCTGGTGAAAAATTATCTATGTATCTATTTGTAATTTTTTACGATAATTTATGTTGATCCTTGGAGAAGGCAATGGCAACCCACTCCAGTGTTCTTGCCTGGAAAATCCCATGGATGGAGGAGCCTGGTAGGTTGCAGTCCATGGGGTCGCGAAGGGTCAGACATGACTGAGCAACTTTACTTTCACTTTTCACTTTCATGCATTGGAGAAGGAAATGGCAACCCACTCCAGTGTTCTTGCGTGGAGAATCCCAGGGATGGCAGAGCCTGGTGGGCTGCCGTCTATGGGGTCGCACAGAGTCGGACACGACTGAAGCGACTTAGCAGCAGCAGCATGTTGATGCTAATTACTTTCTACTGGTGAGGTTTAATAGCTTTCCTTTGTTGGAAGATAAAGTCAAAGCATAAAGATCAGTAGAAACAAAGATAGAAAGTACAAAAAGTTCTATAGTTAGAACTTTCTTTTTATGGTGTTATTTTTTTTCCTCTGTTGCCCACAGTCTTCTCAAAGTGAGCCTTGCAGCTGGTTACTTCAGCATCAGCTGCTCTGGGTCAGCTTGTAAAGAAGCAACTGATGAGCAAAAAGCATCACTGTCTACATTTAGTAAAAAATGAAGATGAAGAAATAGATGGAAGGGTCAGAGATCCTTTGTAAATTTGTCTTGGGCTAGCATATGACCTCTTACCATGGACACTGGCATTCTGGGCCTGCTTCTCCTCTTTGGTTGAGTGTGCAACTGCCTTATTTCCCTTCTCTAGACAGTGATCTTAGTCCTGGGGTGTTGCCAAAACTCCCAACAATTTTGGAAGCTTGAAATAGTCAGTGATGAGGAATTGAGATGCCTTGAGCAAGACCATCCTGCTCAGCACGTTTCTCCCCTTTGTAGATTATGAGGTTGTGAGCACAAGGGAGAAGGCCAAGTGGAAAAAGGCACTTGAAGGGGTGTCTGTGGTCTCTAGCTCTATCCCACTGAGCCTACCAGGGCTGCCTTTCCTTTCTTCTGGGGTCCCTCTGTGCCATGTTCCTGGAGGTGGTACACAGCAGAAATTCCATTTACAGCTTGCAGGGCTCTGAGCGTGGGCTCTCTCTCCCTGAGAGTCCTCTGGGGTACTCAGGATAAATGACAAGGGGCGGTGAGATGGCCTGGAGTTTGTATGTGTGCATGTGTGAGCTGAGGCCTCCCTTCCCACACATCTCACACCAGCCTGGGTTGTCCTTTGCTACCTGAGGTGGCTGTTTCTCCAGGCACATTGTTATTTTCTATTCTGTGTGAGCCCCAGGTCTCTGCCTCCAGCCTCCTAATAGGAGCTCAGTTGGACCCCAGAAATGACTTTCCACCTGATAAATGAGATTTAGGCAGAGAGTGGGTTGCTGAAGAAGGGAGTGCATTCGCTTCCCGTGGAATTGACATTGCTCGTCAGTCGTTCATTGTGGACTGATGACAGTGACACTGAAGGGAAGGGAGAAGAGGTGGAAAATGGTTTTGTGCTCGACTTTGCTTCTCACTCGGGAATTTTCACTTTTTTCATCTGTAAAATGAAAACTAACAGTTGCTATGCCACGTAGAGGAAAAAGCAAAAGGAATTACTTAGGACATTGTGGCTCATCTTGATGTTAACTTGACCTGTTCAACAGATATTTACTGAGTGTCTAGTGTGGAACATTCACTATGTACCAGCCACTGTGCTAGCACTGAAAGTACAAAAACGATTTCCAAAAAGCCCCCATCTTCAAGTTCACAGCAATGGGGCTGTAGTTTTGCTTCGAGGACATGTTACTTTGTGTGTATTTTGGGCGGGGGGTGACTTGCACTGTCCTCTTCTTGAAAAGGACCCAGAGGGGCATACTCTTGGTCACCCCTGTGGACTGGCATCATGTCCAAGTGTCCTTTCTGTTGTGGAGCCTCTCCTGCTCTTGGGCTAGGCTGTGGGCCCCAGAGACGGCATTATTTTCTGGCCCATGACGGGGTTGAAAAGCTAAGGGGGAACCAAGGGATTCAGTCTTTTGGCTCCTTTCACTCTGATTCTTTCTGTTTTGTTCTCTGACAGGCTCTTTTCGGAATGATGGTTTGAAAGCTTCTGATGTCCTTCCCATCCTAAAGGAAAAAGTGGCCTTCGTGTCTGGTGAGTGTCTATGCAAGTCTCCTCTGTTAGATCTAGAGAAGTGTGTGTGTGTTTGTGTGTGTGTGTGTGTGTGTGTGTGTGTTGGGAATGTGTGCAGGCACGCACTTCTTTGTGTGCTAATGAGAAAGAGGTGGAGGTCGGGGTGATGTTTGAAGCAGCTGCTCCTCTCTCCAGAGGCAGGCGGAAAGGGAAAGGAGCACTCTGGTCCCCACTGGGTGTTCTGGAGCACATTCACAACCAGAGGTGGGTCCATCATGCACCCATGCACATCCACCTCACCTTGCCCTACCCTTCCAGGCCTGTTAGGCCTGTGGGAGCTACTGAGGCCCCTCTTAGATATGCAAGGGTCTGTCCCCTTCACACCTTCCCACAGGTTTTATTTAGGTTCGTCTCTTGAGTGGGTCAAGGACAAGAGATGTAAGTGTTTTTCTGGCTTTTCCTTATCTCTTTTTCTAGCAAAGGGAACTCAAGTGAGTATTTGTATCTATTTTTTTTTTCTGAATAATATTCATTTTTTACTTTTCTCTATAACATATCTTGTGCACTCAGTCCTTTTAATGTCTAATTCAAGGATCAACAAACTATAGCCTGTGTTTTGCTGCAGGCCAGGCACTTGTTTTTGCAAATAAAGTTTTATTGGAACATAGCCCATGTGCATTCATTTAGTAGTGTATTAGCTTCCTCTTGCCACAAACTTGGTGGCTTACAATAGATAGACATGTATTTACTCACAGTTATGGAGGCCAAAAGTCCAAGTCAGTTTCCTGGACTGAAATCAAGATGTGAACAGGGCTGTGCTCCCTCCAGGGTTCTGGGGGAGAATTTGATTCTTGCCTCTTTTCGCTTCTGGGGGCTGCCAGCATCCCTCGGCCTGTGGCCATGTCGGTCCCATCTCTGCCTCCCTGGTGGTATTGCCTTCTGCTCTTCTGTTTGTGTCGGATCCTTCTGCCTCACAGTGAGGATACCTGTGGCTTCACTTGGGGGCCCACTCAGACTACCCAGGATAATCTTCCCATCTCTAGAGCCCTAACAGTCACTATCTATGGAAACTCTTTTTCCAAATAAGGTAACATTGACAGGTTCCAGAGACTAGGGCTTGATATGCGTGGGGGCCATCGTTCACTCTACCACCTGTGTTGCCAATGGCTGCTTTGTTGCTGTAATAGCAGAGGTGAGTAGTTCTGCCAGAAACCAGATGACCACAGGCCATCTGTCTGACCCTTTAAGAAAAAGTCTGGTAACTGCCGATGTAATTGAAACTGAGCTATGAGGCGTCCTGGCTCAGAGTCTCTAGCAGGGGCTGGGGGAATGGCAGTGTGAGTAGCCAGGCATCACATTAAAAAAAATACACCCAGGTGCTTAAGTTTCATAGTTGAACTTTTGTTTCTGGATGATTCTGGCCATCTACAAGGAATGACAATGGAATCACAGGGCAGTGTGAGTAGCCAGGCATCACATTAAAAAAAATACACCCAGGTGCTTAAGTTTCATAGTTGAACTTTTGTTTCTGGATGATTCTGGCCATCTACAAGGAATGACAATGGAATCACAGGGCAGTGTGAGTAGCCAGGCATCACATTAAAAAAAATACACCCAGGTGCTTAAGTTTCATAGTTGAACTTTTGTTTCTGGATGATTCTGGCCATCTACAAGGAATGACAATGGAATCACAGGGCAGTGTGAGTAGCCAGGCATCACATTAAAAAAAATACACCCAGGTGCTTAAGTTTCATAGTTGAACTTTTGTTTCTGGATGATTCTGGCCATCTACAAGGAATGACAATGGAATCACAGGGCAGTGTGAGTAGCCAGGCATCACATTAAAAAAAATACACCCAGGTGCTTAAGTTTCATAGTTGAACTTTTGTTTCTGGATGATTCTGGCCATCTACAAGGAATGACAATGGAATCACAGGGCAGTGTGAGTAGCCAGGCATCACATTAAAAAAAATACACCCAGGTGCTTAAGTTTCATAGTTGAACTTTTGTTTCTGGATGATTCTGGCCATCTACAAGGAATGACAATGGAATCACAGGGCAGTGTGAGTAGCCAGGCATCACATTAAAAAAAATACACCCAGGTGCTTAAGTTTCATAGTTGAACTTTTGTTTCTGGATGATTCTGGCCATCTACAAGGAATGACAATGGAATCACAGGGCAGTGTGAGTAGCCAGGCATCACATTAAAAAAAATACACCCAGGTGCTTAAGTTTCATAGTTGAACTTTTGTTTCTGGATGATTCTGGCCATCTACAAGGAATGACAATGGAATCACAGGGAAAGGGCCAGCATAGGCCTTCGGCGCAGGGGTTCACTCCATAGGCACTGCTGGGCGCACTGATGGGTGACAGCCAAATGGAGAGAAGGGAGAAAGGCAGGGGTTGAGGAAGGAGAAACCAAGCAGCAGGTGTCTCCCACCCGCCCGGAGGTGAGACTGATAACTCAGAGTGTAGGGATGGGAGTAGTCAAGCCTTTGTAAGTACTAAGTGCATTCTATATTATTAGTAGTAGTGGTATCCTGGTGGCTTAGATGTAAAGAATCCACCTGCAATGTGGGAGACCTGGGTTCGATCCTTAGGTTAGGAAGATCCCCTGGAGAAGGGCATGCCAACCCACTCCAGTATTCTTGCCTGGGGACTCCCCATGGGCAGAGGGACCTGGCAGGCTACTTCAGGTTATTGTCTATGAGGTCTCAGAGTCAGACATGACTGAGTGACTAAGCACAGCATGTAATGGTAATAATAATAGAGTGTTTTGCTACTGTTTTTGTTATTAGAGAGAGTGGCTGGGAAGCCGCCCTTCTCCATTAGCATTAGGCACTGGTATATCTTATTAGGTTATGAGCCCCTGTCACTGAAGAAGCTGAAGCTCAGGCTGGATCCTTGACTCAATCAGGTGGCAGCAAGTTCAGTATAGGTGGAGACAGAAGACAGCCTCTGAAGCCTTCATAGACTTGGATCCGAGTGCTCACTGAGCATTTTGGGAAGACCTTGTGTAGAAGTCTTGGGACTGCTGGGCAGCACCAGGGCTCTGACCTCTACTGCTGTCCATCATCTGGGCTCCCAGGACATGGCCCACAGTCTCTAGGTAGCCAGAGCATTTCTCTTCCTCGTCTTTAATGCCTTGAAGCTGTTCAACCAAGTGTCCTACCTCTCCCCAGGTGTCCTGCTCATTCTTCCGTTCTCTTATGCCTGATGCTCCCTCTATCTGCAGTGCCTTCCCCATACCTTTGAGCTGTTCCTCTGCTTCCCACTTTGCCTCCTCCTGGAGGCCATCCTGGCTTTAATGCATACCCTCTGAGCACCATCCTGTTGCACAGCAGTTCAGGGCATATGAAGGCAGACATGTTACAGTCTGGCGTTGGGACCCTAGCTTGATTGATTGGGGCTTGTTCTTTCCCATGTGAATTCCATTAGAGCCCTGGAGCAGGGTCCAGCCAGCCCTAGAAAAGAGCTATCCCGGTGTCAGGAGGTGTCCTCAGGGTGTACAGAGCAGCAGTGTGCCAGAAAGATGGTCAGTCAAGCGAGAGGCAGGTAGCTGCTTTCCAGAGTGGGACCAAGGGGGTCAGTGGGCAACTCATGCCCATGTGTCCACATGGACCACCCTTTCCCCCAGCAACCACAAGCCTCTTCTCTATGTGGGGTAAGTCTTATTCATTTGCAAGTGGTGCCAGGAACTTTGGGGCTTAGGGAGTGTTGTCCTTCTGTGCCTGGTAAGGACACTGAGGGTGCCAGGGAGATGACTGGCTGCAGCTAAAAAAAACCCCCAAACAAAAACCAAACCAAAAAAGGCGCTTGTATCCTAAGCTTTTAGAAGACCAAACACAAAAATAAAAATAAAGAAACCCAGAATTAAGTAATGCAGTGTAGCGGATCCATATCTCTCTGAGAAGAAGCCCTGCAGGAAGTGCTGAGCAGAGAAACCAAGTGCTGGTTAAGCCCCCTCCCCTGCTGGTGCCCTGGTGTGGCCAAGGCAAGGGGAAGCTGTGCTGCCATGGGAACGTGCATTTGGAATCATCCAGGGCCCACCAGTGTGTGGGCGAGTGCACGTGTGTGCAGCGGAATCTGTGGCTGTGCTCAGGCAGCCTGCATCATTCCACCCTGCCCCATCCTGCTCTGTGTCCTCAGCCATGGGCTCTCCCTCTGCTTTCTCTTCAGCTTCCTTCATGTGCTTCTGTCTCCCACTTTCAGCACCCGTTGTCCCTTCTCTCCAGCCTCCCTGTACAGACCCTTTTCACCCTACTGTCTGTGTGTGCTCACACCCTCATCTGGCTCCTCCTGATGTCCCTCTTTGCCACCTTATCAGCCATCAACATCATGCCCATTGTTCTCAGAGGAGCTCCACACTGCTTATACTCTGGACCCATGTCTCAAAGCACGTTCCATAGAACAACAGGTACACGAGATGATCCTCAAAAAAGAAAAAAGGGCTTACTCTCAAGTAAACTTGGGTAATGCTGCCTATTGTAGCCACCTTCTTGGAGACTGTCCATTCAAAACACGAGCGCATTTCCCAAAATACAAATAACGCATTCTCTTAAAAATACCCTGTGTATCCATCAGCATCTTGCAGAACTACAGTTGTATGGGCCAAACTTTTGGTATGATTCCCTAGAGGTGTTTTTCTTGTTCTTCTCCAAAATTACCATAATCTACTTGTCCCCACTGGAGCCTGGTTCCCCCTGAAAAAGATGAGTGCCATCTTCCTCCACCTCAATCAGCAAAGCCTTAACTTCCCTTGCCTTTGAACTTGCCTCCTACCTAGCCCTGTCCTGCCCTGCTTTTGCAGAAGGAGACCAGTGCCTTTTCTAGCACATCAAACCACTCTCTCCCTATTTATCCTCTATATTCCCATCCTCTATTCCCAGCACCAAAGCCTCAATTAACTGGCAAACAGCGGGTGTTGGATAAGTAAGGGGATGGTGCTGCTGAAGATCCTGCCACCATCTCTATCATCTTTTAAAAACTTTGCTCTTTTTGTCTCCATTGTCTGGGGCCCACTCCACAATGCACCTTGACTTCAGCAAAGGGTTCTCATTCTTTATCTTTACTTAGTGCCCTCTGGAACCTCAGCACTCATGTTAATTATCAGTCAAATCCTACAGCTTCATGGTTCCTCAATCTCCTTGCCACTGAAGTCTTCCACCTCCTTTCTGTAGCCATCGCACATTCAAGACCTTGACCTTGATATGTCTGTCTGTAGCCTTAGCTTCTTACCCATGACCACTTCTGGTGTTCCCCAATCAGTTGGGGAAGTATGGATATCAGGTAAATAAAACACATGCTGTTCCCTCTCCTTTGAGAACTCA
>SJYW01026024.1:78316-111758 GCA_006410735.1 Raphicerus campestris
AATATTTCATTAGCTTGGGTCTTGCTGGTTTTGAACTTGTAAATAATCTGGAAGGACACATTTTATATGAAAATAAAACTTTTGATGCAGATTTATCATTCTGTGCACGTAACTCATGTGTTAAAGATGATCTCTGTCTAGCTGGTAAAGTCTAATAGGACTCTTCCTTGCCCAGGAAACTGAAGCTTATTCTTATTGCATCCTGGTGAAAAATTATCTATGTATCTATTTGTAATTTTTTACGATAATTTATGTTGATCCTTGGAGAAGGCAATGGCAACCCACTCCAGTGTTCTTGCCTGGAAAATCCCATGGATGGAGGAGCCTGGCAGGTTGCAGTCCATGGGGTCGCGAAGGGTCAGACATGACTGAGCAACTTTACTTTCACTTTTCACTTTCATGCATTGGAGAAGGAAATGGCAACCCACTCCAGTGTTCTTGCGTGGAGAATCCCAGGGATGGCAGAGCCTGGTGGGCTGCCGTCTATGGGGTCGCACAGAGTCGGACACGACTGAAGCGACTTAGCAGCAGCAGCATGTTGATGCTAATTACTTTCTACTGGTGAGGTTTAATAGCTTTCCTTTGTTGGAAGATAAAGTCAAAGCATAAAGATCAGTAGAAACAAAGATAGAAAGTACAAAAAGTTCTATAGTTAGAACTTTCTTTTTATGGTGTTATTTTTTTTCCTCTGTTGCCCACAGTCTTCTCAAAGTGAGCCTTGCAGCTGGTTACTTCAGCATCAGCTGCTCTGGGTCAGCTTGTAAAGAAGCAACTGATGAGCAAAAAGCATCACTGTCTACATTTAGTAAAAAATGAAGATGAAGAAATAGATGGAAGGGTCAGAGATCCTTTGTAAATTTGTCTTGGGCTAGCATATGACCTCTTACCATGGACACTGGCATTCTGGGCCTGCTTCTCCTCTTTGGTTGAGTGTGCAACTGTCTTATTTCCCTTCTCTAGACAGTGATCTTAGTCCTGGGGTGTTGCCAAAACTCCCAACAATTTTGGAAGCTTGAAATAGTCAGTGATGAGGAATTGAGATGCCTTGAGCAAGACCATCCTGCTCAGCACGTTTCTCCCCTTTGTAGATTATGAGGTTGTGAGCACAAGGGAGAAGGCCAAGTGGAAAAAGGCACTTGAAGGGGTGTCTGTGGTCTCTAGCTCTATCCCACTGAGCCTACCAGGGCTGCCTTTCCTTTCTTCTGGGGTCCCTCTGTGCCATGTTCCTGGAGGTGGTACACAGCAGAAATTCCGTTTACAGCTTGCAGGGCTCTGAGCGTGGGCTCTCTCTCCCTGAGAGTCCTCTGGGGTACTCAGGATAAATGACAAGGGGCGGTGAGATGGCCTGGAGTTTGTATGTGTGCATGTGTGAGCTGAGTCCTCCCTTCCCACACATCTCACACCAGCCTGGGTTGTCCTTTGCTACCTGAGGTGGCTGTTTCTCCAGGCACATTGTTATTTTCTATTCTGTGTGAGCCCCAGGTCTCTGCCTCCAGCCTCCTAATAGGAGCTCAGTTGGACCCCAGAAATGACTTTCCACCTGATAAATGAGATTTAGGCAGAGAGTGGGTTGCTGAAGAAGGGAGTGCATTCGCTTCCCGTGGAACTGACATTGCTCGTCAGTCGTTCATTGTGGACTGATGACAGTGACACTGAAGGGAAGGGAGAAGAGGTGGAAAATGGTTTTGCGCTCAACTTTGCTTCTCACTCGGGAATTTTCACTTTTTTCATCTGTAAAATGAAAACTAACAGTTGCTATGCCACGTAGAGGAAAAAGCAAAAGGAATTACTTAGGACATTGTGGCTCATCTTGATGTTAACTTGACCTGTTCAACAGATATTTACTGAGTGTCTAGTGTGGAACATTCACTATGTACCAGCCACTGTGCTAGCACTGAAAGTACAAAAACGATTTCCAAAAAGCCCCCATCTTCAAGTTCACAGCAATGGGGCTGTAGTTTTGCTTCGAGGACATGTTACTTTGTGTGTATTTTGGGCGGGGGGTGACTTGCACTGTCCTCTTCTTGAAAAGGACCCAGAGGGGCATACTCTTGGTCACCCCTGTGGACTGGCATCATGTCCAAGTGTCCTTTCTGTTGTGGAGCCTCTCCTGCTCTTGGGCTAGGCTGTGGGCCCCAGAGACGGCATTATTTTCTGGCCCATGACGGGGTTGAAAAGCTAAGGGGGAACCAAGGGATTCAGTCTTTTGGCTCCTTTCACTCTGATTCTTTCTGTTTTGTTCTCTGACAGGCTCTTTTCGGAATGATGGTTTGAAAGCTTCTGATGTCCTTCCCATCCTAAAGGAAAAAGTGGCCTTCGTGTCTGGTGAGTGTCTATGCAAGTCTCCTCTGTTAGATCTAGAGAAGTTTGTGTGTGTGTGTGTGTGTGTGTGTGTGTGTGTGTGTGTTGGGAATGTGTGCAGGCACGCACTTCTTTGTGTGCTAATGAGAAAGAGGTGGAGGTCGGGGTGATGTTTGAAGCAGCTGCTCCTCTCTCCAGAGGCAGGCGGAAAGGGAAAGGAGCACTCTGGTCCCCACTGGGTGTTCTGGAGCACATTCACAACCAAAGGTGGGTCCATCATGTACCCACGCACATCCACCTCACCTTGCCCTACCCTTCCAGGCCTGTTAGGCCTGTGGGAGCTACTGAGGCCCCTCTTAGATATGCAAGGGTCTGTCCCCTTCACACCTTCCCATAGGTTTTATTTAGGTTCGTCTCTTGAGTGGGTTAAGGACAAGAGATGTGTTTTTCTGGCTTTTCCTTATCTCTTTTTCTAGCAAAGGGAACTCAAGTGAGTATTTGTATCTATTTTTTTTTTCTGAATAACATTCATTTTTTACTTTTCTCTATAACATATCTTGTGCACTCAGTCCTTTTAATGTCTAATTCAAGGATCAACAAACTATAGCCTGTGTTTTGCTGCAGGCCAGGCACTTGTTTTTGCAAATAAAGTTTTATTGGAACATAGCTCATGTGCATTCATTTAGTAGTGTATTAGCTTCCTCTTGCCACAAACTTGGTGGCTTACAATAGACATGTATTCACTCACAGTTATGGAGGCCAAAAGTCCAAGTCAGTTTCCTGGACTGAAATCAAGATGTGAACAGGGCTGTGCTCCCTCCAGGGTTCTGGGGGAGAATTTGATTCTTGCCTCTTTTCGCTTCTGGGGGCTGCCAGCATCCCTCGGCCTGTGGCCATGTCGGTCCCATCTCTGCCTCCCTGGTGGTATTGCCTTCTGCTCTTCTGTTTGTGTCGGATCCTTCTGCCTCACAGTGAGGATACCTGTGGCTTCACTTGGGGGCCCACTCAGACTACCCAGGATAATCTTCCCATCTCTAGAGCCCTAACAGTCACTATCTATGGAAACTCTTTTTCCAAATAAGGTAACATTGACAGGTTCCAGAGACTAGGGCTTGATATGCGTGGGGGCCATCGTTCACTCTACCACCTGTGTTGCCAATGGCTGCTTTGTTGCTGTAATAGCAGAGGTGAGTAGTTCTGCCAGAAACCAGATGACCACAGGCCATCTGTCTGACCCTTTAAGAAAAAGTCTGGTAACTGCCGATGTAATTGAAACTGAGCTATGAGGCGTCCTGGCTCAGAGTCTCTAGCAGGGGCTGGGGGAATGGCAGTGTGAGTAGCCAGGCATCACATTAAAAAAAATACACCCAGGTGCTTAAGTTTCATAGTTGAACTTTTGTTTCTGGATGATTCTGGCCATCTACAAGGAATGACAATGGAATCACAGGGNGTCCTGCTGTCCGTTCTCCAGGAACACTCTCCAAAGATGGTCCATCCTCCTTTTCGCAGTACCTCAAGCCTACTTTGACCTTCAACACTATTTTACCTAGAGAAAGTATCTCCTAGGCAGGCTGAACTTTTTGTCTTTCTAACTTTTTGTCTTATGTCTGTTGTTTCCCTCCTCTTTGAGTCTACCATAGACAAAAGGGCAGGGCCTCCATCTTGTGCCTCTCCTGAAGCCTTGATCCACCCCTTGTCTCCCTTCCAGCACAGATTCTCTTCTTTTATTCCTGTTCCTCCTTTTCTTCCTACAATCTTGCAAGTTCATCTTCCTTCTGAAAAATACCTGGCTTGGTCCTGCTTCCCCCTCTGGACTCCATATCCATTCATTTTTCCTGGAGGGAAGGGATTCCACTTCCTTGGGTCATCTCCCCCACCTTCCCCACCCCATGTCACCACGTCCCCTGCCACCACTCACCACCACCTGGAACCTTCTGCAGCCAAGATTATGAAACTCTTGACTCGCAGGGAAAAACTGGCTTCTGCTCAGGAGGGATAATGCTCACATCCTTCCAAGCCTCTTAGGTGGTCTTTGCCATCACACCAACCTTGGCCTCCCCCATATTCCCTTAGCTCTACTCTTAAACCATCCACAGAAGAAGGACCGTGAGAAAGGCAACAGCTGCAGTTAAAACCACCGAAGAGTGAAATCTTTCAAGTGAGGTCAACACTGCAGGCGAAGGTTGATAGTGAGGGAGAGCCTCCTAGCTTTGAGGAAACTTTCCTCTTGATCCCTTTACTTCCTTTTCCCCCTGTGAAGGCAGTTGGGAGATGGAGATCATTCCCAAGGTAGATGAGATGAGATTGGTCATCCATATTCAGAGCCCAGAGCCTGTGGTTTTTAAGGTTTGGAGTTGGGGGTCAGGATCCAACTCTGTGGTATGTGTACACAAACATGGCTAGGTGAGGGCTGCAGGGAGGGGATGGTGGTGGTGAAATATTTTTTTCTTCAGGGCCAAATCTCTCAGTGGCCATGATCTGGTTTGGCCTTTTTCTCCTTGCAGCCTTCTTATTTCTTCCAGAGGAGTATCCTGCAATAAGTTGGACTTTGTTTATTGAGACTCCCTCTGTCTTGTGATTTCTGGACCCCACAATCAGAGGGAAACAATATTCACGAACTCATACTTGAGTGGGGTCCTGGGAGGCTTGGAAAGTGCCCTTCTTCAAGGCGCTGACCTTTAAGCTTGATTTTCAGTGTTCCTGGTGGCCTTGCCAGCCCTTCCTCCCTCTTGCACTAGACCCCTTTGTAGACCTGCTCTGGGGGTGTCAGGTGGCAGCCTGAGATCATGACAGAGTCTTTTTTGTGAAATAGCCAGTGCCTGTAAGGACACAGTTACTGTTCTTGAGAAACTTGGTCCTGCTTCCTAATCATAGCATCCACTAATGAATAAATTTTTAATCGCAGAATAAATCATGAGTAGAAAGTTTGGAAAATAGAGGAAAGAAAAAGCAACCATGTAAAACCCCAGCTTCCTGAGAGCAAACAATGATCATCATCACGGTTACTCCTCCCCACTATTTTTTTAAAGCAGATGTTTAGAAGACTTTTGTAATCATAGTGTGTACATATGCATTTGCAGTGATTAAGACCTTGAGCATCTTATTTCCAATGAAGATTCATGGGCTCCTCCAGCAGGAATGACAGGTGGCACTTAGGCAGGGAGGCAGGCAGGGGTGGATCCTTGGCTGTGTAGACCACACTTAGGTCTTTTCTATGAATCTAAAAACCTCCTAGCAGTGATGTCCCAGCTGGATGCTTTAAGGGCTTCTCACCACGGTATTCAGTTAACTTTGAGCACTCTGCTCATAGAAGTCTGCAAAGAGAAGTAGACTGGAGGTTGAATTTCCAAAGACCATAGCACTTTCATTGGCTGTTTTCTCAGTAAGAGCGATTATCACCTCCTTCGTTATCATCTCATATTTGTAGCGAGTACTTCTCAAAGTGCTTTGCCATGCGCCATCTTATCAAGTCTTGCAGCAGCCCTGTGATGTAGTCATCATTATTTTCATCTGCATTTTGCAGATGAGGCAACAGAGGTGTCAAAAGACTTGCCCAAGGTTATGAATCTAAACTCCATGCCCTTGCCCAAGGCAGTGACCAGGTTTCTCTGGGCACCATCTTTCTGCCTGTTTTATCTAGCACTCAGGAGAATTCTTTGTCCTCTGTGGCACAGTTCCTAGCTGGTTTTTCTTAAACACTCTTCTCTTCTTCTTTGCAGGGGGCCGTGATAAGCGAGGTGGACCCATCCTGACCTTCCCTGCTCGCAGCAATCATGACAGAATAAGACAGGAAGACCTGCGGAAACTGGTGACCTATCTGGCCAGCGTGCCAAGGTAAGGTGAATGTTCTGCACGGGAGAGAGGGGGAAGCTGGCCTGATGCAAGTAAGCTGGAGTGAGCCTCCATCCCTGCCAGGGGGCTGGCTGTTTCTGCCCATGGAATGGATTCTAATTATTTCTGTTACGTCAATACCTATTGTTCACCTCATTCCCATCCTTCCCATTGTTACTGCTGGGGTTCATATGAACAAAGTGGAAGCTGGATGCTGGAACCATGGGCAGAGGTGAAGGTTCCAGGCTTAGAGGACCAGGATAGGCCCTGGAACAGGTGACACTGTGGCCTGGGGTGGGGAGCAGGGATGGGAAGCCATTCTTTGCCTTGGGGAAATGGAAATTCTGGCCAATTCCACTCTGGCTTATGTAATGGATTTTTTCTAAAATCTCTGGCTTTTGAATATGTTTGTGGCTTTTAGAGTTTAGGGCAAATAGCTCCACTTATATTGTTCAAGAGGCAGCCTTTAGCTCAATCTAGGTCATGCATTTTCAGTGAGGGCAATATTGCCTCCAAGGGGGATGTGAATTGGTTCTTGTGTACAGCACACACACACAAAACTTTCATGTATTAAGCACAGCTAAATATATAGTGCACAAACATATATACAATATANGAGGCAGGCAGGGGTGGATCCTTGGCTGTGTAGACCACACTTAGGTCTTTTCTATGAATCTAAAAACCTCCTAGCAGTGATGTCCCAGCTGGATGCTTTAAGGGCTTCTCACCACGGTATTCAGTTAACTTTGAGCACTCTGCTCATAGAAGTCTGCAAAGAGAAGTAGACTGGAGGTTGAATTTCCAAAGACCATAGCACTTTCATTGGCTGTTTTCTCAGTAAGAGCGATTATCACCTCCTTCGTTATCATCTCATATTTGTAGCGAGTACTTCTCAAAGTGCTTTGCCATGCGCCATCTTATCAAGTCTTGCAGCAGCCCTGTGATGTAGTCATCATTATTTTCATCTGCATTTTGCAGATGAGGCAACAGAGGTGTCAAAAGACTTGCCCAAGGTTATGAATCTAAACTCCATGCCCTTGCCCAAGGCAGTGACCAGGTTTCTCTGGGCACCATCTTTCTGCCTGTTTTATCTAGCACTCAGGAGAATTCTTTGTCCTCTGTGGCACAGTTCCTAGCTGGTTTTTCTTAAACACTCTTCTCTTCTTCTTTGCAGGGGGCCGTGATAAGCGAGGTGGACCCATCCTGACCTTCCCTGCTCGCAGCAATCATGACAGAATAAGACAGGAAGACCTGCGGAAACTGGTGACCTATCTGGCCAGCGTGCCAAGGTAAGGTGAATGTTCTGCACGGGAGAGAGGGGGAAGCTGGCCTGATGCAAGTAAGCTGGAGTGAGCCTCCATCCCTGCCAGGGGGCTGGCTGTTTCTGCCCATGGAATGGATTCTAATTATTTCTGTTACGTCAATACCTATTGTTCACCTCATTCCCATCCTTCCCATTGTTACTGCTGGGGTTCATATGAGCAAAGTGGAAGCTGGATGCTGGAACCATGGGCAGAGGTGAAGGTTCCAGGCTTAGAGGACCAGGATAGGCCCTGGAACAGGTGACACTGTGGCCTGGGGTGGGGAGCAGGGATGGGAAGCCATTCTTTGCCTTGGGGAAATGGAAATTCTGGCCAATTCCACTCTGGCTTATGTAATGGATTTTTTCTAAAATCTCTGGCTTTTGAATATGTTTGTGGCTTTTAGAGTTTAGGGCAAATAGCTCCACTTATATTGTTCAAGAGGCAGCCTTTAGCTCAATCTAGGTCATGCATTTTCAATGAGGGCAATATTGCCTCCAAGGGGGATGTGAATTGGTTCTTGTGTACAGCACACACACACAAAACTTTCATGTATTAAGCACAGCTAAATATATAGTGCACAAACATATATACAATATATTCATGGTATTAAAATCTCATTGGGGGTGATTAAGGAAAAAAGTATAAAAAGCCTCTTTTGTGGCAGGATGATGATTTTTAAAAATGATTGAGAAACACTGGTTTCTGAATGTTTCTAGGTGGTGCTGCGCTCAGAGGGTGGCAAGGGAAACATGCTAGGGACATGGAATTTGTCTTTTAAGAAGGTGGAGGAGAGGCCTTTGCATGATTAGAGAAACATGGAATGTGAGAGCCGGAAGAGCCGTGAGCAATAATCCAAGCAAATGCATGCCGTGTTTTACTTTGGAAGCTACATCTGTATGGGACTGGAGTTGCTTACGGGGTGGCGGTGGTCAGTGGCAGAGCTTGGCTCAGAGCCCTCCTGACTCCTGCCCTAGTGCTCTCCCCATCCTTGTTCACGGTCAGTGAGAACTCTGTTCTCTGACTTAGTGGGGTTGGAGCCTGTCAAGTGTTTGTTGTGGCAAATAAGAAGTGGTGCCTGGGGCTTTTAGAACTTTCATCTTGTCTCTCTGCATTTTATAGAGGAATCAGTAAATTGTACAGAGGAGTTCTGCCTTTGCGGGGAGACCTTGGATAATTGTTGAACATGCTGATTAAGTTCTTGAAACAGATGTCATTTGAGGCAATCACTGCATTTGAAATAGCTATGGGGGAGACACATGTACAAGGATTGGTGGATGTTGGTGGGCAGGTGGGTAAAGGGGATTTAAGGGCAGTCATCAGATGCTTGGAAGGATGTTGAACAGAATGAAGAGCTCTGAGCAGAAGGCTGTGAACAAATAGATGTCAAATGGTGGCTTTTTTTTTTTTTTTCTTTATGATATCCACAGAGAACCAGAAAAAAGGTAAGAAGTCTTAAGCTCCAATGAAATGGACTTAGGTTATATCCAAAGAAGAGCTTCTAAACTATGAGTACAAGAGAGTTGGATAAAGAATAGAACAGAAGGGTTTCCCCCCCCCCCCCACCGGAGGTCTTTATTCAGAAGAAATATTCCCATCTGTCTTGGAGGCAAGGAGATGCATTAAGTAACCCATGATTGATGTAGGTAATTTAACAATTTAGCCATTGAGGGGCTAAGCAGTTTTAAAGGTGTCTTTCCCAAGTATACTGCTATCAGGCATAAAACCAGGCATTTCCTAAAGCAATTTACGGGAAGAGTTTTCATGGGGACCCATGACAGACTCTTACCTTTTTTCTGGTTCTCTGTGGATATCATAGTTCTTTCAGAGTTAGAAGAAATTTGGCATCCTGAAGGGTATGTTTTTCTTTCTGATAGGTTTATCATATCCCTGAAGCTAATGCATACTCTTCTTTTCTTTAGAATAGTAAGTGAAAGAATTGGAAAAACATTTTATTAATTCTGACTGTTAGTTAAGCAAAGCTGGGGTAAAAAGGATTGGAAGCAATTAAAAAGGAAAAGATTTCTACTAGGTAAAGGGGAACAAAACTCAAGAGCTGGAAGGAAGGTCATGAAAAAGTATAAACAATAGGTTATCATTGAAAGAGCATAGTAGATTCAGGCTCTTTGCTTCCCTGAGGGTAGTCCCAAGCATTGCATTCTGGGCTCCTGAGAACAGAAAAGGTTCACAGGTCCTGGCAGGTGGGAGGCGAAAATGCTGTTGCTACTTTCAGTGGGAAAGATTGTTCAGGGATGCCTGCTGCCTCGCTCCCAAGGGGCCTATGTTCACCAGGAGTGTGCGTACCTGGCAGGCTGAAGAGCTTACCAACTAGTCATCCCCACCCATCGCTTCCTAGTTCTATTGGCCACAAGTTCACACGTGATGACTGTTGGAAACAAAACCTTGAACAGGGTTATTCCAATGACAATGAGGTCTGGGGAAGAAACTGAAGCACTTAGCACATCAGATAGTGTTTGCCATTCTTCTGCTTAGCCCTGGCTTTGGAAAGAAAGGAATCTGCAGAAATGAACAGCTAGATTTAGGCAGGTGACACTGACTAGAAGAAATAGACTATTCTGGGTCATGGCCAAGGAGGCTATAAAGCTAGGCTTCTGTCAGGTGGAATGTGCTCTTCAGACTGGAGTAATCACCTGTAGGTGACACTCATTTATTCAAGCATTTATCATTTGTTTATTTTACAAATATTTAGAGCCTCTCTAAGCCAGGCTGATTTAGGATTCATGGTGAGCAGGAACAGACATTTTGAGCAAGTTAGGAAAAACCTAAGTATTTCCCTACTGAGTGCCAAACCAGTGACCATAAAGGACAGACAGCACAGTATATAACTACGCTTGGTAGCGTAGGGATGAAGCAAGAGAAGACAAGCGAACAGGACCAGTAAGTGATGAAAGAGGATCCCAGAATCTAAGGGACCAATTGGCTTGATGGCCATTTTGGGCACTGTTATATTATAGAGTAGGTGATTAAACAGAGGGTTGTGATAATTTATGAGTTATTACAGTGTGCCCTTTATAAATATGAAGGGAGTGGTTTTCTTTCTGGTAGGTTTATCATATCCATGCAGCTGCTGCATACTCTAAATAGGAAGTGAACAATTAAAAGAACTTATTTCTGACCTGTTAAGCAAAGGTGGGACAGAACAGACTGTAAACAATTTAAAAGGAAAAGGTTTCTGCTAGCTAAAGGGAGGAGAAGGCGATGGCACCCCACTCCAGTACTCTTGCCTGGAAAATCCCATGGACAGAGGAGCCTGGTAGGCTGTGGTCCATGGGGTCGTGAAGAGTCAGACACGACTGAGCAATTTCCCTTTCACTTTTCACTTTCATGTATTGGAGAAGGAAATGGCAACCCACTCCAGTGTTCTTGCCTGGAGAATCCCAAGGATGGGGGAGCCTGGTGGGCTGCCGTCTATGGGGTCACATAGAGTCAGACACGACTGAAGTGATTTAGCAGCAGCAGCTAAAGGGAACAAAAACCCAAGAGAGTCTGGGAAGAAGGATGGTTGTATGAAATGAGTGGGAAGAAAAAGTCCCACTATCATGTGTGAAGGCCAGTTTCTGTCTGGGCCACTGCATTCAGTCTGCTACACTGAACCTTGCCAGCTCCTTTTTAGGAGCTATGTGGACCAGTTAGAATATTGTCGGGAGAGCAGCATACTAAGGGATCCACAAACTATGTTTCTGCAGTTGGAGGATGTTTTTTGGTGGGGGTGAAAATGGAAGAAAAGTGATTCCTGACTTCAGGTGTCAGGAGAGCTGTGCTGCCCCTAAGAGGCGGGAACAGGCATGGTCTCTTTTGCATCAATGGGTAGAAGTTAGAGAGATCCGGACTCTGAAGTGGAGAAACAATCTGCCCAGGTGGGAGCTGTCCAGCACTACTGCTGCTGCCTCTGGAGAAAGTGAGCTTCCTGTCCAAGACTTCTACAGTGGGTTGGAGGCCGGATTAGATCGTTTCTAAGAAACTTTCCTGCCCTGAATTCTGTGTTTCTATGATATTGGGGGAAAACACATTATAGAAATCTATAACCTCAAAAAAGTATTACTACCCCACAAACATACTCTCTTTCTCAAATCCCCTATATTATTTAAGGCCTGGAATTTCACTTCAGATCTTGTGTGTATCTTGAATTCTAAGGGAACTCTTTTCCAGTCCCCTTGCATTCTGGATGGGGCTAAACATGATTCCAGAGTGTGACTGTGACAGCAGCAGTTACCCTTTTGGAATCCATCTCAGCCTCAGATGAGTCCTTTCCAATTTCCCTTTTTTGCTCCTGATGAGTTTGAACATCTATCTCCTGGGGCTTCTCTAAGATTTCTGTTATCTTATTTTGAGGAGTGATGAAATTAGGGTAGGAAGAAAAGCCTTAAAAGTCTCCTAATTCAACTTTCTGATAATTTCATTCACTTAATTCAACAAATATTTATTGAGTGCCTACCATAAGCCATGGCACAGTTAGGGATCTTGGTAAACTTGTGTTATCTTTTCTGTCATCCATCCTATACTAATCTAACTTTTTTGTCCTTCTGCCCTGATATCTGCTTGTAATTACTCTTACATGAAAGGAGTGGAAAAGAAATACTCAGAAACAAGCAGTGGATGACTGTCCCTAGAAATTGAGAGACAAAATGTAGGCTGAGAGTAAGCAGTTGCCTGAGCATTACCCGTAGTATGGATAGTCTGCCCACTGTGATTATTGGGAGTTGACCATATGCTTGGAGTAGAAATTTCTAAGTATCTAGTAAAGAAATCCCAGGTTATTTTTATTGCACTGTATTCTTCCTCTTCTTCACTGTTATCCTGCTTTGTCATGATCAGCTTTCTGTGGCCCCTCTGGGCACTGATTGTTCGCACCTTGATGTATCTGCCACTTAATAGCAATGCTGCTGAGATGCTGAGTGTTCTAGCAGGGAATACAGGTATCATACTGCTGAGGAAAAATGACAAGAAATAATGATGGGATATTCTGTAATGTCAATCAAACCAACGTGCCAATATTCCGCTTATTACTTGATAATTTGTTCTTGTTCTACAATTTCAGCAACAGATAAGTTGGGCTTATAGCCAGCACTGTCTTTGTGCAGTGTCACCAGAAAATAGAAATAAATAGAGAGAGCCAGAAAGTTAAAAGATGAAGAGGTGAAAGCTGCAAGGATTTCTTCCCACTGTATTCAGCACGAGAGAACGAACCCAAGCTATGGAATCTGAATGTGTCATTACTGAATGTGTCTGTTGTAAGGGCCTGTTGAGATGTGTCGGTGGTATCTTGCCCTTTGCTCTGAAAGTGAAAGTGAAAATGAAAGTTGCTTAGTTGTGTCTGACTCTTTGCAACCCCATGGACTACACAGTCCATGGAATCCTCTGGGCCAGAATATGAGAGTGGATAACTGTTCCCTTCTCCAGGGGATCTTCCCAACCCAGGGATTAAACTCAGGTTTCCTGCATTCCAGGCAGATTCTTTACCAGCTAAGCCACCAGGCAAGCACACAAATACTAGAGTGGGTAGCCTATCCCTTTTCCAGCAGATCCTTTCAACCCAGGAATCGAACCAGGGTGTCTAGCATTGCAGGCAGATTCTTTACCAGCTGAGCTACCAGGGAAGCCCCATCAATTAAAGAAGACTGCAAAGAGTAGTTGTGGAAAGTTCAGAAAATAGAGCCAATGAAGACATTTGCCTGAAGCTTACCTTTTCCAGATCCCTTTTAAATTTCTTTTATTGCTTATGTATAAATCTTCATAATTCCTATTATACTTACCACATTCTATACAAATTTCTTAACAATATCAGTTAAGTGTTCCTATTGTTAGGTGTACACAGTCCAAGCACTGAAGGGCAAATGGTGTTCTACTCTGTTGCTAAGGAACATAGCATCACAGTAGTAACAGCCATTGCCAATAATCACCTTCCTTGGAGCCATACAGACCTTCACAGCAAAGGGAAGAGAGACATCTTCAGATCAATGGAAGGCACTGGGGTTCCGATCCCAGCTCTACCACTTCTGAGTCAGGAAGCATATGACCACTCCACCCAGGTTATCTGAGAAGAGTTTAACAAACACATACTTTACAATGCTGCAGGTGGGCAACAGGGAAAGCAGCAAGATTTAAATTTTCAAATTATCCCAGAGCTGGCAGCGTCAGGTAGGCAAGACATTATGACTTCTAAGCCTGAAGGGGCAAGGTAAGGAGAAGTGCATGGAACCCAGAGAGATAGCTGTAGGAGAGGGCCACTTGACAGGAACTGTGGCCTTCAGTAGAAAGCTGCCAACAGCTCACAGTGATTCCATAATGGGGGATAAGGGAAGTCAATATTCTTGCTTCAGCCTTCCCATTCTCTGGCCTCCTGTCATTGTTTGTCAGTTACTGAATGTAACCAAAGCCAAGTGACACGGGGCTCATTGAGGCATTCCATGTGGGTCAGCCTCCCAGAGCACTGGGTTAGAGAGGACAGGATGGAAGATGGACTCATAGGGGCAAAAGGAAGATATTTAACACAGGGTGAGACCTTGGGCATATGACTTGATATTTCTGAGTCCAATATTCTGATTTTGAATTTGGGAAAAGAATGTCTATCTCACAAGGGTGTTGTGGAGAAATTATCTGTCAATCTCTCTGTAGCACTTTGGCACTCAGAATTTAATAGTCTATCTCCTAAAGGAACCTAATAATAGTAATGGTGGTGATGGTTTAGTCGCTAAGTCATGTCCAACTCTTGCAGCCCCATGGACTGTAGCCTACCAGGCTTCCCTGTCCATGGGAATTCTCCCGGCAAGAATATTGGAGTGGGTTACCATTTCCTTTTCCAGGGGATCTTCCCAACCCAGGGATCAAATCTGAGTCTCCTGCATTGCAGGCAGATTCTTTACTGACTGAGCTATGAGGGAAGCCTTATAAGCATAAATATATATACATATATAGCAGTATTTGCTACATATGAAGGAATAGATGTAATGTATGTGTAAGCTATGAAGCATTATAATAAATCGAATACCTGAGAGCCCATCCCCACCTTCAGAATGGGAACATCTCCTCTGCTCTTGAAGCTATCTGTGGCCTTTCCCTACCTTAATCCCACCTACTTCCTCCAGAAATCACTAATTATCCTGAGTTTTGTGTTTATCCTTGTCTTTCTTTTTTGGTATAGTTTGCCACATGTTTGCGCAAGCAATGTATTATTTAGTTTTGCATGGTTCTGAGCTTTATAAAATGATATTATACCATATGTAGTTTTTTGTGACTAACTTTTCTGATGACTTCGTGACTAAACAACAGAAGTTTGTTTTCTTTGGAATCCCAGCTCTATAACTATAGTCGCTATAATCCACCTGCAGGGCAGAAGACGTGGGTTCAGTCCCTGGGTTGGGAAGATCCCCTGAACAAGGAAATGACAGCCTACCCCAGAATTCTTNTATGACTTCTAAGCCTGAAGGGGCAAGGTAAGGAGAAGTGCATGGAACCCAGAGAGATAGCTGTAGGAGAGGGCCACTTGACAGGAACTGTGGCCTTCAGTAGAAAGCTGCCAACAGCTCACAGTGATTCCATGATGGGGGATAAGGGAAGTCAATATTCTTGCTTCAGCCTTCCCATTCTCTGGCCTCCTGTCATTGTTTGTCAGTTACTGAATGTAACCAAAGCCAAGTGACACGGGGCTCATTGAGGCATTCCATGTGGGTCAGCCTCCCAGAGCACTGGGTTAGAGAGGACAGGATGGAAGATGGACTCATAGGGGCAAAAGGAAGATATTTAACACAGGGTGAGACCTTGGGCATATGACTTGATATTTCTGAGTCCAATATTCTGATTTTGAATTTGGGAAAAGAATGTCTATCTCACAAGGGTGTTGTGGAGAAATTATCTGTCAATCTCTCTGTAGCACTTTGGCACTCAGAATTTAATAGTCTATCTCCTAAAGGAACCTAATAATAGTAATGGTGGTGATGGTTTAGTCGCTAAGTCATGTCCAACTCTTGCAGCCCCATGGACTGTAGCCTACCAGGCTTCCCTGTCCATGGGAATTCTCCCGGCAAGAATATTGGAGTGGGTTACCATTTCCTTTTCCAGGGGATCTTCCCAACCCAGGGATCAAATCTGAGTCTCCTGCATTGCAGGCAGATTCTTTACTGACTGAGCTATGAGGGAAGCCTTATAAGCATAAATATATATACATATATAGCAGTATTTGCTACATATGAAGGAATAGATGTAATGTATGTGTAAGCTATGAAGCATTATAATAAATCGAATACCTGAGAGCCCATCCCCACCTTCAGAATGGGAACATCTCCTCTGCTCTTGAAGCTATCTGTGGCCTTTCCCTACCTTAATCCCACCTACTTCCTCCAGAAATCACTAATTATCCTGAGTTTTGTGTTTATCCTTGTCTTTCTTTTTTGGTATAGTTTGCCACATGTTTGCGCAAGCAATGTATTATTTAGTTTTGCATGGTTCTGAGCTTTATAAAATGATATTATACCATATGTAGTTTTTTGTGACTAACTTTTCTGATGACTTCGTGACTAAACAACAGAAGTTTGTTTTCTTTGGAATCCCAGCTCTATAACTATAGTCGCTATAATCCACCTGCAGGGCAGAAGACGTGGGTTCAGTCCCTGGGTTGGGAAGATCCCCTGAACAAGGAAATGACAGCCTACCCCAGAATTCTTGCCTGGGAAATTCCATGAACATTGGTGCCTGGTGGGCTACTGTCCATGGAGTTGCAAAGAGGTGGACGTGACTTAGCAACTAAACAACAACAGCAGCTTCTCTGAACTACTGTGATTGTGACAACATGGATAAATTGTAAAATATAATTTGGAGTTGAAAAAAGCACTTAATGCATCCAACCTCTAGAACTGATCTAGTAAGTAATAAATAAATGCTAGCCAATATTATCATCTTCAAAGCTACATTATTGCACTAAAAGTATGCTGTATACATTAACTTATTTTTCACAGAATTTTGAGATGGATATTATTTGTTCCCATTTTACATATGAGGAAACTAAGGCTCAGAGAGATTAGGTAACTTTCCTATTGACACACAGCCTGTGTGATTTGGAGCACTGACTAAATGAGGAGGCCACAGTGAAGGAGGCAGTGGTGGTAGAGTGCAGGGAACAGATTTGAAGAGAGGAGGGAGGTCGATCCTGAAGGACAGACTAAGGATTGAAGGAGTAGGACAGTATGAGAGAGTAGTAAGGAGAAGAAAGGCGGATGATTATAATTATGGTGGGCAGTGGTGTCCCATCAAACCTGTGTTGTCCAAGATACTCTTTAGATTCTAAGTATGAAGGTTGTTGCAGGTGGGAAATGCAAGTGGTGATTGTCTGAAGCTCAGGTTTCTGCTGGCCGAGACACCCGTGGCAACTGTGGGTGTGCAGGGTGATGGAGGTGGGGGGGGGCGCCTCACACTTCCTCTCCCATGTCTGTGTGCTCAGTTTTAGACACACATTTCTATTCATTTATGCTATCTGTGGATAAACAGTCAACTGTTTTTCAGTGTGAATTACACTAAGGGATGCTGTGAAAAAATTAAAGCAGTGAAGACCTTGGAAACTGTTTAAAGAGATGAGTAAAAGTCTGTAGTAGGGACTCTGAACATATAAACTGGAAAGGTGGGAGTGGTCTCTCCTGTATTCTAGGGTGCTCATACTGTCCTGTTTCCATGGGTCTGAGATGTTTCTTTCACTCAGTCACCTGCCTGGAGTGACCTTGCATTGCTCTGATATCAGAAGCATGATTCTGGCATTACCTAGCAGTTAGCCGATAGACATTTTGAAGTTAGTTTGCTTTCTTGACCATGCCACTGCCAGACTTGGCAGGTGTGTATCTATGCTGGTGTATTCTGAGGCAGAGGGCCCAGGGGGGGCTTGTGGAAACCCTGAAGAGCCTACTGTGATGCTTCAAATGCAGAGACAAGCACTTGTGATTCCCTGGAGAACAATAACCTGGGTGATCAGAGGCGGAAACCATGTGGTCATAATGTAACCATGAGAAGCAGCTCTCATAATTCCAGAAATGCTTCCAGTAAACGCCGTTAGGTGATGAATCAAGGACCCAGCACTGGACAAAAGGACCCTTGATGGAGAGGGGAGTATTGTTTTTTCTTCACGTGCATCTTCAGTGTGATCCGTAGAAGGGACTTTGGGCATTGTCACTGACTTGTTGGGAGTGGAACTGTTTACTAGTAGAGGAGGAAGGAGTGGCCTCAGGGACAGACACTGATCCTGGAAATTATGCAGAGTGTTCCAGCCCAGGAAGAATGAACCTCTGAACCTTCCCCTCTGGGAGGAGAAATGTACATGTAGCTGACAAATTTCCTTGCCTATAAAACAGGCACAGAGATATCACCAGACATAAAGGTAGTGGGGATCACGTGAGACCACATGTAAGGTACCTAGCCAAGGTCTTGGCACACAGCAGGGGCCAATGGCCGATTTCTTTCACTTTTCCTGCTTGGCAGTGGGGACCTTGTTTTGTTATTTGTCCTTCACTGTGTCCAGCACAACTTTATCAAAGTCAAGTTTGTGTGTGTTAATCACTCAGTCATGTCCAACTCTGCGATCCCACGGACTATAGCCCACCAGGCTTCTCTGTCCATGGAATTATCCAGGCAAAAATACTGGAGTGGATTACCAGTCCCTTCTCCAGAGGAACTTCCCAACCCAGGGATCGAACCCTGGTTTCCTGCACTGCAGGCAGATTCTTTACCATTTGAGCTACAGAAAAGTCCTTAAATTGGGCCCGTCCCATGAAAGTCGCTCTGTCGTGTTTGACTCTTTGTGACCCCATGGACTATACAGTCCATGGAATTCTCCAGGCCAGAATACTGGAGTGGCCTTTCCCTTCTCCAGCAGATCTTCCTGACCCAGGAATCAAACTAGGGTCTCCTGCATTGCAGGCGGATTCTTTACCAACTGAGATATCAAGGGAAGTCACTTAAAGTCAAGGTTACAATAATGGTTAAGGTTAGAATAAAAGCTAATAGGAATAGTAGTAATAGTAATAAGATCAATATCATCTAGGGGTATCATCATTGTAATAAATACTGAATTTATATATATATATATGTATACCTAATAGTGTGATAAATTCTTGGCCTCTTTTAAAATTAGAAAATTATTTATTTATTATAAAAATAAAAGCAGAAAATAGAAAAAAATTTTAAGTCAATTGTAACTCTACCCTCTAGAAATAGAAACAATTAGTATATTGACATTTTTCTTTCCTACTTCTTTTTATTGGCGATTTTGTAAAGCAGAATTGAATCATATTGTTGATTTAATGTTGCTTCATGTTTATCCCACTTACTATTATACCCTAAGAATATTTCATGACATTTT
Source organism: Raphicerus campestris (assembly GCA_006410735.1). Lineage (NCBI taxonomy): Eukaryota > Metazoa > Chordata > Mammalia > Artiodactyla > Bovidae > Raphicerus > Raphicerus campestris. Next base: position 97,109 of record SJYW01026024.1, read on the forward strand.
ATGCATAATAGTATATTTTTGGATACACCATATTCTAACTAACCTTATCATTAGATATCCAAGTCATTTCTAAAAACTTCATTGCTATAAATGACTCTCAGTAAACTTCTTGGTGTATGAACCTTTGTCTACATTTTAAATGGTTTCTTGGGGATAGATTCGTTGCAATTTTGGATTTTTTTAAGGCAAGTGATCCTCATTGCCATGTTTCTTTCCAAATTTCCCAGTTTATAGTTCCAGTATGCCTTGCTAGACTTCCAAGTCTTTTTGTTTCTCCAAATTTAAGTTTTTACACTCCTCACTGACCAGAACCCCCTGTGAAAACATTGTTATTACCATCATCAAGAACCCTAATTTAGGGTTATGCACTTAAACCTATCCCTATCCCTGGATTTGAAAGAATAAAAGAATTGGCCACAGGGCCTGCCCTTTGGGGTCATCCAGGGTAGGATTCCTTTAACTTGCCTAAACTAATAGGAATGTTGAAAGGGGGACCATACATTAAAGTTCAAGTGTGATAACAAATCTATGGTGACTGAATTGGTTTGCCCTTGGTGAATCTTCTGTTTTGCCTCTGGGTATGTTTTATCTCCTTGGCTGGTTGTGCCATGAGTTCCTGGCTTGGCACAAAGTAGTAGTTAATCTCTGCTCTCACCTGAGCTGAGGTCCTTACCTGCCTTCCACTGAGAAAGTTGGGTTTCCTTGGAGTTTGTTTCTGGGCAGCAGTGGTGAATGATCCTCTAAAGCTTAGGTGTGGTCATTTGCTCTCTTTGTTAGGATTCAGAGACCTATGGCTTACTGACAGCAAGCTGATTAGGAAGCTAATGTTGCTGTTTCCACTTAGATTAGGTAAACTTCTGCTTTGCAGGTGAAATAAGTTCCAGTGTATTCAGGTTTTTNTTAGGATTCAGAGACCTGTGGCTTACTGACAGCAAGCTGATTAGGAAGCTAATGTTGCTGTTTCCACTTAGATTAGGTAAACTTCTGCTTTGCAGGTGAAATAAGTTCCAGTGTATTCAGGTTTTTCAGGAATTCATGCTGGGGAATCAGGATGATTTAAATTTCATTCAAGTTCATTTGTCTGGAATGTTGTAAGTGAGGGAGATCCCTAAATATGGATACTAGAGAGAGAGATTGGCATTGAGGAAGAAGGATATGTTTTTCACTTTGTGGGTTCCAGATTTGGGGTTGTTTCTCCCTCCCCCTTTGGGGCTTTCCTGGTGGCTCAGATGGTTAAAAAAAAAAATCTGCATGCATTGCAGGAGACCCAGGTTTGATCCCTGAGTCAGTAAGATCCCCTGGAGAAGAGTATGGCAACCCAATCTAATATTCTTGCCTGGAGAATCCCATGGATTCTGGGACCCAGCTTTCTGTAGCCTGGCAGGCTACAGTCCATGAGGTCACAAAGAGTCAGACACAACTGAATAACTAAGCATATGTATTCCCTCTCTCATTATGTAAATATTTTCAACATGTTTCTATTTCTCTCTTCACCTGTCATTGGTTAGGTTCTATTAGATGCCCCTCACTGGTATTTGGGGTTATGTATGTTTCAGTTCTGTTCAGTCACTCAGTCGCATCCAGCTCTTTGCGATCCCATGGACTGCAGCATACCAGGCCTCCCTGTCCATCGCCAACTCCCAGAGCTTGCTCAAACTCATGTCCATTGAGCTGGTGATGCCATCCAACCATCTCATCCTCTGTTGTCCCCTTCTCCTCCTGCCTTTAATCTTTCCCAGCCTCTGAGTCTTTTCTAATGAGTCAGTTCTTTGCATCAAGTGGCTAGAGTATTGGAGTTTCAGCTTTAACATCAGTNTCGCTTCAGTCGTGTCTGACTCTGTGTGACCCCATAGGTGGCAGCCCACCAGGCTCCGCTGTCCCTGGAATTCTCCAGGGAAGAACACTGGAGTGGGTTGCCATTTCCTTCTCCAACTCATGAAAGAGAAAAGTGAAAGTGAAGTCGCTCAGTCGTGTCCGACTCTCAGCGACCCCATGGACTGCAGCCTACCGCTCCTCCGTCCATGGATTTTCTAGGCAAGAGTACTGGAGTGGGGTGCCATTGCCTTCTCCGGGGAGTTTGCTAGCCCGTACTTAATGTTGTTTTCAAACCCAAATAGAAGGTGAAGGGAGAACCAGTGGTCTTGTAGCTTCAAGGTGGAAGGCATTGAATCCCATGGGCTGAGTCACTGTAACAATGTAAAAATGTAGCTTGATTCCCTCTTGGCTTCTTAGAAGATTATGGAAGTCACAGCTAAACCTTTCCTGGCCTACCGCAGACAGGTCTCTTGGGGCAGGCAAACAATGAAGCCTCACAGTGACAGCAGCAGTGGTCCTCCAGCGTAGCATCATGGACTTGGTAGCAGAAGCTTTAAGTATCTGGAATGTTTAATGTGGGAGAGCTTGGCTAGGTAGAATATGAACATTTAAGAAAAGAGTCTGATGTCAGTTGCACTTCAAAAAGAGGTTTAAAAATATAAGCATTAAGGCTACAAAGAAAGAATATAAACGCTAAAAACCTAGAAACTCACAAAGATTCCGAAGTTTCCATTCTATTTTTTTCCTGTCAGCATCATGAGGCAATTCTCATGCAAACTGACTATGTTTATATGTATTAGTTTTCTGTGCTGTGTAACGGATTACCATGCTTAGTGGTAAAACATCTATTTACTATCACACGGGATCGATCAGACTTCCAAGCACACCATAGTGGCTTTTCTGCTGAGGGTCTCACCAAGCTGAAGTCATCATGTTGACTGGGCTCCCTTCTCATGTCGAGGCCAGACCAGGAAAAGATCTGCTTCCAAGGTCCCTCAGGTGGTTGGCAGAGTTCATTTCCTTGCAGCTGTGGAAATCATGACAGCTTGCATCTTCAAAGTAAACAAAAAGGACCTACTGTATACTGTATAGCTCAGAGACCCAGGGAACCATACTCAATANAGGTCCTCTGTCTACTGGTGAGTGGAAGTCAGAGGAGTTGTTTCTGGGGGCAACCTTGTAATTTGGGTCAAATGCCTTAAAAAGAGTTTATATCTACTGATCTTTTAATTCTCCTTCTAGGAAAATATTTTTAATATAAAAATAAAAAAAAACCAAAAAGGTGAATAACTAATGGTAATTATAAACAAACAAAATGTCTACAGGGATATTCATCACATTGTTTTTTTGTAGTAATATACATACATAAGTATACACACATATTTACACACATACATATATATACAAACATATATGTATAGTTTGTCTCCTAAATATCCATTAATTTTGGCTACATTAATACACAAGTACTATGAGGCCATTAAAATCATATTTAGAATAATGGTGTCATTGAAAAATGTGCATGATATATTGTTTTTCTAAAAACAAGTTATAAGACAGTATTAGCAATGTAATTTAAAGTTGGTTTTTAAGAGTATAGTATATGGAGAGGAAGACTGAGAAATACATGAAAGTGGTAACAGTGCTTTATTTGAGGTGGCTGGATGAGTGATTTGATTTTTATGTTTTTCTACTTTCTTTTGAGAATTTTGTATTACTTTTACACTCAGAAAACATGTTGTTTTTTAACTAGATTTTTCTAGAGGCCATATGAGTCCCTTGAGAGCCTTTAATGACAACATATTAAATCAGTGATTTAGGAATCTTTGTTCCAGCCAAATCTGAGCTGTTCCCCCTTTCTGGGAACTTTGCCCTCATCTGCAAGAGGATGAACCCTGAGTACAGTATGTGTTCGTGTTGGAAAGCAGAGCTGCCCTTAATCTATCAGTAACTTGCCACTCCAGAGGCTTGGCCCTCGGGGCCGGGAGCACCTGTGTATGTGTAGGGTGTCGGGGGCTGGCCCCAGTAGGCTGCAATTTGAGCACAACAATGAGATCAGCTGAGAGGCAGTTATCTGTGTAAATAACATGAGAAATTCGACTTGGTGTAAAAACAGTTAACTCTCATCTTCCCCAGCACTAGGAGTCCTGTAGGGAAATAAATGCTTTGTGTATTTTGGGTTTGTTTATATACAGAAGCGGTGACAGCAGGCTTATAAATTTATTAGTTGAAACGACTGGAAACAATCTTTCCAACAAGTCTTAAAACTTGTGCTTCAGCATAGCTGCCCAGCATTTTCCATCTCCCTGCACCCACTTCACCCCAAGTTGAGCAAGCTGGTCTTTACCTCCTTAACCATGAAGAACAGGAGAGAAAGCTGGGAGCTTCCCACTTGGAAGAATGTTTATAAAATAGCGTTTCACAAAGAGCAGATGAGGTACTTAGTATAGACTGAGGCAATAAGTGCTAAGAGATAGGAGTCCTGGCATGTTCAATGGCAGATACTTAAAGAAAAATTGGTGAATGAAATCATGGGAGACTTCCCAGAAGTGGTAAACTTGGGGCCAAATTCAAAGGGGGAAAGTGCTCTAAAAGAAGGCTTCTTGGATTTAATGCACAGAGTCCCCTAGGGACCTTAGATGCAGATTCTGACCCAGCAGGTTTAGGTGGGGCCTGAGATCCTGGATTCCTAATAAGCTCCCACGTGGTGCTAGTGCTGCTGGTTCCAGGGCTGCGTTTTGAGTAGCAGGGATTTGGATCTGCAGAGGTTGTGTCACTGGTTGCACATTCAGTTCAGTTCAGTTCAGTCGCTCAGTCGTGTCCAACTCTTTGCGACCCCATGAATTGTGCACAGCACGCCAGGCCTCCCTGTCCATCACCAACTCCCAGAGTTCACTCAGATTCACGTCCATCAGTGATGCCATCCAGCCATCTCATCCTCTGTCATCCCCTTCTCCTCCTGCCCCCAATCCCTCCGAGCTTCAGAGTCTTTTCCAAGGAGTCAACTCTTCACATGAGGTGGCCAAAGTACTGGAGTTTCAGCTTTAGCATCAGTCCTTCCAAAGAAATCCCAGGGCTGATCTCCTTCAGAATGGACTGGTTGGATCTCCTTGCATTCCAAGGGACTCTCAAGAGTCTTCTCCAACACCACAGTTCAAAAGCATCAATTCTTCAGCGCTCAGCCTTCTTCACAGTCCAACTCTCACATCCATACATGACCACAGGAAAAACCATAGCCTTGACTAGACGAACCTTAGTCGGCTAAGTAATGTCTCTGTTTTTGAATATGCTATCTAGGTTGGTCATAACTTTTCTTCCAAGGTTGCACATTAGGAGCTTTTAAAACTACCCATACCCAAGTTCCAGTCCAGACCAACTAGATGAGGGTTTCTAGGGACAAGGATTTGAGCATCACTGTTTTTGAAAACTTGCCAAGGCACTCTGATGAGCAGTCCAGTTTCAGAGCCCCTTTCTGTGTCTTTGGAAGGAGATAGAGGGAAAAGGGAGAAGAGGAGGAGATGCTCAAAGATCAGCTAGACAGAAGGGCATAAACTGCATTTAAGGGCTTCAGAAAGGATGCAACCTTGAGGTCATCCTGATGAACACTAACAGAGTCTGAGCATGCGCTGGCTCCATGCCTTAGGCACTTTACACACAGCCCATTATTATCTTCGTTATACAGTGGAAGGAGCAGAAGCTCTGCAAACTTGGTTTACCTAGTTTGCACAGTTGTTAATTGTAGGGTTGGATCTTGGATCTAGATATTCTCTAGTTGCCTCTCCTTCTCCAGGAAACAGAATCAGGTAATCCTTTAGGAAGGAAAAGATCTTTTTTGGTAAATTAGGGTGGTTGCCTGTGCCATCACTTGCTGCTCTGCGTCCCAGAGACAAACCTTCTCCACTCTACTCTCTAAGAGCTTGTAGGGGGCTCAGAGAAAATGGGGGGCCCAGACTCCCTGTCCCCAAGCCCTGTCTGTTCTCTGCACCAGAGAAGGGCATATCTGCTCATGGACAGAGACGGGAAGATCAACTCTGAGACCCTTGCAGCTCAAAACTGACCCTGTTTAATCCACCCATGAGGATAGGATCCTGGGTTTTAAAGCTATTGAGAACTAGGCCCCTGGACCTAGATTCAGTCTGTTCTCCCAGCTTCTAGCATCCTGTTGTGGTGGACTTGGGAAGAGGAAAATGAGGACAGTAGGGACATGAAGACAGTCATTCCTTTAGTGGCAAATGGTGGCAGGAGAAGAGACTTTTTGAACCAGTCAGCTAGTCTGTTGAAACTACTGACTAATTGGCTGATTGTGACATCTGATCAGGAGGCTGCACGTTCTCCCACTTGCCCTTTTCCAGGCAGGGTCTGGTCATTTTCTGGACTTATCTTGGCCTTTCCTCTTGACTTTCTCTTTTCTGCCCACCGCTCCCCTGGGGATCTTCCCCAGACTTGCCTCTGCATCACTGAGTCTTCCTCTCTGTGTCTGCCCATCCCAGACGAGCATGGTGTCCGTGGAGGGCCTCACGAAGCTGGTGGACCCGTCCCAGCTGACGGAGGAGTTCGATGGCTCCCTGGACTACAACCACGAGGAGTGGATTGAGCTGCGGCTCTCCCTGGAGGAGTTCTTCAACAGCGCCGTACACCTGCTCTCACGCCTTGAAGACCTGCAGGAGATGCTGGCTCGGAAGGAGTTCCCCGTGGATGTGGAGGGCTCGAGGCGGCTAATTGATGAACACACACAGCTGAAAAAGAAGGTGCTGAAGGCCCCTGTGGAGGAGCTGGACCGAGAGGGGCAGCGACTGCTGCAGTGCATCCGCTGCAGTGACGGCTTCTCAGGGCGCAACTGCATCCCAGGCAGTGCCGACTTCCAGAGCTTGGTGCCCAAGATCACCAGCCTCTTGGACAAGCTGCACTCCACCCGGCAGCACCTGCACCAGATGTGGCACGTGCGCAAGCTCAAGCTAGACCAGTGCTTCCAGCTGCGGCTCTTTGAGCAGGACGCTGAAAAGGTAGGAGGGTGCCAGCCAAGCCTGAGTGGGGCTGGGGTGGGGGGCACACACAGATTCTGCTAGTCCTGCTTTTTAAAGCTCCCCTTGTGTGGTGGTTATTAGGTATCAGGTACTGTTCTGTGCACCATGTGTAAATTAACCCATTTTACTCTGTCAAGAGTCCTACGAGGTAGGTATGTCATTATCATCCCATTTTACAGATGAAACTGAGAAGCTAAATATCTTGGCCAAACTAGGAGGTGCAGCATGGCTGCAGACTCCATACTTTTGCCTCTCTTGGGGCGTGCTGTGAATGGTTCAAGCCGGCCGAGCAACAGAAGTAACAATGCTATTTTACCAGGCGCAATATGACTTACTGATTATTGCCCTGCAGTATACTTGACTATTGACAAAGCACTTCTGCATACAGAGTCTCATTTAGTGTATATAGTCCTTTGGCCCTTTGAGTGGGTGATGTTGGATTATTCTTTGATCTTGGGGCTACAATGGTAGCTTGACATGGGTATCTAGCTCTCTTCCATTTGAAGTCCAGGGCTCTCTTCCTGCCATACCACTTTATTTCTGGAGATTTTTCCTCACTGCTGCACATTTTCTCAAGCAAGATATTTTTTCCAGCAGTAATTTTCAAAGCTTTCCCCTTATCAGTGAAAAAGAGAAAGGTGAAAAAGAAAAATACCCTATAGTGCCTCTTTGCTAAGGATGCAAAGTATCTTCTCTAGATGCTCCCTGAGCTAAAGAAGAGAGTTGACTGTTGCATATACTTTTAAGAGGAGTGAAAGGGGCTCTCTTACCAATTTTCTGGGAATAAAATTTAATTACATAATATCACTAGTAGGAACACCATGACTCTCAGTAACCTGTGAGTCTTACAGACAGTGTCTGATATAACAGTTTTGTGTCTTTTAAGAGCCTATACTGAAAATGTCTCTAGTTATTTTAAGTGATGAAATCAAGATACAAAACTATATAATTATGATCCTACTTTATATAATAAGTGTGCCAATATAGGTATAGCTGGAAAAACATTCGCTATTAATAGTTTTTATTTCCAGGAGCAAGGATTATCATTAATTTTAATCTCTCTGTGTAAGTTTTCTGTGCTTTCCAATCTTTTATAATTTATAATCAGATGAAAATCAATATGTATAATTTTAAAAGAGTGCATGACCCCTTTCTACAACAGAACTTTTGCTCATCATTTAAGACAGAGTTTGGAAGAGATAGGAATTTCTTGCACAACTTTTGGAGTTTCAGGATTTCCTCTGGCCTTTCTGAGGACTCTTGACCCAGTGGCCAGGCAGCCTGAGTCTGACCCTAGCCTGGCCTGGGCCTGAGGTTTGGAGCACATGGACTGCAGAACCCCCTGCTCATATCCAAGTGAGAAGAAACAGCAGGTCAGGAGCCAGCTACTCTGAAAGGCCAGAGACATGTGTTTTGGCCTCTGTGACCAGTGTTGGAAAGGTCTGGAGCATTTCATTTTTACTTGAGATTTTTTCTGCTCTGGGATAGGAGATTGGCTTTGCATCCTGGCCTGGGTGCCTGTTTCAGGGAGGTAGGAGACTTGGGTCTGCCTAGATGTGTTTGAGTTTGAGGCACTTTATGGCATCCTTCAAGTGCAGGAAGTGGAAAGCATAAAAGGGCCCAGACAGTGAACATTTACAAAACAAAACAGCATATCGTGCCTTACCGCAGAAGCCCCCAGGTAGAGAAGGCTGATCTGGAGTCAGCCTAGTACCAGCCAGCCAAGTGTAATGCTGCCTCACAATTCATGCTCACAGAATTGTANTTCTCAAGCAAGATATTTTTTCCAGCAGTAATTTTCAAAGCTTTCCCCTTATCAGTGAAAAAGAGAAAGGTGAAAAAGAAAAATACCCTATAGTGCCTCTTTGCTAAGGATGCAAAGTATCTTCTCTAGATGCTCCCTGAGCTAAAGAAGAGAGTTGACTGTTGCATATACTTTTAAGAGGAGTGAAAGGGGCTCTCTTACCAATTTTCTGGGAATAAAATTTAATTACATAATATCACTAGTAGGAACACCATGACTCTCAGTAACCTGTGAGTCTTACAGACAGTGTCTGATATAACAGTTTTGTGTCTTTTAAGAGCCTATACTGAAAATGTCTCTAGTTATTTTAAGTGATGAAATCAAGATACAAAACTATATAATTATGATCCTACTTTATATAATAAGTGTGCCAATATAGGTATAGCTGGAAAAACATTCGCTATTAATAGTTTTTATTTCCAGGAGCAAGGATTATCATTAATTTTAATCTCTCTGTGTAAGTTTTCTGTGCTTTCCAATCTTTTATAATTTATAATCAGATGAAAATCAATATGTATAATTTTAAAAGAGTGCATGACCCCTTTCTACAACAGAACTTTTGCACATCATTTAAGACAGAGTTTGGAAGAGATAGGAATTTCTTGCACAACTTTTGGAGTTTCAGGATTTCCTCTGGCCTTCCTGAGGACTCTTGACCCAGTGGCCAGGCAGCCTGAGTCTGACCCTAGCCTGGCCTGGGCCTGAGGTTTGGAGCACATGGACTACAGAACCCCCTGCTCATATCCAAGTGAGAAGAAACAGCAGGTCAGGAGCCAGCTACTCTGAAAGGCCAGAGACATGTGTTTTGGCCTCTGTGACCAGTGTTGGAAAGGTCTGGAGCATTTCATTTTTACTTGAGATTTTTTCTGCTCTGGGATAGGAGATTGGCTTTGCATCCTGGCCTGGGTGCCTGTTTCAGGGAGGTAGGAGACTTGGGTCTGCCTAGATGTGTTTGAGTTTGAGGCACTTTATGGCATCCTTCAAGTGCAGGAAGTGGAAAGCATAAAAGGGCCCAGACAGTGAACATTTACAAAACAAAACAGCATATCGTGCCTTACCGCAGAAGCCCCCAGGTAGAGAAGGCTGATCTGGAGTCAGCCTAGTACCAGCCAGCCAAGTGTAATGCTGCCTCACAATTCATGCTCACAGAATTGTATGGTATATTATTCTTAATTCATATGGAGGAAATGGAAGCTCAGAGAGGTACAGTAACTTCCCTAAGATCACACTGCCTGTTGAACAGAGCCAATATTGTGTCTGTCTCCAAAGTCTACCCAAGCTCTTATCCAATACCCCTACTCTCCTGCCACTCCTGGGGCCTGCCTTATGTTATCACTGAACTCTACCTGTTAGTCCCTGAGTCCCCTGACGCAGTATGACTGGGGAAAATCTCAGTCCCACTTTCTAATGCTCATTAGGTTAAGCTGGGGCTCTTAACCTTTCAGCACTCTGGATCCCTTTGGTCTGGTGAAGACTATGGACTGCTTCTCAGAATAATATTTGTAAATGTACAAAATTACATATGGGCTTGGAAAATAATTATTGAAATATAGTTATTAAAATTTTTAAAGTATAGCAACTTAGGTGATACTTTAGGAGCATGTTAAACAACAAGATCGACTTGAAATCTTATAACTACCATAATTTTGTAGTAGTGATGACCACAGATGATGTTTCAGGGCAACAACCCTGATATGATATGAAAATGAGTATGTTTCTATTGATGCTAGAGGCCCAAGTATTGATAACATTAATGAAGTTGGATGCCTTTGTTCATAATTGAAGAGAATGCTATATTTTAGTTAGAGGTGGGTCAAAATAAAAGCATATTTTTTTTCCTATTGAAGTCTACGATCCCTGAATTCTGTATATGGACTCTGTTAGGACCCATGCTCATACCTTAAAGAGAAGTGTATTTGCTTGCATATTTGTGCACATGTGTGTGTGTGTGTGCAAGGGAGGAAAGGAGGAATATTTAAAAAAAAAAAAAAAAACGGAGGGACTGAAAGACTGATGGGGAGAAGGCAGCCCATGAATATTTTGATATTGAGTCAGTGGTGAAAATGCTGCTCAGGCTTGACCTAGCTGCCTCAGAAATGTTCTGGGTGAGGGGCAGGGGAGAAAAATAATCCTTTTAAATTGCTTCAAGATTAATTTAAAATATCTGTGCAGAACTGAGTGCCTCAGCCCTTGACTTATTTGGTGCTTTGGAAAGAGGGTGAGGAGGATGGTGGTTTGGGTCAGAGTTGTGTGAGCAGATCCACATCTAAACAAGGGCCTGAGGAAATAGTTACTGCATGAGCCACGTCTCAGCCTCCTCTCTGGTGGGAGGCTTGTTGGAGGCCTCTGATTCCAGATCTGGGAAGCTCTTGGCAATTGGAGAAGTCTGGTGATCACCCAGCTTCTATTTTTATAAAGGGGTGGGCGCACTCTCCTCTCTGGCCCTGTGGGTGACAGCTTGTTTCCCAGGCCTTCAATGATGGCAGCACTTCCCATTTGCCAGCTGGCCTTGAGAAGTGAAACCACCCCTCACCTCCTTCCCCTGACCTCTGCAGTGACCCCATGTATCCCTCATCTCAGGGGTGGCCAGGCAGGAGCCATTTTCTCTGCCAATTAAACATTTAGGGAGGAGGGACTCTTTTTTTACAGATAATTCATAAGGCAGGCTACCCATTCATTTAATAAACGTCTGCTGAGCAGCTGTCATGAGCCCAAAACAAGGCACTTGGATAAAGACGAGTGAGCCAGAATTTCTGTCTTTCAGCAGCAGGTTGTCATCAAGTCCTATTTATTACTACTTATGTCTGCTGTGTGCACCCCACTGTCCTAGGCACAGCCTCTGTGATTAAGGAGTTCTTAGAAAAGGAAAATATTGCAGCTCAGAAATGACAGGAAAGCCTTAATGAACAATTTGTGGGAGGGCTGGGTAATTCAGAGGTGATTTGAGTAACACAGAATGCATCTTGTTGGAAGATGAGCGCCACTGCCTGGGCCCTGTGCCCTCCGGTCTGTAACTAATGGGCCTGTCCTCCACTGTGTTCACAGAACATGGTCCAGTCGCTCCTCATTAGCCAGGCACAGATTACAACTCTCTTTGCAGCCCTGTTTCACAGCTATTTGCCCCACTAGCTGCAGTGGATCCTGTGTGATGCAGGTGTTTGCCCTGCAATCACATCCCATTACTGGCGAGAAGGGAGGCCTCTTCCCCATTAGAGGGCAGTTTGTTTATTACGAGTCATTGAGCAGACTCATGGTAGATGTCTCCTTGGAAAAGAGAAGGGTGGGTACAGCTCAGTGGAGTGTCTTCCTTAGCTCCCCACTTTTCCTGGATGCCTAGGGTACATCTTAGAATGGTAGAATTAGAAGAGACTTTGAGATGCAAGAGTTTACCTTCCATGTACTATAGGAAGCCCAGCCTTGTCATCTTGACACCCGCCATTGTGACCTCTTGCTGTCCATATATGTGCTGATGCCGATCATAGCTATCAGAAAATACGAAAGCTGCTGTACCAGATGCCTTCTGGAAGATTCCCTATGATCTTCCAGTCTTTGTAGGGAAAGGGAAGCTCTTAGAAGGGCTCCAGGGCATAACTTGACTTAATTAATGGAGAAACCTTTATCTGCTTTGCTTCTGAATAAAGGAGGCTATACTGATGTCTATCCAGGAGGCCCTCTAATCTTATTCAAAGCCATTCTGGAAAGAAGGAATATATTTCCACTTCTTGTGAGAGTATCCCCCAAAGAATGAACAGAGCTATCCAGTGGGCTTCCAGCATTAGAATTGTGCTTGCTGCTAAGTCGCTTCAGTCGCGTCCGACTCTGTGCGACCCCATAGACGGCAGCCCACCAGGCTCCCCCGTCCCTGGGATTCTCCAGGCAAGAATACTGGAGTGGGTTGCCATTTTTATTATCAGTTTATACCGTATGTTGTATTTGTTTCATGTGGGACACACCCAAGACGAGGTATTTATCACCACACTTGGGAGGATATTTAGGTGCCTGCCTCCTCTGTTAGCAAGGCACCTGCCCAGATGAGGACCTCTCATTTGCTTAGAGGTGCCTGACCTCAATGGCTGCCTTTACCATGCCACCTGTGGGAATGCTCCCTTTGGAGAACCTAATTTTAAATTAGCTCCTTCTATTCATCTATGGTGAAATTCTGTTCACACTCATGGGTGCTGTGTCTGTGATGAAATAGAGTCTTGACGTGGCCTGGAGACTTAGCACTTAGGAGATCTTAGGCACATCTTTAACTTCTGACCCCCAATTATGTTCCCAACAAAACAGAGATGAAGAATTTGGGCTAGCTCAGTTTCTTTTGACTTTTTCTCCTGATTCCACATGATATTATTCTATGTACAATCCTCTCTGTTTGTGAAAATGTCCTTCACTGGGATAAAGAGGGTGGCGGGGCATGTGTGTGGTCACAGTAGTGAGAGTGGTGGTCAAGAGTAGTCTTGTAAAGGGGATGTTTCAGAATCCCCAGAGTGGTTGATTAAAGACCCCTCTCACCGCGATCCAAATGTGCTAATGTTCCTTCTCCTTTGAGACTTGCCACACTGCATGGTGTCTAAGCCCCTTCACAGCTCAACAATTATACAGTAATTTTTGCCTTTTTACTAGTCATCCTCCCCTGTGTATCTACAGTTGACTTTTCTCTCTTCAGAGTTATCATTTTGGTTGATGATAGAAAATGAGAAAGAGAAGCTTTTCTCAACAAATAGAATCATGATTTGTTGAGTTGTTTTCTTGATTAAAAAAAGAAAGCTCCCAGGGTTGTTAGGAAAATTGAATGTGATGATGTGTGTGGAGACCCCAGCCCTGTGCCTAGCCCAGATCACTGCTCCCTTAGCCTTGGCTTCCCTTCCTTCTCCTTGTGCTGTTTCAATCCTGGTTTACTTCTTAGTCATCAGGCACCTGCTGAGACCTCAAAGAATGTGATCGATGCTACCTTTCAAATGAACTTGCTCCAAATAATTTTCAGTGATCCCTAATGGGATGAAGTTAAGAACTGAGTTTTGAGAGAAGTTGGCAATTATGATATAGGTTCATGAGGGTCCCCTGAGATCACTGCATTGTGTGGTGCCCCTGGGTGAAGCAAAAGAGAGAAGCACCAGGTCAAATTGGGATCATATCTGATGAGTCAGGGCTGGGGGAGCTGCCAAAGGGAAAGCCTCTGGAAAAGTAGTGTCTGCCCTTGAAACAGCCACAGAGGAAAGCAAGGCTCCTCAGGTGCAGGTGACCACCCCTCCCCATGCACGAGCTATGCCTGAGACACTTGTCAGCTCCTGCCATGCAGGAGAGCAAAGAGCGTACTTGTCATATTCTCTTACAAGCTTGCAGCCAGAACTTCCTGCAGTTTATCCAAGAAATGTCTATGCAGTTTTATATTCTCTGAGGTCTATGCAAACAAAATAATGTTTCTTTCATGGTAGTCACCCTGAGAAGAGGGGTGAAGAGCATCACGGTGGCAACAGGACAGTGCACTAAGGGTTTTGTGCTTATTGTGTTTGCTGTTTGTATGTCGTGTTAACTGTACTAGCAGCTCAGGACATCTGCCCTGTCACTGGACAGAGTATCCACTGCTGTTTCCTGCCCTTTCCCTCTCAGGTGCAAACACTTCTGTTCACTCCCTAGAGCCCGGAGCAGTACCTTAAATCTCATTCTGCCTGGGGTGACCAGGACCACTGGGCCAGTGTGGAAGAAGCACACTGCTCCTCCTCCCTGCCCCACGCTTGGCCCACTGCCTCTTCTCTTGGCTGCTTCTCCAACCCCCACACGCCTTGAGCCAACAGTGTCATTCGTCAGACTGAAGTGCTATTGTTGTCATTATATGAAATCTTTTTTTGAATGTTGGTTTTCAAAGTGTTCTCACACCCCTGACCTTAGAGATTTTCTGGTCCAGCCCTTCCTTTTACATAGAAAACTTTGACCCAGAGCAGAGACCCACCCAGAGTCATGAAGCTGGTGGTTCCTCATTTGGCCTCCTGTCTGTTGGGGAGGGTGG